>JAHFWJ010000749.1:0-421538 GCA_028555115.1 Himalopsyche japonica | reverse complement strand
GGCGTTATACTCATTGGTGAGGTATTGTGGCCTGAGGTGCAGAGACATCTAGACGCTTCGCTAAATGGGAATCAGGCTTTTGAATTCTTATTCACTACCGAGTGGTGAACGGAGATTTTACAGAGGGTTATGTCAAATGACTAGACGAACTTGTTCACTTTGGGAGTCGGTGTTCTCATTGTTAGGCTTTTGGGTTTTTTAGACGGAAGATGGGCTAACGTTCACATTTGAGTAAATTTAGGTAACTGATCACATTCTCTGGGATTGTTTTTTTGATGTTATCAGCGTAATAAGCATTTAAAACCAATATGTGACTCATTTCTGGGAATCATAAAATAACTATTGTTTTTAATATATAACGGAGACGTTTTTAGAATCACTGGTCTCAAAGATTACTCAAACAGGTGAGCGCTTATTTCTCTTCGACTTATGGACCAAGAGACTTACCACTTGAGAAGGGATTATTAGCTTTTTTGCTTGATCTTTTGCTTTCATGGAATTTATTATTCAATACAAAAAATCTATTGAATGATTTATAAAATTAGCTTCACATTATAAAATCGATAAGCTATTTCATAATGCTCTGTGAAATCATATATCAGCAATACTTCCTTAAAAACACTTTGATTATGCCTTTTATATATACCTACAAAAACTTGCAAAAAAATTATTTGTAAAAATTTTAATAAAAGAAAAGTTACTTATTCAATATTCCGCCCTATTTATATCAATTAGAATTACTTATAAAATATTACGTAAAATCAAAAGCTATCTTATATAATTAATAACATCGTCTGAAGGTGCTTGGTGTAATTTCAATATCAAATATGAATTGCATTCTAAAATTTGACAAACATGTGGAATCGTACAAAGTTTCAACAATTGAAATTTGGATTTACAATTTTTGAATTATAAAAATGAAGAGTGATATTTACTGATGATTGCTTGAAATAAGTTTATCTCCAATTACAGTTCTACAATAATTTTTCGGACCGCAATAATTATATTATATATCAGTTCTAAAAATTCCAAACTCACAACCACTAATTTCTTTATCAATAAAAAAATGGGAAATAGAGTAATTTATGATATCGACTGAAGGTGCTTGATGAAATTTCATAATAAAATTTGAATTCATTGATTGAATTGGCATTCACTTGGTAGAACTCCATCATAACACGGTGAAAAAAATAGCAATGTATTTTATTTCTACACAATTTTGTGTAGTTCACCGTGTCAAATTTGAATTGTCACAACTTTGTATGATTCCACATGTTTTGTCACTAACGAACCGGGTTTCGCATTTCGGCATTCTATCACACGGATGCAACAGAACTGACTGGAAAATAGAGCGTTTCCAATTGAGCCGTGTATTGGACATAACTAGTCTATATGTATAATATTTTAAAAAGCAAGACTCATAACTGTCATATGTAATTCCTCTATTTTTACTACGACTTACTTTTTACTAGTTTACTTTTTATACGTAAAATGTTTGTAAATTAATCTACAAGATTTGTCAAGAGAAATTGGAATGAGTTGAGAAAGAAATCTGGGATGCGTTTCGATTTATATCTTAAGAATCTTCACTGTCAGGCACAATAATTTACATAAAGACCAGCTTATAACAGCCTGTTAAATACTATAATACTTGATTCATATGGGATGAGATGTAGGCACATTGTCTATCCACGTGGAAGTGGAGATCGTATCTAATTCTGTATTATTTGGTAACTGGCAGTATGGAGCCAGGGATTATTAGCAGAATGGGATTATTTACGGTCAAACGGCTCAACAGTATTTGGCACTTAAGGGGTTCTAGTGGGCACCGGCGCTTAAGCTGTTTTGTTTTAAGCTTTCCCAGCATTATTGTACGTATTTTGGTATAGAATTTGTATATGACGTCTTAGCTAAAACGGGTAAAAAGAATATTTTGTTTTGGTTACTATATAATTGAGTTGATTTAAACATATACTACTATAAATATTAAACTTATATATGTGTACATTGTAGAGCTAGAGTCTGTTTATCATTTTTATAAGGTTAACAAAGTTATTAGCTCTACTATATATAAACATTTTTTTTTAATATCCGTGTCATCTTACGTCATTATCAGAACTATAAATTGATTAAATTTAGACTACCTTAGCTTTATAAACTGTTTAATAATATATACACCTACACAATTTCTCGACTCATTTATTTGAGAATCCTAACCCTGATGTGATTTAAATTATGTTTTTTTAGAACTGTTCTAAGAAATTTAAAATAAATATTATTAATATTAACAAAAAGTTTAGACGAGTAAAATTAAATTAAATGATTTGGCATAATCACACGAGTTCTTAGTCATAATTTATGAAAGGATGGTTAATTAATGTGGCTTTGTTCACCAAAAATATGTCTTACTTAATGTATCAATATAAAGTCTTATTATATATGCAAAAATATTAGTGATTGAGAAATCGTAATAATTATTGAAACTTGGTCTTAATTGTTACATTGCTCGGAAATTCTAAGGTTTTTGGTTCGATCCACGAAAAAATGAATAATGTTTTTTCGGCATCTTTTGTCTGCTGCATCCGTGTGATAGAATGCCTGAAGGTGCCGAAAGGCGAAACTCGGATCGTTAGTGACAAAACATGTGGAATCGTACACAGTTGTAACAATTCAAATTTGATATTGAAATTCCATCAAGCACCTTCAGTCGATATCATACATTATAATATTTAAAAAAAAATAAATAATAAATACACATTTAATAATATTTTTTCTACAATATATTTTTGATTAGGATCGGTTTTACTCATCACAAGCACCTATCAACTGATAATACTCGCTTCTTCAGTAATGGTGACTTCAGTTGATAATGCTTACGATGAGCGAATCCGGTCCTGATCAAAAATATATTTTAGAAATAAGAAATAAAAAATGTGTTTTTATTATTACAATAGCATGCCTTTCCATCAAGAAATGACAGTTAACACCTTAAAAGTGAATAAATTCTTTATCTTATACGTCTTTTTACCTCAAATGACAATAAGGCTTAAGTGAATCTTCATGAAGTATTTTTTGCTTCGGAATAAAGAATTATTATAACTGTAAAGAAATTTCATTTGGGTATGTGAATATATATGAAGAACCCGAAATAATTAACACGTTAAATGAAACGTTTTATGTTACACTAGCAATCTAGAGAACGCTTTTTTTTTATTGGTTTATGCAGCTAATATAAAATGCCATTATCGGGTCTGGTAGAATGTTTATTTGACAGCTTAAAATTGTAAGCCAAATCTAGAGCATGCTTTTGAATAGAACCTATTCATAGAGCCTGATAATTTCATATGTGAGTTAATGACTTATGCACGGGTGGCCTTAATTGAAGCGGTTGTGTGAGGTCCGAATGATATGCTTAATTAAATTATTATTCAATTCAAACGCCATTCTTATTTTGCTCATTGACTTATTAAAAGATTAACCACGCTTCGTCAATGGAAAGATTAACGACGCTCAAATATATACCGACTTAATAACGGAACCAATCCGTCAATATTTCGACCAGATATCAGTGATAGATTTTTATATTAATTTTCCAAGCCTTAATAATTGATTTGTCACATGATGGCAAAAAACTATGGCCTAATATATTCTGTTTACATTAAAAAATACAGGTTTTATACAGTGAACAATCTTTATATATCCCAATTCCTCAATTGCGAATAAATTTAATGCGAACTTATATTACAGCCTAACTATTCTAAGAAAGATTTCATTGATTTTTAATTACTAAGCTCTATTGCTCGTAAAGAAGCAAAAAATCCTGTTCTATAGCTATATCAAAAGCATGTTAATTAAAATCAAATTACAACACGGTGAAAAAACAGCAATGTATTTTAGTTCACCAAAATTTGTAAGATATATAGTTGATAGTTATTCCGGCTCACGCCTTTGTTAGAACTATGTTTAAACGTACATTTGCTAATTTATATCTTGCCTTTGTCAGAGCTAGCTCTGACGAAGGCGTTTAATACTTTTTTTTTCACCGTTTTATAATGGAGTTCTACCAAGTAAATACTAATTCAATCAATAAAAATCAAATTAGTTTGCAGTTTTTTTATTGAGGAAACAATGTTTATAGAAAAATAAATTTTCATTTAATTTTTATATTGAATATTTTTTTAGCATCTAGAACCTTGATTCTCAACCGGTGGTCCGCGGAGATTTTTGGGTGGTCCGTGATGTGATATTATTACGATAAACAATCGAATTTTTTGTTGTGGTTATGGATCTTAAATTATATTTTTTTGTTACTGTCTGTTTTAATACACTTAAATATTGTTTTATCAACATACGGTGATGCAAAATTAATTGTTTTGACAAAAAATTCAATAATATAAATATGTATTATTTTATTCTAATGTTGATGGTCCGAACATTTTTGGATTTTTTGGTGGTTCGCGGGTGTAAAAAGGTTGAGAAACTATGATCTAGACTACTACTGGAGCGTCTTGAATGTTTTTTATATGCGAATAATTACAAGAATAATAGTGTTAGTCAAACATTTTTCCCACTTAAGCCATCAACTTTTGTAACTAAAAGTATTCTTGAAAATGTTGAGTATTCTAAAATTGAACACCAAATACCAAAAAGATTAGTTTTAATTGTAATAGAATATTAAAGCTAATAAAACGTATTGCCTCTCACGCGTTTTTGTTGTATAATATAATTGTCAAGGATTGTTGAATATTGAATACCATCATTGTTTTCTATTCCTTGTTAAGAGTTCAATATCATCTTGTGTATTCGTCGATTTCACCGAGCATTTCAGTTATTGAGATATACGCCCCTTATCAAAATCGTTTATATTTAGAATATAATAGCCAAACAAGCAAAATATTAGCAGTATACTGAACCCTTTAAAATTTTCATTTTCGTCTCGTTAGTACGAAACTTAAGAATGCTTAATTTTTTCATATCGATACTCAGGTTATCGCTCACGTTCATAAAGTTGAGGCTTAAAAGAATTACACGTCTATCAATAAACAGAAACTGCCAAAACACAAAAAAACATCGGCACGCGTCCTTGCCAATAACTAAAACTCTTAACGCATTTGAGAAGGTGGTAGTAGATACTGCATAAAACGCATTGTTTTTTCCATTACAGAAAATATTGTTATTATTTATAAATATAGGAAAGCTTAACGCAAGAAAATCGTTGTCCACTTGTCCATAATTTTATGAACAATATGGAGTTGTCATTAAAAATCTATAAATTTAATTTTTAATTATGCGTATGCAAAAAAATATTTAAATATATTAACACTGAACACAAATCAATGACTTAATCCTTTCTTGCAAAGCATTAAATATCTAATTAATTTTACAGTCACTTTATTACTTTATTTTTATTTTGATTATTATTTTATAGTTGTCAATTACGTATCTCATTATTCCAGAAATTAAAGAGGCAATAAAAAAATAATTCAATTTCAAATTTCAAATTTTTATACTGCATTTTTATTATCTGAATAACTCCATTTATGTCACCATAAATGTGCTATATTTTATTAAGTTAATAGTTTTTTAATTTTTTATTGCAACTGTTGTATAATAAAAAATATCTTGGGTGGGCTGTAACGACATCTACCAAACTCATTTATTTTATATTCTTTAGTGTTCTTCTGTTTTATATTCTGTAGTGTTAAGTGTGCGATATCTGGCGTTGAAAACACGAATTATACTTTCAGCTCCATCTAGCCACCTCAATTTTTTTCGATGGAAAAACGACTACCATTTAGAAAGCTGCTGTAATAATATCTATATCACTAATAGGCCAATTCAAAGTTAGCTAGCTTTTTGTGCTAATCGTTAATCGAATTTATATTTTAGTACGATATCGAAGGAATGCTATTTTATATATTGAATCCTCATTAAGCTTTGGATCACCGACCCATGGTATAAATTAAGGATGTTAAGCCTCTTCTACGTATATGTCTTTAGCTTGAAGAGTTTCTTGTATGTTAGACACTGTAGCCGTGTAAATTGTAGAGTTGCAATTTTGATTTCTATAAAATCAATTTGTGATTTTGGTGTGCACTGCCAGTCAGTTGTGCTTTCAGTTTAAGAGTATTATCAGAGCGACTTTACATGATTAAATATTAGCAATTTCACCATATAAAGGTTATTACTTTTAATGTGTTAACAGTCACTTTTTGATTAAAAGGCATTAAATTTGAATTGTTACAACTTTATACGATTCCACATGCTTTGTCACTAACGACCCGGGTTTCGCCTTTCGGCATCTTCAGTCATTCCATCACACGTATGCAACAGAACTGACTACTCAGTTGACTGACAACAACTGACTTGTCAGTTCTCTTGAATCCGTATGATATAATGCCTGAAGATGTCGAAAGGCGAAACCCGGGTTGTTAGTGACAAAACATCTGGAATCGTACAAATTTGTAACAATTCAAATTTGATATTGAAATTCTATCAAGCACCTTCAGTCGATATCATAAATTAAAAGACATTACATTTAAATAATGAAACAAATTTTTAGTACTATTTAAACAGATTAAACATTTAATGACAGGGACCGGTTTTGCTCATCGTGAGCATTTAAAACTGGTCAACTGATTGTCCCTCGTATCAATTTTTGAAGTTCGCGTTTAGTGAAACCGGTCCTTATTATGAAAATATACATATAAATACAACAAAAAAAATGAGTTCTGTATTATTAAAAAAAATAATGCTCTTTACTCATCGAGAAACTATAGGAATAACGATAGGATCAATAGATTTCTATGTAATGTACGCAAATGTATAATATCATTCATGATCATACTTTATTCTAAAAGCAACTCACTGGCTGTTTTTCAAGGACAATTTTGCCAAGTCACTATTTTAACAAAGCTTCGAATTCCTTTATCAGTCAGTCAGTGCCAACTTATTTAACTTCGATTATAAAAAATATTCTAAAGTTAAACTAATAAGACTCAGAGGACTGGATTGATATGCAGACTTCAGACTATGATTTTTGTGTAACCAAATTATAGTTTTATTACACAAGGGGTGAATATAATAAGATAATAAATGTTTCTTTCAACATGCATATATTTCTTTGAGAATGAAATTCTAAAACGTTGAATGTTCTTTGTCAGCAAGAATGGATATTATGAAAGGAGTACGGGACCAAAAAAAAAGAAAGTCGTAGTACGAGGTACGTGATGTGCATGAATAGGTTAATGTGGCCACACAAAATAATATAAAGTCGTCGTCGGAATAAAAACATCCTCGTATGAATAGAACTGTTGAGAAAGGAGGACATTAAAAAATGGTTCTTTGACTCTATCAGTACTCTTACGCATACAGATTAGCGTTTTCCTCTTATGTTTATGACTCATTCCGATGTTTACTTTTGATACAGATGCATGAGGTATTTACTATTTTCACAAAAACATCCGTTTATTAAAAGCTTTTTATGGTAGCGATAAATTAGCTGTTATATACAACCGAACAGAAAAAATAAACATTGTATGCTTTGAATGAAACAGGACAATAATACGTTCAACAAAATAATGCATATATCCAATAATACTTTATTAAAACTAAATATGTTTGAGAAGATCTATGTAAATTTCCGTGGACGATTGGGATTGCGTTACAATCTTCTATATGTGGAATGAGTCAATGTATTGAATGGAATCAATATGCTAATGGATTATTGTCGAAATTCAACTCTGCAGAATGTGATTGATTTAACTAGCTCCATATTTATATGAAGGTATTATGGATACTATAAAATGTTTGTTCGGATATTTATCATAGATTGTTCTAAAAATATTTAAATCTGTTCTGATGGAAATTTTATAAGTAAAAAAATAAAGTGAAAAATAAATATAATTTCCAAGCTCGAGACAAGTCTCATAATCGAAAAATCGCCAATTTCAGACAAATTGTTGATAGATTCCTGAATATTTTCTGTAGTTAATCAACTCAATTTCCAATGGAACTGTTTGGTGATTTGACATCGATGTGAATACTATAGTTGATAGTATAGTGTGATAGTTTTTTGGGAACTTTTTATATAGAACTATTAACGAACGTAAATTAAATCATGTTCTATTATATGTTATGTTTTCTTGTGATTAACTGAAGCAGACTGTCATTTTGGAGATATGGCACTTTTCTTGCAAGAGATCGAAGTTTTTTTTATTGAGTTTTCATATGAAATAAATAAAAAATACATTTTTTTGGGCCAACAGACGAAAATTCATTTATTCACATGAAGGAAAATTGTCAAATCTTCATTTGAAAAATGTGTAAACTATTTATTCACAAATTGAATTGACCTACATTTTATACATATAGGACAAACACATGGCGAAATGATTTTTATGGCATAGTTTTCTATTCATGTCGGCAATTTTTGTTTATCCAATTTCCCATCTAAGGGTTGAATTTTTCCACTATGAAATCGTCGGATACATTCCCTAACCATGCCGTCTTATTTTTACGTCACTTTGGCCGCGAGACATACGGAGGGATGCCGCAACAGCTATGCATAAATCTGATATGAATTTTGCGATAAGGGTACGGGCAACAAACATTGCCGCTAGTAGGCGTGAAATTTTTGTATTGCCAGTGTGGCAAAGTCGTTATACTGAACGGAGTCAAAAAAGTTTTTAATTGATATTCTGTTATGAATATCAAACCTGTCGATACGGTAAACCCCCAATTTAGTATTTATAGATAACTAATAGAACACCTTATTCACGAGATTTGCGTATTATAAAATCTCTAAATAGCTCTTTTTGAGAAAAGTCAATAATGTGAAAATGAAAGAAATGTATGAAAATAAATCATTTTAACAAAGCTTCGCTAACGGTGCATTTAATTTTTTTTTATTAATTTATACCTAGAATACTTTTTACTAGTGCCACATACACGTATTTGTTACATTACACTTGCCAAAGTGTATAAAATACACCATAATAATTATAATTATGAAAAAAAGCTCGAAACATAGATACATTAAATGACTTATTTAATAATAAGATTGATTTAAGCTTTTAACAAAATATCATTTAGTAGTAAACCTTGATGGGACGTTAGTTGAGTATAGCTTGTGAGGACAGTCTAATTTATTGTTGTAATTATGAGGACCCTTTCACCTGACCTTTATGATACCAAATGCAACTTTACATAATTATTGAACATGCTACTTTAAGACTGATTTTAGGTATTTTATAATGTATATTTTGTCGAAACACAGATATTGCATCCATGTGTTTGGGATCTTCAACGGTGGATGAAAAGGGAAAGTTTTCCTTCGATCTCTCCCACTCATTCTTTGCCTCTCCAAAACGAGCTTTGGATTACACGCTTGACGTCATAGCATCAATGGCTTTTGTTATTCAAGCGAATAACAGCAAATGGTAAATAAAAGTAATAATATTTATTATAAATGATTCCAATTGACTAGCATAATATAAAAAATGTATTTATTTTTTTGGTATTTTATACGTATATTTGATACCAAATATCAACTGAATGTGTGTGTGTGTGTGTTTTGTCTGCTGATAAGTAAAAGAAATTTTTTATTCACTATATTTTATAGTCAAAAAGTATTAAAATTCCATATGAATATGATTATTTTAGGCTGGCTAAGTCATTTTTTCTTTGAGCTATTAATTTTTTTTTTTTTTTGATTGAGCTAAAAATATAATTTCACTATTCATATATGTTAGATGATAGACCAACTATTGTAATTACATTTGGGAAAAATTTTATGTTGAAAATGTTTATACTACTATGGTGTCAACAAAAATATAATTATTTTGAGCATACATCTTTATTAGTTAATTAAAATAGATACAATGATTACCAGTCATTCCAATCAAAACTATTACATTTGGAATAGTTGTTTAAGCCTCGATTCGCAAATCAGTAACGTATATAGTAAAATTAATCGTCGATTACATTAAAATGTATTATAATGATATCATTTTTTTTAGGAACAGTGGAAGGAATACATTTCGTTTACACGATCGTCATTCCAATGTAAGCATCGTAAGAGTTAATTTTCAATCGATATTTCATAACCGTAAATGAGCTTTTTCACAGATAAACTCAATTTTTTTTAATGAAGTGAAATAAAGCAAGGTTTGTTTATAAAATAAAAATTGAACCACCTGAACGATGTAACTCGTAATCAACTCGTATGATAAAGTCCTCATGACTGAAAAATTGCCATTTCTAGTTTTTGTAATGTACACATTCAATTGATATATCAATGGATTTATTAAACAAATAATTTATTCAAATATGTTCATAATTTCATGGAACTCAATTGCCTATAGATAGTATGAGAAATACACCCGTATCGACCATATTGTATTTACGCTATCTGATACGTTAAGTAATTGGCAAACAGGATCGGGAAGCTGCAGTAACGTACGTGTAGAATTCGACTGGTAGGATTTCGTGCAGGGTATATTTTTTGACAAGAAAAAAACTTTATTTTGCAGTTGGCATTACTACAATTAGAAAACATATATATTTATTTAAGACTTTAGTTTTATTGAAATTTTCATTTGACTACACAAATTTTCAATTGATCAAAAGCATGACGCTTTAATTGTATCTAGTTTCAATCCATTGTAGCCTATTATTACAAATAACAGAATAACTGGTAGTCAATTGGTTGTTTAATTATTCTTTTCTGAGAGACTAGATATGTAGGGAAAGAGCTAGAATAGTACTATTAGTTATGTAACCGAACTCACAATGCGTCGTTTTTTGGTCAAGTGTGTCATACCTTATAATAGAAATGTATAAGCCAACTAAAAATTAAACTTAGAAACTATGCAAGTAACTGTTTTAACATTTCTTAGGTTTTGAATTGTTACAACTTTGTACGATTCCAAATTTTATGTCACTAACGACCCGGGTTTCGCCTTTCGGCATCTTCAGGCATTCAATTACACTGGGTGCAAATGAAATGACTGACTCTCAAAATGTCTGACGATGCCGAAAGGCGAAACCCGGGTGGTTGGTGACAAATCTTGTAGAATCTTACAAAGTTGTACTAAAGTACTTTCAGTAGATATTATAAATTATTTCTTGGGTTATTTAAATCAAAACTAAATTTTTCCTTAAAAATATTTTTTATGGAGGTAACGACTTTATGAATGACTCTTTATGTATGATGTCTTTCATTCTTGCAAATCTAAGATATCATTGTATTTATTTTAGTTCTACAAAATTATTTTTTTAAATATAGTTGATATCCATTTCGATTCACGCCATCGTCAGAACTATGATTAAACTAACATTTGCTTACCTATATATAGCTGTGTAGAAAAGGTACACAATACATCTTCTCTCCTATTTTAACGACCTAGCATGCTTCTTGCTCGCAATAAAACTTAAAATTGTAAATTTAACTAAAAAGGCGGCTATATCAATAAGTTTACATATGGCACGGATATGGTATATTACAGAAACAAAGAAGCACCCCGCAGAGGGCTAAGCAATGGTAATAGACATATCTTATATATATATATATATATAGATAAGCAAATGATAGTTTAAGCATAGTTCTGACGATGGTTGAGCCGAAATAGCTATCAAATATGTTAAAAAAAATAATTTTGTAGAACTAAAATACATTGCTATTTTTTGCACCGTGTTATAATGGAGTTCTACCAAGTGAATGCCAATTCAATCAACACATCATTCTTTGTTCCATATTTTGCTATAAAATTGATTCATTTTTACTCTATTTGCATAAGCAAGCCACTGAATAGTTTGGACAATAATGGAGCACGTTTGCCTTGAACCGATTTTTGATCAGCAAATGCCGCCATTATTCATTGCAGATAAATCCATTTGGATATGAAACTTCCTCGCACTACCATTGCTCCCTTTGAACCCTATGTTATCTATTGACTGATATCCTTCCATAGGGGGATATGGAAAACCTGATTCTGAACACATATGAGCTCATATAAACTGAATAATAACTCACAAAAGCCTTTTATCAATGAACGAATATGTGGATATTTCAAGATTTTTTTTTTAAATTGAGGAAACAAAAACTTGTTCAACTAATTAAAATACCTTAGAATTAGTTGTATTAAGGTTTCTCGTGTCAATCGTCAGTTTTTTTAAAATAATAAAAACACATTTTTTTAGTACTTATTTCCACAATATATTTTTTTTTGATCAGGACCGGTTTCGCTCATCGCGAGCATTATCAACTGATAGAATACAATTTACAAACAAGTCTATTTATACAAAACAAAAAATTAAGTTGAGTTAAAGGTAGCAGGTGTACAAAACCATGGGTACAAGAACTAGGAAACAATTTACATAAAATCTTACAATATTGATACAAATATTATAAGAACAAATATTACAAGTAAATTAGTATAAAAATTAAATGTTCACAATCACTTATTAAGAATTACAATTACAATTATGGTAAATCAATAATCCATTAGGAGCTCTAAACAATCAATAAGGAAGTAAGGAGTGGGAAATTTTTAATGACGAAAATAACCCACACTCACTACTTAATGGAACAAAATAAATTAATACATGAGAAGTCGATTAAAGATGAATCGATGAGATGGGAAGATATGGTCAGTCAGGGGCGTTCCAATATGTTCCGTAAAAAAATAAAGTAAAGGGAGGCAATATCATTTTTCAAAAAAAAAAAAATATGTTTATATGAAATATATATTTATTAATCTAATTTAATGAGTATAACAATGCTGATCAAAAAAAAATATATTGTGGAAATAAGTACTAAAAAAATGTGTTTTTATTATTTAAAATATCATGCCTTTCCATCAAGAAGTGACAGTTAACACCTTAAAAGTGATCAATCGTCAGTATTCACGTTACATACAGTTCTCTAGTTCCTTGACAAATTCGCTTTCTGCGGAGTGTTGTTGTGTCCCTGCTTGCAAACGATTCACAAATAAATATAAAAAATAGTAACGTGTTGTATTATTCAGTATAATTTTATGAAAAATTCATAAAACATGAAACAATCTTAATAAAATCTACATGGTTATAAACCAATGTTAATATAATATATAGAAGCTCAAAATAACATAGATCTTAATCTTTTAGTGCAGCTATTTAACTGACTCAATTTTTCAAGTCATTGTATAAAAAGATTTTTTAAAAAATTAAGCATCTAAAATGTATAGCATTAAAGTATATTGAATTTTACCTTACTTTCCAAAAAAAAATGACTGCCTTCCATAATTCATGGAAGCTTTAGTTGTATTCCAATGCATTATAGTAGTATTTATTATACAAAGAAAAATTTTAGCTTGAAAATATAGTATTAAGATAAAAGAATATTGATTATATCTGATATGTAACAAGCTTGCAAAATATAAAAATAAAATATTCAAAGACTTTAAAAGTAACATCAAGAAAAGGGATGCGCCTAAAAATACATTTATTGCCAAAGTGATTGTACACTTCAATTACTAGAATTTATTATTTCCCCTAAAAGTTCACTGTTGACAAGCAAACGAGACGCAACATTATTAGAGTGATGAATTTTTTCATATATGTTTGTGTGCATTCACACACTCTGAACTTTTCATTCACCTAAGTGAGTAGAAAAGCAATATCGTAACAAAGCAATAGACTTGGGTTTTTCTGCTTTGTGCACAATCAATTTCATCTAGGTTTTTCTTTGCTCACGTTTATTTAGCGTCAATCCAACCGTGAGACATTTGAATGCCAATGTATATTAGAATTGCACGTAATGGATTAGTGCAATAAGTATTTGGGGGGCTTCTAATGTCCTATAAAATGTTTATTCTAAAACAAATAGTTAGAATACGACAACGATAATTATAACGAAGTATTAAATGAGTAAATTATTCATATACAATTATATTAAACGAGTTGAATGATGTATTTGAACACCTATTATTACAATATAGTATATAAGCCATGCATAACTCTGTATGACCGTCTGTCCCAAAAATTACTTCTTAACGGTGTTAATTAGTGGCCTAAAATTTACAAGCTTCATTCTGGCTGCCATTTATAAGTAAAATGTGATCATTTTATCTTTAAATTTCAAAATATTATCAGTTGATAGAACTTTTTTTGGTGGGAATTAAACGGAGAATAAAGTTAAAGAAATAATAGAGAAGTAAAATGTTAGTGTACCCTTTCACTGGTAAAGCTGGGCAATAAATATTTTATAAGATAATACACAAAATAAACGCGTATGTCTGTCAACCTGTCTGTCACAAGAACTTCCCCCAGACGCGACGTTTGCACGTGGCATTCTAGCTGCTAGTGTTTCGACTACGCTATTTTAATTTTTTACGTTACTTTTAACTGATTTACTAAATATTGTGGGCCTTTACATTAGGTGCGGTCGGTCGTGATATTCACAACATTAAACTTAAAATTTTCAACCTAAGCTACCAAAGATGATAAATATATAAATGGGATTGAATATATCACGGCTGAAGCCGTGTTATACGTTTGAGTAAAAAAGTAATAGAGAAAAATAATCTTCCTAAGAAATTATTATTTAGAGTTTTGTTTGAACAATCTCATTCTCTTTCGTTAATATGGTGATTTCAATGTGTTTCTCATGGTGGCGCAATCCACCCGGTTACAAGAATAGACTATCGAGATTTAGGTTTCTATGAAACATTGGAAACACGTGTGTAAACCGATAAATCTAAGCCTAGTCCAATATTCAGGAAATTCTATGTTCGATTAAAAAACTTTCTTTTAAAGTCAACTTTATTATTGATTCAAAAGAATATTGGAATGTCATTAGAAATTCCAGCAACAACGTCTATTGGATTTCGATTATCTTTTTTCAACTGAAAAAGTTTGTTAATTGAGTTTTCATGGCATCGAAATCAAGTTTGACGGAAACGCAGCGATGAACATTTTTACTGGTGATATAAGAGACCTTCATTAGCGATCCGATCACGTTCACTTAATTGCTGTTAGCATGGACTTTCCGATTATTTTGCGATATCAGAACCCATCAAAGAAGTCTTTCCGCGAGGCTATTGGAACATTTTCAAATAAAAGTGTATTTTCTTATCAACGTTTATTTTCATTGAATTGCTTGCTGAAATTTTATGGAGCCTATCGTGTTATACATAAAAAATAATTAGTTTTTGATTCCTTTATAAACGATCTCGATTTTGTGCTTAATCTTAAACCAAAAATGAACAAGCCATGCAGAGTGCATAATTTCATAATAGTTTTCTTTTTCTAGTAATAACAAAGTATTAATTTACGTTCATCAAAAATAACACGGCGGAAAAATAGCAATGTATTTTAATTCTACAAAATTTTATTTATAATCAAGATATAGTTGAAAGTTATTTCGGCTCGCGCATCGTCAGAACTACCTATGAGCTCTACTGAGTAAATTCCAATTTAACCAATTCATAATAAATGATTTGAAAAGATTATTAGTTTATTTTTGATTTCCAACATGAATAAAATTAAGACTTAATGATTCCAAAAAAGCTATTAACGTTAGAAGAATACGAATATAATTAAGCACTGCTCTTTATTTTAATTTATTTTAGTCTAGCTGTATTATTTAAATTTCAATTTAGTTTATCTACTATTGCATTAAATTTATAATGAAATTTGCTAAATACCATATTCACATAACATTTTTAAAATAAATTTAAAAATATT
Source organism: Himalopsyche japonica (assembly GCA_028555115.1). NCBI lineage: Eukaryota > Metazoa > Arthropoda > Insecta > Trichoptera > Rhyacophilidae > Himalopsyche > Himalopsyche japonica. The sequence continues at coordinate 405,812 of JAHFWJ010000749.1, read as the reverse complement.
AAAATCGTTAAATTTACATAATTAAAATTTTAAATTCATCTTTGATTATTCATATTTTTACAGATTTATCATATAAAATAAATAGTTTTAATTTTACGTTACATTTAAAATAAATTCATAAAAATAGTTTGCTTAGTAAAATATATTATATTCATATTCCAATTGAAATTATTTCAGACAATATCGTTTGCAAAATAACATAACATACAAGATTGTCTCAATATATAATATTTTATACCGCTAAAACGCGTGTAAGTATTTTGAATATGGCAAGTAATAAAATGTTCGAGAGAGACAAACGACGAATTCAGCCCAAGGCTAAAAACTTTCATAACGTATACAAACTATTCGTAGATGTAATGCCACGGGGTAGAAAATTGCGATTCTTCGAAGAATGAGGAATTTTTTCGAACACATTAATCGTTTGACATAAGATGCTATCGAAAATTCTTACTTTGATGTGACACCATTTTGAATTAGAAAATAACGGAGAGAAAACTAGAACGAATATTTGGATCGTTTTCAGATAAAAATTTTAAAATATATCAACGACTAGTTTTATGGTAAAACGTTTTTGTCTGAACACTTGTATTGTCAGATTATATTTCATACGGAATATCTTCTAAAATACAAATATGACTGTTCATATATTATATGTAATATAATGTTTGCCAAAATATATAAAAAAGAAAGCATTATCGCAAGTACAGGAACCATTGTTTTAGATGTAAACAAATTATAATACTGATTTTACAATCATGAAGTCCAATATTATTTGGAATAATAACCGCATAAGAAAAAAATCAAAATGAAAATAATCGATAATCTTAGAAAGACAAATCAAATGAAGATTTTAATTCAAATTTTTTTTTTTCATTATCGTTACTTTAGAATACCTTTGACATGCAATTTTCTGTAAAGTTTACAATGAAGAGTATATGTAACCTGCTGGAAATTGCAAAAATATTCATTTATAAGACGTCTAAGCAAACAATATGATCCATAATACTTTTATGTTGTATTTCAGCTGATTCATTGATGTTGAAAGAGTGATTCTTCGAAATCAATCCAACAAATCGTATCTTTCTCAGTCGATATCTAAAGGTCTTAAGCTTTTAAATGATTAACATTTTCTTATTATATGCCTCAGAAAAAAATCCTAAAATAGACTGCATTGAAAAAAGTGTCGTAAATTGTATGCTTTGATTAAATAAAGTTTTCCAAATCGTTATCAATTTGTTACTCCACGAATAAAGTCTATTTATGTCGCTGAAGTTTGCACCGAAAACACCTCACGAGTATTTTACTCAAGTGGAGATATTTTATGGGCAGGTAAGGACCGGTGACGAATTGTCTGGTTCAGAAAGAACATTTGCTCCAGGGATTTGGCAGATTTTATTGAAACCCTGATCGCTATCACGGACTACTTCGCAACCTATATATATATACACATATTATATATACTGTTACATTTCAATAACTCGATATTTTATACGTGAGTGCGTTTTTCACAATATTGATGGTAATTTTATGGTAAGGAAACATGATAAACGTGAGAGGTGATATTGAGATGATTTCATCAGTACACTCTCTATATTGGATATGGAAATATTGCCTACATTTGGAACTTTATGTAATCTAAAATCTTTAGGAATAAAAATAAATAGTTACACTTTTAAATACTTTAATAACAAAAATACTTTTTCAAGATATATAAACCATTTCAATTTAAAATAAAGTATTTTTTTCGTTTTTAAAACAGATACGTAAAACAATTATCACTAAGAAGGTAAGAATTGTAAATATCTAACGAATAACATCTGATTCTTAAAAATTTACTCGCTGGTAAAGCGTATTAAAACAAAAAATACGTTTATCGATTGTGTGTGATTCATTTATTACAAATACAATATTTGGGGCAGCTAAAAAAAGACGAATTTTATGCTCATGTTGAAAGATTGATTTGTCTTCTATTGTTTCACAGTTGATTCTCTAGCGGGATTTGATATTTTTATAAAAGTACTTGGTATTAATATATCGGTCTTAAAGTTTTTCATGAAAAAAAAAAATTGTAAATTGATCATTTTCTGCGATTTGATATAATGATTTTTATATTTAAATGAACTTAAAATTTACTACACATATGAAACTAGCACAAAGTATGTCACCATCAGTATATTTTTTCAGATTTATTTTGGGTAGTAACAACTTATTTCCCAAAATATCTTGAAATGATGGAATTTAATATAATAAAAATGTCTTATTCTTATAACACACGTAAGTTATTCGTCTGAAGATATAATAGATTTTTCTGATGGCCTTAGGGAATATAAATGGTTTCTTAAACATTATGTAATATATTATTTTGAACAATATAAAAGATATGTTAGCCATATAGCTTAAGATGAAATTGAATTGTATTGAACATGATTATTTTAGGATTTTAATTTAAATCATGTCCTAAATTGGAATTCATGCTTTAAAAGCTTTCAGTTTTATTAAAAAAAATACCATTTTTTGGTCTGTCTAATTTCACGAGCTCTGTTTACGATTTGATGCTGCTTGATTCAACGCACGACTAGTTCAGTATGAAATTTTGATATTTTTAAAGACAGTTCGCGCATGTTTATTGGTAATGTTTTTTCGAATTGTATCTTGTCCCAAAGGGGAATTTATGTTATATAAGCTTTCAGTTATATTAAAATAAATATCCTTTTTCGGTATTTGTAATTTTAGATGACAGTTCCGTTTACGATTTAATGGTGCTTAATTCAACGCACAACTAGTTCAATATCAAATTTGGACCTTTAAAAAGACAATTTACGCATGTTTATCTATATTGTTTTTTTTTTGTATTCGGGTTGTATAATGACTGTGAAATGTCAACTTTTTAACAAGCTGTTACTCTATTCCAATTATCAAAATGGACATTAATGGATATACATGCCATATTGCAATGGTTGAAGAAGTTTTATGATTATTTGATTACAAAAAAAAACAAAACTAAGCTCAAATTGATCGTATGAAAGTAAACTTTTTATGTTATATAGAACCTTTTTTTCAGAAATTGATTGTCTATAGATATACTAAAATTGTCTTCCGATAGGTATGCTATTAGAAACAAATTAGTTTACAATTTTCAACGGTGTTTGCTTTGTGTTTCGACATATTTCACCGTGGTTTTTTCAGATGAATATCTACGAACATTTACGTATAAAAAAGATTTTTGTCAGTGCTGCTTTGTTGACTTCTTTGATTTTTTTTCTAATTAATAACAATATATAGATCGGTTTTCGCATAGTAAATGTATTTTTTTGGTGATATATTATATAATATTTATAATAATATAATGTGAAATAAATGATTGACATAATTGGATATCATTAAATGAATTGCAATAATTTAATGAGCAAATGATCTTAAAATTATTGAATGACTTATATTTAACATATTTTATTTTACTATAGTGGCAAAAGTTACCTTAGCTTTATAAGAAACCGTCACATAACTATTTAATAGAACGAGCTTAGTAATGGCATTTGAGATAGAATTTATATGAACCACGTTCTATTCGTGACTACCAATAATAGTAGCACGAGTATGATCAGACAATAGACGCAGATATAAGATAATAATTGTTATTTAACTACATATATACAGAAATATGTATATTATTATAACCGAATAACATCCATTTAGACAGCATTTTGTAGACATTTGGCATTCACACATTTCAAGGACATACGAGACATTTCTTAGTCACTTTGATCACTACAATTGGCTTTGATATTTACAAGAACGTGTGCATTTGTCGTTAACTTGTATTTAGCATAAAAATATTATGTATGTAAAATTTTGTTTTTATTATATATCGCTGAAATTTTTTTTTGCCCATAACAATAGAATTGTGATAAAAATTACGTGAGATAAATTTCTGACCGAACGCTTAAAATTTAACACATATTTTATATTATAAATATAACAGAATATCAGAATGGCTTTGAATTAAGATTTTTCATAATTAATTAAAAATCATCATAATTAATTAAAGTGACTCACTATTTAATGACAAAATATTTTTTGAAAATCATAAAAAAATAAATTTTGTGTGATTAAGGTGTCCTTTCTCATCAAATGAATCACAGTAATCAAAATTACTTATTTTGAAAAAGTATTTTTTTAATGAAATTTAAAATATAATTGACATTATCGTAAATTAATCTTTTTATTCAATCAATTTCTCAACAATTTTTCAACAATTTTTGCTTCGCCGATTCAAAAATAAAATGTCTTTGCTTCAAGTCGTTGTAATGTTTTGTTAAGAAATCTTAAAACATATGGAATACTCTTTATTTTAAACTTATTTGTTTTGTCATTTTGTGTCCGGTATGGATTTACAACGTTTTAAACATTTAGAGATACCATGTCTCAACTATCACATACAATAAAATATTTCTTATTTATATGGAACACCCATGTATGGATTAAGTTCCGTCCAAGAGGGATGGCCAGCGCGTGACAGGAATGATAAATTGAGTCACGGGGTGGGGCTGTCGCACTCTTGGACAGGGGTGGATTATGGGGGGCGGCCATGGTTTACATCTCGAGGGATTGTGTAGATAAGTAAAAAATGTAGTAAATGCGTTATTGCCGTTTTTGGTTGTCGGCTTTTGATCGAGTAGGCTTGTAGCGTTTGATATAGATAAGTATGATATCAGCCATTGACAAATATAATGGAAATAAGAAATTGATTGGACATATAAATTATCATATAAAAGTTTTACGAAAGAAATTGTATGAATATATAGAAATCAAATTGTTGCTTTATTAAGCTCAAGCCTAATAAATTGACTTTAAAGATGTCAATCAAATTGCAATACCTGTTGCCTTAGAGCTAAGATCTGATTAATGTTATCTTTTCACCGAATACGTTCAAATAACCGAAAAATTAAATCTCAGTTTTTATACGAAGAACAAACTTGGATTTATTAACAGATCGCAGTCTCTCCAGATGTTTAATACGTTATCAAATTCTTTATAGGTGTGTTGAGATTGGATACAATTTTTTATTTTTGGACTTTATTAAATGGCAAATTTTTGCATACAGAATAGAAAATAAATGTCAGTAACTTCTTATCATTGAAATCCAATTTGTATTTTGAAATTGAGTAATAATTCATTAATTTACAGAAAAATCAATCTCAGTTGAATTTTAATTCCTCGAAGATTTATTTAATTTATAAACAACAATTTTAAATTAAATAAAATAAAATCAGAGCTTTGGAGTCGAATTCGAGGTCGTAGGTAAAAGTAAAATTTCACAGGTTTCTTGTACCCGTATACACATCAATTTTTATTCTACCCATATGCTCCAAGAAAGTAGTAAAGATGCTTAAATAAAATGAATACATCCCTGTTACGAAGGTTAAGGAAACTGTTGAGGGAGTGAGTTTTCAGGGTGCAGGGAAGAGTGGAAAATTGGTGCGAGGGGAAACGTTTCCGATACGGGTAGGGAAAATACTGAAAAGAAGAGCGTGACGGAGCTTTCGTTTCGAAAGAAGATGGAATTTCCTCGTGGTTTGGGCTGTGTGGAAATGTCTACGGATGCTATCTGCCTGTGATAAAGCCTCGAAGAAATTATTATAAAGGAGAGTTTGTGAAAACTTGCGGATAATGTGATATTTATGAAACGACGCTTTTGTGTATTGTTTGAATTGATTTTGCAGTAAAGGGTAATAACCGAAGAGCTTTACACTTGTAAATCAATCCATCGAAACAAATTAACCACATTTGAATGTATTTATTTTTACTTGGTCGTTAGTTAAGAAAAGTTACTATCGTATTAATGTCGAATTTTAACAATTTTAAATGATACCTACTAGAATCGTTGTATATCAAGTTAATAAAAATGTTATTCCGTATGCATCGGAAAACCTTTTACGAAAATTCGTAAAAAACAAAAATGAGGTGGCGGGTAAGTGTTCTTTGTTTTTAAATACATTAAATAAACAAATAATGTTAATACAAAGAAGACCGCTAAACCAGGTAATGTTTACAAAGCAAAAAAAAAACATGTATTTTATTCCAATTTATTTCAGGGAATTTTTGGTAAGACTGGGCAGCACAATAATCACACGGAGAATGTTTCTAATAATATAACAATTCATTCAAAAATTGTAACATTCATTTGGTTTTGCTTAAAAGATAGCAAAAATAAATAGGAAAATTTTATCTTTTGTTTTACGGTTGATAAAAAATTTTCAGAGAGCCTTTTCAAATGATGTCATTATTTTTTACAGCATGAAGGAAAACATTGAAGGAAAAAATGCCAACATTTTAACAAAAAGGTTCGGTATATAATTCACTTAATGCCCCGATGTTCCTGTTTAAATGATTAATTTATTTATATTTGACAAACTTAACAAAATGTACTTTTTTATAATAAGTAAAATAATGGTACGTATAATATGTTAATATATAATGGTATTGTATTAATATTATATAATAAAGAATTCTTTTATAGCTACTGCCTATCGTAGATATTGTTGTGTTCGATTGATAATTTTTTTTCGTTAAATTATCTCATAGTACTGTTTGTTAGTTTCTAATTAATGACTTAAAGAAGAATATTCAGTTTCGTAGCAATGTTTATAAGTTTAATATTTGGCATCATACTTTCATAAGGCTGTTGCCTAATGAAATTGATTTATTAAATAATAACAACACATTTTTTTAGTACTTATTTCCACAATATATTTTTTGATCTGGACTGGTTTCGCTTATCGCGAGCATTATTAACTGAACTGAACAACAACTATCAGTTGATAACGCTCGCGATGAGCGAAACCGGTCCTGATCAAAAATATATTGTGGAAATAAGTACGAAAAAAATGTGTTTTTATTATTTAAAATATCATGCCTTTCTATCAAGAAGTGACAGTTAACACCTTAAAAGTGAAATTGATTTGTCAAACACCAAAACATTATCTGATTAATAAGATGCCAGCTAAAAGTTTTGGGTGCAATTTAAACATCAAATTAAATATCAATGAAAAATATAAATGTATATTTTTAAGCAAAAAACAAACATGTCTTAATAATCGGTCCAGCTCAACTCTATCAAACGAATAAAATTTGAATTAATTCTTAACCATACAACATTCACATACACATATTGGGCAGAGGTAAAACAACCAATTTGAAATTATACATTCAGTATTTTATTCATATTTTTTTACAATTAGCTTATCATGATAAAAAAATTCTTGGAAAAATATAACCTTTAATTTTTTTAGCAAATTTGTAAATTATACTTTGATAAATAAATACTTTTTTACTCGTACAAAATTACAACAATCCAAATTTAAAATTAAATAAATACTTGTTAGAATCATATTCAAAACAGTTTTGGGCACCATTGCCAGTCACAAATAAATATTTAAGTGATTTGATTTTTAATTCAATAACAAAGCAAAAATCCCAGATTAATTAATACCTTCCTTATTATACTAATGAAAGGTATTGACAATACCAAATACCATATTTTTTTGTTTTGTAAAGTTGATGTTTGTAAAGTATATATTGCAATATAATAACAAACAGAAGATATTATTAAATATAAAATTTAAACTATAAAAAGTGTTTATATAATGGATAATGTCAAGATAATAAATTTCTATAACATTATAATCGGTTGTGTCTTAAAAATAATATTTAGTAAATCTAATAAACTAATGCAAAAAGTTTTGAAATTATTTTCATATAACACTACTAATTAATATGTATTTACTTCCCAAAAAATTATATATCCAATATAACCAATTTAGTCATCTGTTAGTTGCAGTATAATAATTAACGGCATATTACGCTGTGTTATTGACGCTTTAGTTTACGGAAGAGGTATATTAGTATGTTAGTTTGATTAGATATAGCTTAATTGAACATGTTTGTACATTTAGAGAACACGCATTGGTATAAAACGAGCCTCGTTATCTCTGACAGTAGCAATGTATATATTTCCCACAAGGTTTCATTTATAAGTAATATTTGGCGATGAAGATTATATCTATGAACAAATTGACAGGTGTGAATAAAATCATAAAGGAATCTCTTCTTCAGTTATAAATGAAGTGTATTCAATTTAACTTTTCTTTATTTGTCAGATAATCTTGTCTTCTATTATTTAAAGCCAAGTTTACTCTCTATTTGGAGCATATGTCCAACACACGTTTACTTCAAGATTCCATAATATGGTCCTCGTCAATATTCATTTTACTACAAATACTACCATCGTCCCGTAGCTTCGCCAATTACACTCTACGGATGGTCATCAGTGGTTTTTGAGGGTGAGTGAATCCATTCGTTTGGAAGAGAAGATATGTGGATTTCAGACTCCCTTGGGATATCCGAGCGCATGTCCAAACTTGGTTCATCGACACTTATTATGAATGTCAAAAGAGGCTCAAATATTTGAGATATAAATGAAATCAAACCACCGTATCCTTTATATTTACCACAGGAATATGTTTTTGAAGCTAAGTCTAATTAAAATAATACGGATACAAAGTATGTAGGTTCATCATTGTTTCAAAGCCCTGAATGCTTGTGTTATCATGTGTGGCTATGCGGTATTCGTTTCATTACTTCAAATATTTTGTGAAAATAGCTTCAGTTGGGAAGTATAACGTATAACTTATCGGTGTGAATGATTTTCCGTGACGTTATTATTCAACGTTGAGATACTTTGAGCTCACAAATTGTATTTGTGCTGCTGCAAGGCAATTAGGTTCGGCTTCTTAATCTGTTGGGTAGTATAAGCTTTTTTGGTGGAACTCAATTGAGAATAGTTGATCAACTTCATTAATATTTTTTAAAAAAATACACACACACATATCTCTTTGGGAAAGTAATATCAACAGATTGGTTTTGCAATACGATTAAGCAAAGAATTTTTAGTATAGTAATATTTTTTTCAAATTTTATTTACAATAATAGAGATGTAGAGAAAGGAAGATTTTTTTTATTACCGAAAAAAGTGAATTAAATAAATTTACTGAGGTAACTTTCTTTTATTAGCAAAAGCAAGAAATCGTATTAACAGCGTTTTGAAGTCAATAATTTTCACGGAAATATTATTATGGAAACGGGAGAATTTTTTCCAATTTCATTTCACAGTTTGAATTACAACGTTTTATTTTTACACTACTACTGACATTCCTTTTTTCTTGAAATTTTAATCGGAATAATTACATAATATAGAATTTTTCATCACAGACAATCAATTAATTCTGGAAATGTATAATATATGATATAATATGAAAATAAGGCCTCTCATATCTTATAGAGTCAAAAAATTGATTTTTTGTTTGTTTTTATAACTTTTTCCTTTACGCATTTGTTAACAATAGTTCTTAATTAATTTTTCAATCTTTTTATAAACCAGCCATATTCTTGTGTTCTATTTGGACCACATGCGTGGGTTTTCTGGACCGTGATTATTCAATAATATATAAAATTATTTTTAAAAAATAGTACACATCGTATCAATAAAAGGCTTATCATAAAATGGTTATTTTTGATATTGAGACAAATTACTATCGACAAATCAGGCTTATAATTGATACACAAATAAAAGCTTCGTGGGTAGCAGATTGTGTATGACTGCTTTGATAAGTTAAAATTTTACGCTCCAAAACGAGCAGTTTTAGTTAACAACATAATAAAACATAACCCGAGAAAGATAAATATTTTGATGGCTACAAAAAACTTGACATTTCCTCTAAAAAACATTATAAGTAAATAAGTCGTATGTTGTGGGCGATTACTCTACTCTCAAGAATTATCCACTGGCGAGAGTCCGGATCGTAGGAGAGATAAGGAAACTCGTCCGTTTGTAAGGAGATAACTAATTTAGTTCTTTTCCAACCCCTGCTCGAGCGAATTTCCCCTAATTTACGTAACGCAATTCCACGTAAAGGGAACAAACTTTAATTATTTCCCTCGAGAATTCATCAAAATCGATCAATACTCAAACATAACATTTCGTGATATTTTGATGTTTGAAAGTCTAGGTATCATTTGATCATAAATAAATTGGTATTTCTTGTGGAAATTATTTATCATACAGTTATAGTGCTAATTTTATAATGAATACGCTGTCTAGTCCACATTTATTGAAATTGATCTCATGTACTTGAATTATTTTTCAGTTTTAAAAATATCCAAAGATTCAAAAGCAACGGAAACGTGCTAATCGCTTATCAATGTATACTCTGAAATCGAAATTGTTTCAGTAAAGCCACGAAAAAATATTAATTGCCCTTGAGTTTATTTTTCATCGTATGAAAAGTTTTGAACCACATTAACAATCTTGGTATTAATTTGAGTTTATAAAACCGTTAAAATAAAACAGTAAGTTAAAAAAAAACATCAAATTAAATGAATACTGGTAACACAAAGTTGTGTTAATCAAAATGGAGAAAAAAAACTTATTAGAAATCATAGATAAGATAATCACAATAAAGTTGTTAATAATATAATAATATGATCACCCAAGATATATCTGTAATGTGTCAAATATTCTAGAGGTATCTTTTTGTATTAACTAACTACTATTTTTTACATCAAATATTTGTTAAATAAAAAAGAATCAAAAGGGTGAAACGACTCTCATAAAAAGCTGTATGTAACTAAGATAACAAATGAAAAAATATTAGATTGACATATTTTTACCAGAGAACACTGTTTACTTTACCGTCATTACAAAAGATGTACCACAAATTGAACAAACTTGCTCAAGGGAAGAAAAACCTAAATTAATCATTTTGTCAGGAGCAACCTACGTCAACGATTGAATTACAAAGCTACCAACTAGATTGCCGGTGATGAAAGATAAATTGATCGAATCATAAAAGATTGGTAATTTATCAGGGTATGGCCTGACAAAGAAAGCTACCGACATGACATTTTATTGAAGGTTATTGGAGACAAGGTTGTACACGTCATACGTTAGATATTCCGGTGACAAATGCCAGGCCATCAGCCGAAATACGATAAGTCTCACACTATGCCTGCGCCACGGCACGTCCTTTGTGTTATAAGAAAATATCGTGTGTTGACTCAAGGTGTTTTTTCTTTTCGAATAAGCGCAATCTCTAAATTATGTTTGTCGTTACGCAGTGATAAAGTTTCTATAGTAATTGTTATTGGGCTCAGAAATAAACATCAAATATTTTTAAGACAATAAATTTTTCAGTGTAATTTTGAATATCTATTTTCGCATATTCTATCACTGAAATAGTTTTTGATTGTTTTCACCAACAATAAAAACACTATGGAAATTCAATTATTATTTCCTAACCTTGATAAAATGGCCGCAATTGAAAATATTAAATATCGTTTCAATGATCAAAACTATATATTTAGTACAGTTTACCAATATATTATAAGCGATGTATAAAACTAAACCTTGAGTTTAATTGACTATACTGGCAAAAAAAAAATCGAAAATAATGCATGATTTTACAATTTATTCAGGTATTGGTAGATTCAAAATTCATGTTTTTCATGTTTAATTAACGAATTAATCTTTTAATTTGCTTGTACATTTTTTATACTTTTTAATATGACCGGTCTATGTATATTATTGACGTCATGAGTATCTCAAAAACTTCCCTTGTATCGCAGAAGTTCCTTAAAATGTTGAGCATTCTTTTCTGGCAATAAATCAAGCATACGAAAAATATTATATGTTTCTGATTGTGCTGTATTTTTTAATGAATAAAAATGTTTTAGATACAAATTCAAAAAATTATATTCGAAGATCAAAAAAAAAGTAATATTGTTTTTTTATACTAGTATATTTGCGCTTTGTACTTTTTTAATACTTTCAGATAATACATCAATGCTTTGCTTGACAGTTAATAAACTGAAATAATGTATTATACTCCTTCATTGTTTGCACAGCGAGGACAAAATAAAATTTCCTAGTTTCCGAGATCTAAGCCTCGCCAAGAACTACATTGCATGTGACAGCTAGGTCACGTGGCATGTAAGGGGGTAATAAGTACGGAGTGTGTATTAGAAGGGCGTCAGTATGTCGATGGGGTATCTGGCGTTGACCTCTGCCACTCTTGTTTGTCTTCAATAAAAAGAATTTGAACGAAAGTGTCGTTACTCAGTAATTATTATTGCTTATTAATATATTTATCATACAGAAGATAATGACAGTAAATGATTTTTGAATTTAAAAATATTTTTATGTGTCTATATAAAGCTATTCATAATTATAAAATTATTTTTCAACTCGGCTAAAAGTATATCACTAGCACATAGATATATTTTATTACGAAGGTTTTATCACAATAACAAATGTTGTGGTGAAAGAAAAGCGCTGTTATGATAATCAAAATTTGACAATGAAAATTCAACCCAATAAATTTGAGAAAATTAATCAAAGCTTTTCAAATTTATACATATGAGTAAATGCACAATAAAGTTTATACTACAGTGACATTTTTTTTTGAAATAACTTATAAATACGATGCACACGAATACAATGATAATGAATATAATAATAAATCTGTTTTTTTATCAATCTATGTCAAATATTTAACCAAAGTAAAATTAAATTGGGATATAGCATAAGTTAAAAAAATACTTAGTTTAATAATTGATGTTAAGCCCACGAAAACACTTAACTAGAATAGAATATATATTTCTCATATGCTGTAAATAAATTATGGTTTTTGACTTATATCATTCGAAAAATGATCTAAAATTATATGTAACCTTGTGCATTACAATTTCAAAAATTCTCAATCTTTCAATTATTTATATTTAAATGTAAAACTTTGACTAACGAAGAATAAAAAATAATTATCTCTTAGTTATGATATGCTAAAATATTAATAATTATTTCAAGCAAAAAAGCTTTGTTGGAAGAGTTGGATAATCTGAAACGTTTCATTGAATTAAACACCTGTGTATGTGCAAAGCCGCTTATTATAGAGATTTTCCTCAATCACAAATGATTTACACGAATTCTCTTTGTACAATAATATGCAAAGTAGAAATTGCTACTCTCGAAATAATCCCTGAACCACCTAGCCTCAAACCAATGTACAGTTATTAATTTCTAGCATACCATATACCAAAGTTGAGGGAGTGAATTTTCATCGCATGAGATTTCCCAGAGTGGCGTGAGAAATTCAACCTACAGATTTCAGGATTGTGTTACTTATTTCTGACACTTTGATGTTAGCCATCCGAGAAACCGCTTTGATTGACTGACACGCATTTAGGTTACTATAGGCTCCCTGGGGTTAGTTTCAAGCATGGCTGGGCGTATAAGTGTCTCGGGATAAAATCTAACAAATAATCCTCTGAAATGGGTGTACATTTAAAGGATTTTTATCGGACCATAAAATAAATTATATAATATCAAATTATAAATACGTCACCGCTCACGACCTTTTACGGGTACTAATTATGTTTCTAATCCTACAAATAGTATTATTGAACATTGACTTATAATGGATTTTAATCCATAGTTATATATTTTTGCGATTAGTTTTTATCAGTCTATTTCTAATCTGGATGAAAATGATGAGGATATACAACGATTTACCTTCTGAAGTGTAAGATTATTCGACTGACTTAATATCAGTTCTTCTCGAAATAACGTCTGCTGCAGAATCCAACAAAATATTAATAGAGTAAAATTTTAGTTAACTAAAACAAGTAAAAATGAACTATCCTTCATGAGTAATAAAAGTTATCTGTTGCCAATTTATGTGAAATACTTATTACTAATAATAATGAAAATTTTATACCCATGAAACAATTAACTACCCTTAAATTTATTTCATATTATATACTACTTTAAAAAAAGCTTTTAGATTTATTTTAACTAGAAATCAAAATTGTAAAATTGAATATTTTGGAGTAGTATCATTCGAATTAAATTTATACATATTTCAATCAAATTTTCCAATGATTCAGTCCGATATTAAACCAGTCCGTGATAAATACTTAGCTTGAAAGTGAAAAAGTTTTTTATTTTGTGTATTATTTTATTGATTTTAAAAGCCTTAAAATTATAAATCAAATCTTAAGATACAATAAAATATTATTCAAGCATCCATTTAGTTTGAGCAATCTCGAACGTATCAGCATAAAAACATACAAAAATACTGAACACTGACATATTATTGTAAAATAACTTGATATTTTATTATATGTTACTAAATATTTTTCATATCGTTATTATTAGAACCTTGGGGCCGTTTTTTGTCAAAACAGTTGTTAGCTTTTTACCGTTCATGCTCATTATCTTATAAAAATCATTATTGTATAATATTTCTCCTACAAAAATTCTATTGCCAAAAATTATGCTACTCAACAGTTATATTTGAAGTGAGTTTTTTTCCGCTTAATTTGTATAAAAATGTTCTCCGTGAAAATCCAGTTGCGTGTGGTTATTTTTTTGAACACGTCAGCTGAAATGAAAGTAAACGGAACTGCGCAAACCCTTTCTTATTTTAACTTGATTTGTGACAGCTTTTGTGGGAGCTTTTTATTATTGTTTTTGGCGTACGTTCGTTGTCGGGAATGATAAGAGAAAATTTGTATCTAAATATACGTTTCAAAATATATGACATTTAATCACATAATGAAAAGTAAGAGTTTTGGTTTATATAGTCAGTATTAATTTACGATATTGACTAAGGACGTTTAATAGACTTTCAAAATTAAGTTTGAGTTATTGAAACCTATAAACGTTTTCACGTGTTTTGTCTCTCACGAGCATGCTCCTTTCGGCACTCTCCCTGATGAAATCAGTTGAAGCCCGCAGCGTGAGGGACAAAATATATGGAATTGTACAGAGTTTCAACAATTCAAACTTTATAGTCTGTAGTGTTTCGAAAATTTTAAGGGTATTAGCGTTTAAATCAAAATATAACTATATTTTATTTACATACATGTATACTGTGCATAATGTGCTCTTGCAACATTTCAAAAATCTACAACCATCCATTTACTGTCAATCGTCGATTCTTAATAAGAATAATTTTCCCCTCGTTGAGAACATTTCTTTTTACTGCAAGCGAGGAACGTATATTATGCGTAGTAACATCAAATATCAAACATAATAACAGAGCACACTCGACCAACACGTTTACAACGGAAACGTACATGAGGTATAATTTTCGCAGTGCAAATTTGCGATATCATTTTAATGGAAGATATAATATAACATACTGGTAACAAGCAGAGAACGATGTTTCTTCAGAGAGCGTTTCTGTGAAAACAGTGGTATACCGGTAAAATAATTAATATTAAAAAATTTATTATTGCAACTTTGTCAAACATATTAAAACTTTATTAGATTTCATCAAATCTGAACAATAAAAATACTTTAGAGAAATTTTGATTTTTGACGAGGTTAAATTGCTATGACTTAATCTATAATAACATATAAATGATTTCGTTGACTGTTAGATTACAACGGCTCACCAATCCAAGGAGAAATTATTTTAAATCAATAGTTTTATAATTTGATGAAAAATAAAGAAATAAAATATATTAAGATTCCATCTGAATACAAATATTTCAATATTAAAAATTAAGTTACGAAGTTTTTGTACAAACATTCATATGATTCACCAAATTATTTCTTTGAGATGAATCTTTAGATTTACTTTAAGCTTGGAAACTGAACAAAAGTTGTATAGATTTTGAATTTTAAGCGTATGTTCTTGGGCAAATGTAAAACGTTTGCCACTAATACTACTATTTACAGCCTACATTCTCTTTATTAACGTGTCCATAATGCTAATCATTACAATCATTAATTACTTTACTTTTCTTGATTTGTTTGTCTGTTTCTGAGTTTCTCACTGTTTCACAGTAAGTGTACATGATGCACAAAGAGAAAGAAGGCGTTCGTGATTGTTAACAGGTTTATATACAAAGTCAGATTTAAATCATTTTTATCTTGAAAATTTCTCGATCAAAGATCAAAGATCATCTCACGTAAAATATATTTTGCATGCTATGTGGTACGCCAATGTTACAAGGCGCGATTACTTTTGTTGATTATGATCAGGCAACTAATTGGGCAATGCATCATCCGTGCTCTGTGTGAAAATTATCCAATATACTAATAATTTCAATTCGCATTATTGCGCATGTACATAAGTAATATACGATATGCATTTTCATCGATACAAAAAAAATCTTTTTATTTATTGTCGACTAAAACTATCCTCGATAAAAATATATCGTAAAAATTCATTTTTAATTTTAATAACTCCTTTAATAACTCTTGTAGTTTTATACGCATGTCATTATCGACTAGTCACAATTATAAAAGACGAAGGTGAGCATTGTCCAAGTCTTTCGGCTGAGAATTGTGATTCCACTTTTTTTATGTTGGTAGTACTTTATTTAAATAAAAAAATATTTCAGTTACATTTACTACTGTTATACTACGGTAGATCAGATTCAACAAATTCGGTTAGCAGTAATGTTAGATAAATAATTATATACACGGTAAAACTATTTTTTTCAAGATGTTTCATGAACTAAATACAACTGGCTGGTTTTTGTAGTTCTTAGTGACAAATAAACATAACATTTTGTTTTACAGAATTCTTCATCATTCAATTTTCCGATTTCTAAAGCATCAATCTTGTACCTGTGATATTTCGTTAGAAAATAGTTTTCTAACAAACTGATTACAGACTAATATTATTGCAACGCATATACCATGACTATCAGCCAAGATATATAGTATAAAGTGTAGGTAAATTTATGAAAATATTTAAGCGGAGATATTCTGCGAATGAAAATACTGCGGCAGCGTCACGCTTTCCGTACACAGATGTAATATTAAAAAAAGTATATACTTATTAATAAGTATAGTTCCCAATTATTTAAATTTTAAAATTTTAACAATAAAAACAATGAAATCTCAAGTTTGAATAACGCTTTTGACGAAATATAGTCTGTTGTTTTTTTTTTTATCTAGTTATAGGCAATAAATATTACTAATTGATGAAATCACATCATTTTTACGACGTCAAAGCGTCGTGTATTTTTAATGCGTATTTTAATGCATAGAGAGTTTATCTCATAGGAAGGTTGCCCGAGGTTATCTCAGAAACGCACCAATATAAAGTTTTGATGATATTCATATTAACATAGCCTAGCGTTTCATTATGCATTTCTGTCAGTTGCGAAAGCAATATGCATTTATGAAATTGCGACATACATACTGTCTAACTACATATAGATGGTGTGCTTAGAAAATAAGCTTACAAACAGTTAAAATTATTATATAATTACCTTTTGATCACACATTCGTCATTGTTTTTAGTCATAGAAACATAATTATTCATCTCTTTATTTTCTTTGAATAATGGTTACTTAAAAAGTTTATAAACTCGCAGTGTTAATTTTCTCAAGATAATACAATCGAGTATTTATAGTATTATAACAAGACTACTGGTAAGCTAATGGCTCTCTCTACGTAATTTTTTCATATCGGATGGGTGAACGTTGACTATTCTGTCATAGAACGGACAATTAAGCCCAAGTACTGAAAATATTAAACAATTGCTTATCAAAAATAATTTCACTTAATACAAAAGCTCGATTAATATATTGGCATTGCTGCTTATTGGTATCCATATTTTAAATAGTAATCTGGTCCCAAGGTTTGCAATATTAATTTATAAATAAAACTTAATTTTCAACAAAAACTTAATTCCCTTACAGTATCATCGAAAAAAATTAATTACTACTACACAATTTATCTGAAAAGCCACGACGATAAGTATAATAAATAATTTTGCAATAAAAATTTATTATACCACTACCACTGATTAAACTAATAACGCCCTGAGTTGTGCGTAAGTTAGTTTCAGAGATGGAATATATATTTAATAGTATATTCCTAATAATAATATATATTTACTAATAAAACTTGTAGTATAATAAAAACCAAAAAATGAGAAATTGGTTATTTAGAAGTTATGTTTCAGACGTTGACTTGAGCCCAATTAAAATTCATAGAATATTGTATCTATTGTACAGTAATGCAATAAACAACCGCTAAAAGTTACACGGTTATTATTAAATGTATCGCTGAACTTGATTTTATATGAATAATAAAGAATAAAAAACTGCGTGAATCTCATTATAAATATGAAAAAAAATAATATTTTTTGTTTTCTGCGTACTAATATTATTATTTTTATTTGTTAACAAAGAAAATTTTCAAGATTTTTTTGATATACTTACAGACAGACGTTAGTCGCTTCAGAGCTGAGTAATCTATAGTGGATCCGGTTTACTTGAACACTATACAAATTATTTTAATAAAAAAGTATTATTCGGTACTGTCTCATCATAATTATGTAGATCGGATAAACATTAATTTAAAAATCAAGCTTTAAAATATTTACTTTATTCTATTTTTTACAGCAAACAAAAAGTAAACAAATTTTTTTTAGATATTTAACCTATTTCAAATCATTTCAGCTAACGCCGATTAATTTTTAACTGAAAGAATTTTTCATATAATGAATCTATTACGATGTTTCCTGAAAAGTTTATTTAGCTTGGTTGCCAAAGCTTTAAGCTCGGATAGAGAGCAAACACGCGCGCGCAACTCCCTCTTCTAAAACTAACAAAGTTAATAACTTATAAACCAATTAAGATATTATCAATACCAAGTACTTACTACCTAGCACACTTCAAATAATAATACAATATATACACCCGTAGGAATGTGTCTCGCTTCACTGGTGCTTGTACAGATTTCGATATCACGAACAACTTGTACTTTGAATTTGGTTCAAATTGATCTATGGGAGCTTTGACTTTATGAACATAACAAAGCTTCAAGATTAACAAATCACATACATTTGCTGGAGAATTGGGCGTTCATTTCGAATAAATCTTTCTATGTATACTTTATTGGTAAATTCAGAACAATTTTTACATATCCGGGAATTTCAGTTTTACGAAAGAATGCTTACTACAATAACTATTTTAAAATGTGATACGTATGTTTAGATGAAACAAAATTGGAGATGAATTTTTTACTAAACTTTTGCTGAAATTCAACTGGTCTTTTTAAAAAAATGTTTATTAAAATGTTCATTCTCTGTTGCAACAATATTTTATAATCATTAATAAAATAATAGATATTAAAAAAACGACCCTACATTGACGACCTGCTCATCAAACAAGTAATTTATAAATTCCAAAATAAATATTATAAAAAAAACAATTACAGTATGTTTCAATAATTTCATAAAATTTTCTTTTATATAAAATGATATGTCGAAAAAAATCTAATTTATTTCACCAGCTCAATTCACTCAATCAACTCCAATGCCTCATGATCAATCAATATTGAAAAATGTAGTCTTGATATCTATATAAATATGAAAAAGGTATCTTGACCGTTAAATTAAACATTAACGCTCTAGATTCATTTGTACATAGATTATATCAAATTTAGTCAAGATGTTCGAAACAGCGATCAACAAATAATAACCAATCAAACGGAGTTCATATTATTACATAAGATTTATTTATTGCATTAGAAGAATCAAATTTTATTCTCCATCTCTTGGCCCGCATCTTTCACTAAATAATGTTTCATACTAAATTAATAAATCTAAAAATAAGTTAAAAAACCGAATAATATATATTTCTGAAGTAAATATTGTCTGAGATTTCATCTCAACTAAATATAAAGAATTTCTTCATGTCTTCAAATCTAGCTAAAAAGATTTTCCCGGAAGAAAAGTTTATCTTTGTTTATATGGATATTTTTATCCACACACTTAATATAAAAAGCACTTTATAATCAATACAAATATGTTTTAAAAAATCTAGACTATACTATACTAAATTTCGCAAAAAAAGATCATAAATCGTGTTCCTTCAATCACGTTGATTGTGCATTTTATAATTTCAGCGAATTGTTATTAAATAGCCTTAAAAATGTATATTGAAAAGATATTAAGACCACACAAATATACTTTCAATAATAAATGAAAGAATAAAATGCAAACTTATTAAAGGAACCAATAGCTTACCCGGACATTTTTTTCTTTAAATAATTTATCGCAGTTCACGTGTAGCATGATGATATTATATTCCAAATATTTTTACTATTATTTACTAGAACTACTTCATTTCATATCGTTGGTGATTCAAATGGAACATTTGGTAAAAATAGCTTTATATAGAGGAATATGGTATGAAACTTATCGCTTATCGTTAACTTATCACTTTGGTGATTGTGTCCATTGTCGCAGAAGGGGTAAAAAACATACACATAATATACATCCGTGACATTGTGTCCAAAGAGAAAAAGAGTAGTTATTGCATGAAAGCATACGTTCATATATTTTAACTTTTGAAAACGACAGTAACCAAATAAGATAAATGTCCAAAAAATGGACGCTTTAGTTATCCTTCAATTGTTTGTTTTTTTTATTGAAATTAATTAATAATAATTGCCATTTGACTTAATATTGTCATTGTAATTTTCTTTGTATGGCCTTAGATATAGCCTTTATACAATCAATTATTTTGTCAATCGAACTAATTGTGCAAAGCAATGTCAATGTGACACTAACTGTGCATGATTGTCACTGACAGACGGCGCTGCAGGCATTTTACACATACAAGTTATATTATCGATCAAAACTACCCACATTAAACACTTCACTTGCAGTTAACGGCTTGAGAGTTTACTGGAATTAATTCTGGTATTGTGTAATATATATGTATATAGGCAGTCGCAGGCTATAAGAAAAAATATACTTATAAAATAACATAGTGAAGTATTCTTAATAAAGAAAAATATAATAATTATATAAAATTGTAAGTCATACATGTTTTTTTTTTATTTTCTCACTTAGGTAAACGCGTCCAGTGAATAGGCTCCCTCGTTCACACAAAAAATGCAGCCAGCCTTAGGCTAGGATACTAAACTAAGCACTAAAGTCACTAAAGCGTTTTGATAAAGTACAATTAAAAACCACCCTAAGCTAATTGAATTAATAAATGATTTGATTTTTTACTGGGAAAATAGTAACTGAAATTTTGCGATTTTTTGCGAATAATCTTTAAGTACATGATATATTTTGACGCATTAAACGTTTAAGCATTTTTTCCCATTGCAAACAATACAACCGTTAAAAATCTTATAAAAATTCACATTTCGCCATCGTAAAAAATTCTCAAACACAGACTCATGCAACAAGCATCTTTCTAGAAATTTAAAGAGTTGTCATTCTGGTTTCAGATGTAGTAAAGATATTTGCGTACTCAAACCTCCACTTTGATATTTCTTAATCTTTACGTGTATTCTTATCAAACGATTATCTTTTCAGTAGATAGTATTACATAAACAATGATGGCTTCATACAAATAATACCTGGTTATATACTATTCACATATTGAGTTAATCAAAAGAAATTTGAGAATTTTTTTAACAATAATTATACTTGTTTACTACATTTTTTTTCAAAACCTTCTCAAAACACGTAGTTGAATTTCTGGTTTGCATTGAATATGTGAATACGTCAGCCCCTTGCTGACGTAAAAGAATGTATTTAGATTTAGCTCAAGATACAAGTAACTACATATTTTACTTGCAGGCAAGCATTCGCCCTTACAAAAATTTCATTTTAAATTCCCGAATACGTTTCCCGACAATGTTGGTATTGTAGCATCAGACAGCGTCGAATCGTGGACTCTGCGAAGGGAAAGAGCTTACAGCACGCGGGAGTGGTGGAACTACCCTTGCGCTAGTAGAGCTTTATCAAAATCAGATCAAACGCCGCACAAAACATTACATACAGCTCGCGGCAACTGCTGACTCGTCTGTGAGATTCGTTCATGCTAAATAAAACATTCACAATTTGTGGAGCGTTTACACTACATTGGATGAATATTGTAGTATATTTATTTTGGCAAATTGGTTTTTGTGCGATATGAACATTCCACAGTATAAATATTTTATTATTATCAATTACACTCATCAAGAGGTGATTTCAAGAATTTATTTACTTATTTCTTACCAGAACCTAGTAAATATATTGTGTTCTTAATCTTCTGATGGAAATGGTTCGCTTTTATCTGCGACAAACGTGTGACTCTGTCAATGTAAATATA
Organism: Himalopsyche japonica; assembly: GCA_028555115.1. Lineage (NCBI taxonomy): Eukaryota > Metazoa > Arthropoda > Insecta > Trichoptera > Rhyacophilidae > Himalopsyche > Himalopsyche japonica. The sequence goes on along the minus strand of JAHFWJ010000749.1, from coordinate 383,606 downwards.
ATACATCAAAGTTCTTAAAGCTTAACATCGATAGAAAATTACTGTTTTTTTATTGAACTTTCGTTCAAACACAAAAAGTCTCACACAATTTCAATAAATACAAAACTTAGCTAAAATTTTTAATTCAAGGAAATATAATATGTTAATTAATAGTAATAATATTTGGGTATACCACACTATGTATTAAATTTGAAATAAACCGAAACCGATTATTTTTTTACTTCTATGTGGTGGTTCAATAGTCTTAAAATATTATTTAAATTTAAAAAAAAACACATAGAATAAGTTTTAACAGTTACTATAGATGTGTAACGTATAAATTTATTTCATAAGGTGCATCTAAAATCAATTTTTATCAGAAATCAAGTGTAGATGTGCACTTATTTTTTCATAGTGAATTGAATATGTACTGAGTGGTGAAATGCTTTATCGGCATAAAATGAACGAATGATGACGTCGTATAGACAAAATTAAATCTTACGCGCTTCGTCTCATTGGAAACCACATAACACACAATCAGTTTATTTTGACTTGAGTTGCAATTTATTCCTATCAGATGCTCAGAGATTTGTATTAAATAATGTAATATCCGTATGAATCCATCAAAATTTTAGTGGAATAAATTTTAAATTATACCATAATATATTGAATTAACTTTATTATTGTGAAAGTAATTTTCATCGATATTCAAATATTTATTTGAATAATACTTTTATAAGATTTTTGTCAAATTTATGACTGTCTAAATTTTACCGACCATCTAAAATATGATGTAAAATATACGACAAATAGAAAGTTAAATTTCTAAAATTAACATATTACATTATTTTTTCAAAAAATCAAAAAAAAAATCAGTTTTTATGACAAATCCTTCGAAATGTTCTTACCGTATATTGTTAGTATGGTGTGTATTTTTAATTGTGACATTACACATCATGTAGCTGTCATACATTAAATTGTTTGTTGCAATATTGATGATCATATGGATTAAATTAATTAATTAATTAATAAAATTTAAAAAAACAAACAAATTTGATATAAGTGATTTAAGTCTAACGTGGTGGGTGCACTTTGATTTGAGTTACATGAATTATTTAAGTCAACTGGCATTTATTTAGACAATTTTATATATAAAATAAAAAAATAAAAATTTGCATCCTGCTTTTAGATTGAATAGTAGGAATCATTTTCCATACTTCGGAAAAAACGTTGGATTAAATAATATTTGAAATGCGATTTCGATCATAATTTAAGAAACACGAAAAGCAAATTTGTTAATGTCGAAAATTCGGGGAAAATATTATTTGACGTAAAGAATATTTTAGCACCCCATTGCCTAAATAAAAGTGAAATATACAAAAGTAATACGCTTTGACAATCTTTATCGATTTATATTTAGTACAGACTGTATTTAGAGGGTTAAAATAATGCTGTGTTGATCGATTCCCTATAATTGAATGATAATTTAAATGAAATTGGTTATAAAATAAGCTTGATCTAAGTTCGAATAAAAAAATCGTGCAACCTAACAAGAAAGCATCACGTATATAGATGAAGTAACTACGAAAATAAATATTATATTTTGCAATATATATCGAAAAATCCTTTTAATTATTTATCCAGGTGTAATTAGTCTACGACCTATTCTATATGTATAAAAATAGAGCATGAATTTATTATTTTAGATTTCTTCAAATTGACAAATTGATCTTTTATCAATACATATGTTCATCAATTTAAAAGAATGCTTGGAAAAACATTTATCAAAAAATCTTAAAAGGACTCAAAATGCCCGCGCGGCAATGAATATGCTCCAAAATGCACTTTATTTTTCCAATAAATAAGTATATAAATTCTTTTGACGACAGAGTGAAAATATTTCGATCATATGTACGTTGTTGGGCATTAAGATGTTGCCTTTTTGATATTTATGAGAGTCGTAGATCAATGTTTATTGTTCAACCTGTATTCCTCACTCCCTCTCATAATCCAAAGTGGGTGACAGCACGTGCGAAATCGTTTTCAAAATTTTCTATTCTTTTCACGGTGTATATTTACAACATTATCGTGAAATGCTGGAAGTAAACTATTATAAAAATATCAAGCAAAGTAAGGCATTTTATTTTTATGAGGTCGTTTTAAAAGAGACTATTTATTGAACGAAACGTTTTGAATACTCGCTATATCGCCTTTTACACAGTACATTAATTTTATTTCCAGAGTTTCAATTTTTTAGCTCATTGATAGAAATGATGTATGATGCATGTACGGTGACCAGGCTTAAGAAATTCAAAGACTATTTTTTCGTTAGAATGTTTTATGTTTTCAAATTAAAATAATATCTTTGATTTTTTTTAAAATGCAAAAGACGTTTGTGATATTTAGCGGTCTTGAGCTATTTGAAACATTTGAAATCACAATTGAATAACGACAAAAAAAAACGGAGATTAGGTATTTGATAAAAATTGAATGATAGTACAAAAATAAAAATTGCTTCAGTCTTTAAGTATCAGCTAAACAATTTTTATTTCAATCTAAGAAAAAAATGCCTCTTAATATTTTTTTTCTATTTATAAAGCTCTAATAAGTGTCAAAAGTGTGAATTGCTTTAAAAATGAAGAAATTTACTACTTTATCAAAATAAAATAATAAGTATAAATTAAAGAAACTACTAAAAATTTCACTCAAACAATTTTAGTTGAATAAAACAAACATAAGATACAATTTATATTTTTCGTATATAAAAACGTACATTGTCTTACTGCGAGATGTTTCTCACTAAAACAAAATAACATATATGATGAAAATTGTTAGTAATCCTGGGAAAATATTAATTAAAGTTACATTAACTCACGAAGACTTCATCATGTGGAAATAGTTAACACATAGGATTAAAATATGTTTTCGTTGTATTTATTATTCATTGTTTGTTATTTAACAGTAATAGAATTCTGTGAGATATACTAAAACAATATTAGAAATCTGATTGTTGTAAACATAGTTTCTGTTTATTAATGATGAGGTATCTAAATATAATATTAATTTACTTTGTTTTTACAATCATACAACTATTTTTATATGTACTATCTAACTAAGTATTCTTGTGATATACATTATAACAGTATTTACTTTAAATACAGTTTAGGCGCCCTACGGAAAAAAATACCTTCATTAAACGAGAGCTAGAAAATTGTTCGAGAGTAATGAAATATTTCAGTAATTAGTAATTTCCAAATCAGATTTAAAAGTGTCGAGGAAAGTCAAATCGGATCTGAAAACTTATTATTTAATTTGAAAAACGAAAATATTTCTTCGTAAAATCCAATAAATATTAATCTGCTAGAAGTGAATGCTTTTAAAGGACTTTAATCCTAATTCCGATTGAATGATGCTGGCAGGTCATGAGACGAATGCCAGAAAATAGCCAGTGTCACGGAAATCTGGGGGACCAGCATTTTTGTCATATGCTTAATATAAAGACCGAATACGGTTCTATACAAGAAATTTAAATGAATAAAAATAAATCGGAGTATGGAAATGGCAAGAAGTATTAAATTCTATAATAATCTAGTGTTTCTCATTGCCCTTGTCTTAAATTTATGTACCTTCTGAAAACCTTTCATTTAAACGTTACCTTGTAAGTTTTCTCTATTGACAAGTCAATACGATGGAATAAAGGTTTGTTAATACTATATATCAACAGTGTGTGTGTAAAGAAATATATACATATACGTAATACATTCCTTTGTGAATTAATAATTTTGCTGTAGGACAGTACCAATGTAATGTTATATATTATTACAAAAGGTCTACACGGTGGTCATTGGATAATTGAGCACAATACTACCATACTTTATAAAAACATAATTTCTTATTCTATAGAAGTAAACTTTTTTAGTTCTGATTGAATTTATAATAATTTGTTCACTTGATTCATGATTTTATTATTTGAAGTTCATTTCAATCAGTATTATTCACGTGTATCGATTTGCATCAAAGAATATTAATTTCAAAACACTTAATTTTTATATATCAGGAAGGTATTATTGCTTCAACAAAAGCTCCTTGGGCCATAACGTATTTATAATGTTAGAAGTAGAAAGATGTTAACCAAAATCATAAATATCTATTTTGATAAGACACGTGACGCACGTAAGCATAGTTCTTTTTGAGCTTTTACTTCGACAAAATCTTGTTGCAGCAAAAGCTCATTTTAAGTTTGGAAGTTCGAAAATGTCAATCACGAGCTTAAATACATATTTTAGTTAAAAATTTTACACTTTTAAGTTATCGTGTTTTTTATGATAAGCGATGCAGGTTTGTAATTAATTTAGATCTTTCATTGCACCAAAAGTTTATTTTAAGCTTACAAGTTGAAAAGTGCTTTATTTTTTGGTCAAATATATATTTTTATTAAACTATTTTCACTTTAGAGGGATATTATTCTATTGAGATAAGCAAAACTCTCATGTAATTATTTTAGAACTTTTAACCCGCAAAAAGCTCGTTGCACTAAAAACTCGTTTTCAAATAAGCATATCCCCAAATAGTTTACTATAGGGAAAATTATTTCTGCTATACCCATGTGACCAAAGAAAAATTGTTCTGGATATTTAAGAAAAAATCATTTTATAAATATCTATTTTGAGTTGACATAATATCAAACATAAAAGATAGTGCTAGGCCAATTATTTCAAATTATTTGATAAAAGTATTTTTTTTCGACAAAATTTTTCTTATTAAAACGACTTAACATATAAGTATGTATTACTTCTTTTTGGCCTACCGAGTTTAACGTTCGGAGTAATCCCAGCGCTGGGTAACTAGTCCTAAAACAACCGAAGTACACGAAAGCAGTGGTTTCAGTAGTTCTGTTCTGGGCTCTGGCTAACCACAATCCACTGCCTGGAAAACTCTTCTGTGACGTATCTCATATAATAATACCAACTCGTGCTTCTGTTCTTTAGAGTATTCGTTATATATTCTTGGGCCTACGGGAAACTATGTTTAGTTTAAAACATACTGTATGACTTGACATGTAAAATTGGACGTGAATTATAAATCGTATATTTTGGAGTAATCATGAATATTACCCAATATTATTAAGATTCTCTAAAGCTTGGCAAGACAGTGCATAATTTTTAAACAAGTAATGAAACTATTTATTCTGTAATACATTTATATTTGTCCAAAATTATGTGTACTCTAACAACAATGTAGGCTATTACAGTTTTCGTTCCACAGCCGGAAACACGACTGGTGTTTTCTAGACAGTCGATTTAATTTGATAGTAAACAGAAACATAACGAAATTCAATTGCATTCACTATTTTTATTATAAATTATAGCACTAATAGAGAAACTATACAACTTAGCAGACTCTATAGTGCTTGATAAATAAAAGCTTTATATATACATTTAAGTTAATATCAATTAATCTTCGGTCATTTAGAGTCAACATTTTGGTTGTCACCATAAAAAAGTCAAAGAATTGCGTCGAAAATTTCTAAATATGAAAACGAACAGCGATTTTATCATTAAGTATTTCATCACGTCTAGTAACATTTGGGAAAACGTTTTCCTGTCGTTATCAATTCTGTATAAGTGGAGGTAATAAAAAACAATTTTAGTTTGATATTTTTTTTATTTTTAGCATTATCTTATTTAATTGTGAATATTTTATTTTAATTTTAATTAAGCTTTCGATCACAAAGAGACAGTTAAAAATAATTAGGTAAATTTAAAAGAGTTCTACTAAATACATGCAAACACAATTTATGTAATAAATTCTGACATATAGGTTATATTAAAGGCGTATTTGACCAAGGTAGAAATAGAATTTATATAAAAATCTTTTTAAATTGAGTTAAATGATACGAGTGGATACTAAGACCATACTTATGTCATTTACTCAACTTCACAGCGCTCAGTGAATATTTCAAAGTATACAGAATTTCTGGTTTGAAATTCTCGACATCATAAAACTCGTTAAATAATTTACTAAGCTACACCGTGTTCTGTGCGTCTCTACTTTATATCCTTACAAATTTACTTCACTCGCGTGAATGATTCCGTAGCACCCGTTGCGCGTATTTAGTCAACGTCACAGTAGAGCGAGGGTAACGTCACAGGTCAAACGTTTTCACGGCAGGTCATTTTGCCATGTCAGGTAAACTGCCGCGGTGTTGCCTAAATACGGATATCGTTTTGAGAATTAACTACCCGGTACTAAGTCTTCGTACTCCACTGTCACGGGTAATATAGGCTCTAAATGTACTCTATTCAGCATTAACTGTGATAATATAATCATATTCTTATCTATCTATCTAAGTGTATAACGATTATTTTATCAAATCTTGAGACTGCCTATACGAACACTTGAAAATGATTGTATGAATAAATGATGATGTAAGTATATATTATGGAAATGTATTACATTTTGAACATTCGTTGTTAACATTATTTTATTCTAATTAAAAAAAAAATAGCCAATGGATTCAATTATTTTTTTTCTTAATTTCTTTCTTTAAAATCTTTTCGCTTTTTAACGTTATCTTTTTATCTTTACTCTTTTGGGTAAATAGAGGTTAAATCGTTATATACTTCAAAAAATTACTGCTAGCAACAAAATTTTTACAATGTTGTGTGTATAACCATATGTGATTCATTTTTTTGATAACCTTAATGAACACGTCGTTAGATAATAATAACAATCTATAATTTCCTTAAAAAATCATAATTTGTGTAAAAAAGTTCAGTTAACCAAAAGTTTTAAAGCGGTAAAAGATGTCGGAAAACATTCAAAAATTATATTATAAAACAAAGCTTCATCAAATATTGAAGCTTTCTTAGTGTGGCAAAAGCGCTTTCAGTTTTCTAAAATTTCGTTGCACCGAAAGCTTGCATAAAGCTTTGAAAATCCTCAAAAGTGTATTTTTTATTCGAAAGAATTTAATAGCTTTCAGCTAACCAAAAGTTTGAAGTGTTAAAAGCTCTCAGAAAACATTCAAAAATTATATTATAATACAAGGCTTCATCAAATATTGCAGCTTTCTTAGTGGAGCAAAAGAGCTTTCAGCTAACTAAAAGCTCATTGCAGCAAAAGCTCGAATAAAGCTTTGGATTGGGACAAAATTATATATCTTATTCAAAAGAATTTAATACATTGATTGAATTGGCATTCACTTGGAAGAACTCCATTATAACACGGTGAAAAAAAAATTGTACAACGCCACTTGTCCAGCCGTTGTACAAAGGGGTGGTCTGATTTGCATCCATAAGGACCACTTCCGTCCCACATATAATCTTATTGTCATAATAATAATAATAATTTTGAAAATTTTGTGTCATTGTGTTAAAGTAACAAGCTAGGCCGTTGGAACAGGAGAGAGGATGTGTTGTGTGCCTTTTCTGCACAGCTATATATAGATAAGCGAATGTTAGTTTAAGCATAGTTCTGACGATGGCGTGAGCCGAAATAGCTATCAACTATATTTGTTAAAAATAATTTTGTAGAACTAAAATACATTGGTATTTTTTCACCGTGTCAGAATTTAATAGGTTTCAGCTAACCAAAAGTTTGAAGCGTTTAAAGCTCTCAGAAACTGCACAGCTTAATGAAAAATAATATACCATGACTTTTCGTTGATTAATTGCGTTATTATATTGAGATTATTAAATTAATTATTTGTGGACTTTGTTGACCTAACGTAAGGCAATATAACATAAAGTAAAACATTTGCTATCAGCTACAAGGATAATATTAAGCGCTTGCCCATCAAAATTCCCATAAAGCTACAGCATACCCTCCGCAGTAAAAATCTCCCGACGTTAGTAAACTTTCATATTTTATTAAGGTATAATTGCGGTTTACTCGCTTTATGACTGACAATGCCATTTTAGGTGCAATTAAAATTTACTACTGAAAGAACAAAAATAACACATGTCACATATGGCCGCTGAATAAAAAGGTATTTTACAATGAAATCTGTTATCTTGGATATTTCATTTCTATTGCTATTTTAATGCTCGTGACTTAGCTTATATATCTTATTGCGTTTTTATTTTGCAAGTCATTTCAACGAAATTTTATAACGGCATAATTTCAGCTACAAATAGCGTTAAAATTTTACGCCACTCCATTGACACAAAAGAAAATAATAAATATGTTACAATTAAAAGTTAAAAGATACAAATTTTCTCATAGGTGAAATGTATATATATTGAATGAATGGCATTGGTAAAACGTAGTTTGGTTTGATTTTTAATGAACCTTGGCTGATGGCTAATTTCATATAATATTATACCATTAACCGTCGTTTGTATAATGACACAAGTTAGTGAAATCCTTGCGTGGCAGCCTGCTTTTCATTAAGTTAAAAAATTATCTTCTAAAATGAAAATAACGACACTTTTTTGCGAAAACCTTATTAAAATCACCCTTCTGGATTTTTTTCCACAATGAGTAACAATGTATTCAAAATGCTTGTGGTTTATGATAACTTGAATTTACTTGGCAATTTTAAATAAATGGTAATGAACGATTGATTAACAAATCGATGTTCCCACTGCTATTCTCGTTTTATTTATTTGAAAGCCTGTTAACTACGTAACTATGATAATATAGAGAAAATGTCTGGGTCCATATAACCATTGACACTTTGTATCACATTTGTCAAGTGAACAAAGATAGTCGATTAATAAAAAAAATGGAACACTTGTTCTTTTGTAATATCGCAGTTAGCAAAAAATAATTTGATCGTATATTGATGGTTATTAGTTACAATAATTCATCGCTAATTACTAATAATATTAATTTATCACTTTTAGGGTGTTAACTGTCACTTCTTGGTGGAAAGGCATGATATTTTAAATATATTCCCATCTCATCGATTCATCTTCAATTGACTATCATTAAAATCTTATATATAAAATCATTATGTTCCATTAAGTAGTAAGTGTGGGTTACTTTCGTCATTAAAATTTTCCCACTCCTTATTTCCTTGATGATTGTATAGAGCCCCAAGTGGATTATTGATTTACTTTAATTGTAATTTATGATATCGACTGAAGGTGCTTGATGGAATTTCAATATTAAATTTGAATTGTTGCAACTTTGTACGATTCCACATGTCTTGGTTAGTTCTGTTGCATCCGTGCGATGGAATACCTGAAGATGCCGAAGGGCGAAACCCGGGTCGTTTGTGACAAGACATATGGAATCGTACAAAGTTGCAACAATTCAAATTTACTTTAATTGTATTTGTAAGTGATAATTCTTAATAATTGATTGTGAACATTTAATTTTTATACTAATTTACTTTATTTGTATCAATATTGTATGATTTTATGTAAATTGTTTCTTAGTTCTTAAACCCATGGTTTTGTACATCTGCTACCTTTAACTCATATTTTTTTTTTTGTATAAATAGTATTGTTTGTAAATTGTATAAGTTGATAATGCTCGAGATGAGCGAAACCGGTCCTGATCAAAAAACATATTGTGGAAATAAGTACTAAAAAATGTGTTTTTATTATTTAAAATATTAAATTATATTTAAATTAGTTTAATAACTTTTTGCATTTATAATAACATTCCAAAAATGGTATTTATTTAAATAATGTAACACGGTCGCGAAATTATTATATCGGCATGCAAATTTTTGCGGAAACGCACATAGTTCGCCAATTGAGTCCACTATAAAACGCTAGACCGCATGTTTCATTAGCATTCCTGGAAGATTACTCTGAAAATTTCCCACTTTAAGTGTCATTTTCCTTTTGGCGTAGCATTTTCACATTGCCCATGCAAAGTTAAGAACCTTTTTACAACCCCGGCAGATGGCAGCGTAGTTCACTTCCTTTGCACTGATACATCAGAGTCCGAGAAATTTCACGGCGGTCGAGCTAATTGCTAATAACCACAATCATTGTACTAAGGTACGATGTGGCACTGCGAAACGGACATACATCTACATTTACAATCGCAATCGGATGCGTGGTGCAGTGGTCAACGTAGATGGTTTCCGTTACGGATTTCACAGGTTCGATTCTGAGAACAAGCAGCTTTAAATTCAACTACCAATTCATCGATTTCTGTTCGAAGACATTTATTTTAAGGTTATCCTTGTTGCTCAGCTAGATTTATTGCTTACCACAAGTCATGTCCAAGCACTGCCTTTTATATTCTAAAAAAACAACGGAGTGGCATGCAGTTATCGCAGATAAATTTATTTTGAGATGTTCCAATTAGAACTACGGTGTACTCTCGATTATCCGTGTATGGATTATCCTGTTTGCGGATTATTCGTGCCTGAAAATAAATATTTTTTTATTCAAATACAATATAATCTGATTGATTTTTTTCCACATCAATTATGAGACGCATTAATGAATTGCGATCTTGAATATGCGCGTTGTTTGAAAAAATTATGAATTTAGCGATGTGTTTGTGTTTACGTAACTAATCGGTGAATTTTTTTACTCACTTTTGTGTTTTGAATGTATGAATGTTCGCATATACCACAATAAACATCACAATTTATAGGACTAGAATGAGTCAAGAATTGAAACCCTTTGTACTCAAAATGCGTTTCTATTTACATTTCTAGTAAAGTGCATAAACCGGCGCGAGTGCCCGCAGTAAATTTATTAGTTTCGATATTTATTGCCTATATTTGTCAGCTCTCAGGACTACGTTTCGTATTATGATAAAATATGATATTTTTACGTATTTTTTGTGTTTTCTTGATAAATAATGAATATATAAATAATGTGTTAAAAATTTGTATTGTGTATATGATATTATATTCGAAAATAAAACAAAAAATTGATGATTCGGATTATCCGTGTTTTCCAATGATCCGTGACCATTCTCCCCTGCATTAGCCCGGATAATCGAGACTACTGTATATTTGCTTTATATTTTCATAAAAAAAAAATTATACGACGGTTGCCTATAGAAATGCCTTACAAAATCATTAAGTGCTAAATTGATTTGTAGATAAGTTTTAAGATTATTTTAACATTCATTCATATTCAAAACAAAGGTGTACAAAATAATAGACACACTTTGATATAATAATACTGTTGTGATCTGGTTTATTATTGTAATTTAGTGAACTGTTATCTTACTAATTAAATGAAAAAAAAATAAGTATTATTTACTTTAACGATAAAATAAAAAAAAATCATTTCTACTTTTATATGTAATAATAGATTTCGTTTCCCCCCAAATGTGATTTATGGAACCAAATTAAATGCGTTAAAAACTCACAAAAGAGTAAAAAGTAGCGCACATGACTTGTATTACGAAAACTAATTGGCAGTGCAAAGTATAATAAAAAAAACACCCGCTGTTTACGTTTGTAGAAAATATGGAAAGCGACGATGCCCCGGGCTATCTCATTTGCGTTGTGGGGAAACATCTGTACAAGTCATATTTGAGACTCTTTTTTTAGCAACAGTTCGTCGTTGCTTTTTAATTCTTAGTAATTAAAACAGTTTTAATTATATTGTATTTAATTTTTTAATATTATAATAGGGCTATTTTCCAACGCATAAATATAGTTGTACATAAAGATATTTTGCATAGCGTGTACTGAGTTTACATTATCTGGTAAAGAAAAATATACTAGACGAAAAGTATGATGTGAGGGAACGTCTTATATGTTTAATACAGATATAAGAAAATCGCTAATAAACTAAAATAATCTAAATTATTGAGATATAAAAAATGGTAACATTTTAACAATAAAATTTGGTATAGAAAAGTGTATTTAAATTGATTAACACTACATTCCTTTCTTCATCTTTTTTATGAAACGAACCGTAGCTTAAAAATAATGTTATTTACTATAACTGAATAGTCAAACGATAGAAAAAAACGGTTAAATAAAAGGTAGGTCAAATTAGAATTCTCTAACTAAAAAAAAGCTTGACTGTATTATTTTTATTAAAAAAAAATTTTATAACTTTCACGCAAATTCAAAACAAAAAATCATAAAATAGTTATTTTGCGTGTATAGAAATAGAGTGACAAATTTAATCGTTTACACGAAATCTTTTGACAATGATAACACCAGAAACAATTTTTTTCTTCGCACGACGAACTGTTGGCGCACGGTTAAATATCATCGTACATATTTCGCTTAGGATAGCAAGTAGAGAAAGGACATTATTATTTTTGGGTATTTGGAGAGTATTTTTTGCAAAATTACGTTGAAATATCTGTCACAAGGGTCGAGCAGAGAATGTTACCCGATAACCAATCGGAAAATAATAATATTTATTTATGCTGCAATAAAAGCTCTGCTTCGACATAGTAGAGTATCTTAAACCAATTCTGCTGTTAACTAACGTGGTAGGGAGAATTTATTATAACCATAGGGAATTTAAAAATAAGTAATTGTATTTACAATCTAATTGCTGCTTTTAGAAATATACTTACATACCAAAATATGTTGAAAACTTAAAATCATATGTTGCATGGTGAAATACGTTTTTTTTATGGTGATTGCCATTAAAAGTATTTTTATATTCATATTGTTTTTAAAATCAGTATAAAAATAAAATCGAATAGTCATACACGAGTTAATATTTTTTTCCATTGGAATTTCGGTGACGTATATTCCGGTGTATTTTTAAGAAATACAAATTACTCCATCCATCTTCAAATGAAAATATTTATAATACATACAAATGACATTGCCGAAAACGAGTGTTTAATTTATGTTCGACGTCAGACCTGAACGTATGATTTGTGATTCTTGAAAACGAGCACTTTTACTTAGAACCGTATTAACATACCATCATATCGTCTCTACAAAAAGACCTAAGTGTATCGCTAAACAACTTTTACGAGATTGATTGAATACTTAGTACGCAAAGAGGCGGATTAGGGATCAATATACGGTAATGATGAGCGGGGTTTTTTTATTACCCACACAGAGCTCCAACTGTGATTTGGAACCTCGCCTTGAGCATTTTTACCAAGTCACCAGATCATTGATAGTGAACATTTTTTTTACAAGTGCATCATTTTTTTCTCATTACAAATAATATATCTACAAAATAAAAAGTAGATAATAATATGAAAATTTACAACGACAACAAGTTATTTACTTATTTTAATAGTCAATAACATGAGCTTGCTCGGTTGACTTTTTGCTACGTTTTTTGTTGTTAATTTCTTTATTTTACAACATTAGACGTTAAAATATTTTGACGTTATAAAAGCAATACACTTATAATTTTTATTTTCTTGTTACGTATACTTACCAAAAAAATAAATATACGGAATAGGACTAAACACAAAAATAGCAATAAGCTCACTTGTAGTATTGTTAATTTATTGTCATACGTTTGATGACAATATTTCGCCATCATAAAAACCACGTGAATAATTCATTTAATTTAAATAGGTTTTTAGCAAATAATTTTATATTTCTGGGCCATGCAAACATCATAGTTCTTGCGATGATTTCTTAATTTTTAAGTTTTACTACCCAAATACTTCTTCAATTTTTACCAAAAGTTTCTCTAGATCTTACGATTGGATAATCAATCCACAAGGTATTGTGTAAAGTAAAAAACACAGAATTTAAAAACAAACTTTTCTAATATATATGATATTTTATTATCGTTTCGTATTTTTTTAGGTTTCAAGAAATATCGTGACACAATATTATTACAATTAATGACTGTATATTGAAACCTTATATTATACATATATTTCCACTTTTAAAAAGTTATTTCGTAAAACGCATGTCATAGGTTTGCCATCATTCCAAAAGGATCATTCTCATACTTATAGTTACACTCGAGGAGTCTTTGTTCTCTTTCGGAGACATTCAGAATCAGACGAAAAAATAAATACAAAAGACATTGGAGCTCAACAATGGGGAAGTATAGAAAATTTAAATTGGGATCAATGTCATCTTTACTACTGACAAAAGGCCTTCGAAAATCCTCTCTTTAGAATCACATGACATGTTTTGTTGGATAAAAAAGATTGTTCACTATTATATTATGTCATTTTAAATATACGATCCTCAGGCGTATTTGAATAATTTATTCCAAACATATCGGGAATCGAATTTTAATATAGATGCTCTGTAATGTAGTGCACCTGGTGGCAGGTAGTTTGTGTGTGATATGGGTTACAAATACCGAATATTATAAATATGTATAGAGGAATTTTATCGGGATTTAATTGGAGTTTTATTGTAACCCTTGCACGTTTTATTTAGGGAACAAAAAATTTCAAACCAAATGTTTTATGTTTTCTTATGTTTGTCTTGTATATTGATAGGTATCTTTATGTTTATTATTATAATATATCTACAAAAGCTTTTATTTATAAACAAGACATTTTATTGAAAAAGAGATTCTTTCTTAAGCGCAATGTAATACATTATTTTGGTTTTGCTGTTTTGCTTTTGCGCTAACTCGATTTAAATTATTACTACTAAAAATGTATGAATATTGCGAATTTTTATAAGTAATTTGTAGAGAAAAATTAAATTTTGAGTTCAATAAAATTCATTAAAAGATTTTTTTCTATTTATATTCAATTATTTCTCGATTCAAAATTTTGTGTACTAAGTAAATTGAAATGATTATTCAATGTTATATTATAGACCTACAAAAATGTAGCGGTTTTGGGTAAGAAATAAGTTGAGAATCTATTTAGGTTTCTTACTTTTCTGGATTTTTTATTAATTATCTGATAATTTATATTTAACGTTTATTAAGCAATACAAAGTAAAAACAAAATACACGTCACGAGTGAAAAGACCTGTTACTTTTACGGGAGTAAAACAAATATAAAGTAAAGAATTATTGATAAAATTTTTATTAAAATAAAGATACATTTAACAAGTCCATCAAAAATGATGATCAGAAACTGATTATAATATATTAATAAAAAAAAATATTTGAATTGTACACAAATCTTAAAAAAACTATGGCTTAATGACTAATTGTTAGCATTGTTGAAATTATTAAAGTGGTAAAAAGAAACACCGAATTTATCAGAAAAAAACTTTTGTTATCAATAAAATATTATTTTATGATGGAAAAAGAAGCTTTGAGGTACTGTACAAATACAAATCATTTCAGTTCCTGAAATATTGTGATTAAGTCACGAATAACATATTATTTTGTTCTCATAATACATAATCCGTTTTTTGGGCCCTACAAACACTCATCAAGCCCACACCCAGAGTTGAGTAAATACAAAATGTGCTCCCAGAAGCAAAAAGGGACGCATAACAAAACAATAGTAAGCACAAAAAAGTTAGCGACATTTTATGTTGTGTTTGCCTACAGGATTTAATGTGTTTATACAAGCTATCGGGCGTGTGTGCATTGCCCACAGACGTGTGGCAAGCCCAACATGTCCACGCGTTCGCGAAAATTCGTCCACAGATATAATGATCTGATTAAAAATTTGCACGGGCTTAGCATAGTTAAATAGACACTGATATTTATCACGTAATTTATGGACAAACCCATTGAAAGTGTTATCAAATGAATATTGCTCTTAAACTAATGTTGCCGAAACGTCGAATAATGTAAGGCATTTACAATAGTTAGTTCAGGTTCTGGCATGATGCTAAATAAACTGTATACAAAACTACATAATACTAAAGGAAAAATATCAGAATCTCAAGCAAAATTTACAATTAATTATAGAGCTAAATACTTTATAAAATGATGGTCAGTTGTAATTTGACAATACTCGTGATGATCGAAATTAGTTCTTATAAAAAATTATACCCTGGAAAAATTATAATACTTAGAATGTGTTCTTTATTATTTCAATTATAATGCCTTTTCTCGAAGAAATGACAGTTCACACTTTAAAGGTGACTTAATTAACTACATAAAAATGTTAAATAACGATTATCTTGTAGAAGTCTTGCCTATTGCAAATCCAATCTTCAAATCTCGAAACAGACCTAAAAAACAATAAAAATAATTTGCGAAATATCAAAACAAATAATAAAATATATTATCGTCGTCTTCTAGTCATAGTATAGTATTCTAGTATAGTGTTTTTAATTAAAATTCAACAAACCACAACTTAACAAAAAAAAAAAATTCTAGGTTACGATTATGAGAATATAATATAATGTAATATAAGGAATACATTTTATCCATAGATAAGTCCACTATGAGCAATCAAATGAATCACTTCAAATACCGACGACGAATTGTTTGGGTTAGAATATTTAACAACCCGTTTTCGTGTGCCCGTGATTTATTTGTGAACTTAAATAATATTATTTGTGAAATCCTCCGCATGTTGGGACCCGAAACTGTTGCGTCAGAAATAATAATCAGCTTATTTTTTTAACATAAGCCACTGTACTATGCAAACTAACCATTTTTCATAATATAATTTATTTTGTATTATTTATGATTGCAATTGTAAATATTAAAATAATTTATGTTAATATGTTTCATAAATGAATCTGACATAAAATATTGGAAGCCCACAGTTGAGTAAGATTATAAACCACACAATAATGGTTACTTTTTTTTCGCATGAAGAAATGAATTGTTAATATATTTGAAAACATGACGACGCATGGCTTAACTATTGACGCCAACGCACAGAACATTGGACCACTTAAAACATACAACATATGTATCATGTTTACCAATTTTTGCAATAAGCCAATTTGCCGAACGATCTTTGAAATATTTCAACGATAACAAGGAATACGCAATCGTAAACATATATAGTTATCGAAAATATGTAAATTGATTAAGTGATTCCATCGTACCCGAATGGGCCCGCTAAAATAAATGACAGCAAACCTGGAACATCGCGAATTCTTAACTACACTCCGTGGAATAATATAAAAATTACATACTCTATTAATTCATATTAATATTAGAATGAAAATTATATATACTCCTGGCACTATAAATGAATAAATATTGTATATTTTATCTCATTTAGTGTATCTCAATATCTAGATGGCTTCTTTTTATCATTAATGTGTTCATCAAAACTTATTCATAGTCATTGATAGGTAGTGTATTATGATCTCAACACATTTTATAACAATGAACTCGTTTCTGTTTGATATAAATGAAAATTTATAAAGATTTTATTCTACCTCTTTGCCAGACTTAGTATGTTGTGATTTTAATCATTGATGAGCGTCAACGGACTTTATATATCCCATGTCATATTCAGGTATTTAAATGCAAATTATTACTCGAGAATAATTCAATATTTGTCCGCTTTTTCGTTACTTTACTCAAATATTTTTTTTAGCAACAATATTATAATTTGTTGTCTATAATTTGAACTTTGCTCTATCTAAATTGCATATTAAAATTTATTTAATCCTCTTTATTATGAAATGAAATTTTGAACTATTTGTCACCGTAAAAAAAACTTTTACAATACGTATCTGCTTTATACAACGTCAGCGTTTATATTGATTAATAGAAGTGATGTAATGTGACGGGAAATTTTCATAAAAAATGGCTTCAGCTCGATTGCTTTGCATCCATCCCAATCTTCATCCCCACTTCATTTTCATTCTTCGATCCTTTCCCTTTTTTATGAAACAACCCCCCGAAGAAGGCAGCCTAAATAATTATTTTCTCTTTTAGCTGTTGTGATGTTAGTTGAATAATTTGAAGCACGTTTAAATGCTACTTTGGAAAATTTTCCTTATCGACGCAGATATTTTCATGATTTACAATAAATATGTATATTTAGTTTTGTTGCTGCATAGGCTTAATAGATTTAGGAATTGTTGAAAATTTTCTCAGCTGTTCATTTATAAAATATTATATACATAGTAAAGTAATTTTGATTTAACACGGTGAAAAAATAGCAATGTATTTTAGTTCTACAAAATTTTGTAGAACTAAAATACATTGCTATTTTTTCACCGTGTTATAATGGAGTTCTACCAAGTGAATGCCAATTCAATCAATAATTTTGATTTATTTGGCGGTAGTTTTGCGAAAAATGATTTAAAAAAATGTTTTTTTTACTGGTTATAACTGCATATGAAATTCTTAGAAAATTTTAACGATCGTTTCTTTTAGTAGAAAATAATGGTATTGTACAAATTAATGTGTGTTAACTTTGATCTAAGCAATACGAAAATAGTATATTTAGCAAAAAAAAAACTGTAGTAAAACATAATAATGTGTGGCCGCTATCTCTGTGTAGAGTTAAGATAGTCAGCAAAGTAAAAACGACTAAATTCATGTTGATTTTAAATTTTATAGAAGAAAGCTTTACTGTAAACAGTAAAACTGATAAGATTAAACGACCGTCTCTCATTCAACGGTATATAAAATCTATTGCAAAAGTTTTTTGTGTTGTGATCATCATAAAAAGAAAAAATCACTCAATAATACAATGATTAAAAATGCCTCTACGAAGCAGAGTTAAGTCGTAAATTCAACGTAGATAGGGGTCGCGTAAATTTTAAAAGTGCGAGGAAGCGTCGCGGGTCAATGTCGTTTACGGATGCGAACAGAACGGGAGGACGAAAGGCGTAAAATCGCCCCTATATCACAGCCGGGCCATAAATCCTCCCCGTGCGGACCTGCTTGTTTAGTCCAGTGCCGAGAAACATTTTCTGCACTGCGAACTCCGAGATATGTGAACCAAATGCTGTCCAATGGACTGTGCTAAAAGTCGTGTCTGTAAAAAGGTTTCGGTGATATAAATATTATTCTCTGTTTTCGAATGGAACGTAAAACTTGTGGCAAAGTCTGATACAATAGAAGTAAGCTTAAAGTTTACATGTCTGCAGTAAAATGGATTGCTAAAATCATTGAAACAACCCATACCAATCCAACACGTTGCACAAGTTGAATGTTCGAATATCGTAAGAATTTACTTGGAAAAATATTTCATCCATCCATATTTTCGGCAATAGACATGTCGTCCTAATTCATTATTGCTCATGTTTTGAATAATATGTTGTTAATAATACATACATACCAGAAAAACCATGTTTCACGTCGGGCGTTGGAATGTTGGTGAAAATTAATAGAATATAATATTTACGAATAAAATCATTATAAAATTTTTATTTAACGTGGTAGCGTTGAGCTTTCGTTAAATTTTGAATATGTATGTATATATTTTTTCTATAAAACTCATTATATTTTGCTCTAATTTTAACAGATTTATTTCGATTCAAATGCAATGTAAACAAACATAGAATTTTTTTTACAAACAAAATGTGCATCATGAGTTGGTTCGCTTATTTATAGAGACACTACGATTACTGAAAACACTTTATAACCAGAAATCTTCGATATGTCGGATTAAAAAATAGTTATAACTGGATGTAACGGAGTAATAAAAAGGAAATATTATATAATATATAGAAACATTTAATTGAAAAGAAAAAAAACAATCATTAAATGAATTGCAATCGATAAATACATATATTTTTATAAATTTTATGATTATCATGGAAAAGAAAATATTTTGTCTTAAGCAATAGCTTAATGAAAAGAGAATATCTGCAGTGTAAAAGTACAAATGGACTATGCTAATGGGAGACTCATATTGTTGATCAGTAATCAGCAATAAAAATATTGTTCCCAAAAATAAATTATTTTTGCTAAATGTTATGCTAAATTCTTCATTAAATTTTATTCAACAAGATCAATGTATTATTGGCTCTATATCCTTGTTTATAAACAATAAATGGTAGAAGAATCTTAACACTGCATTAAGTGAACGAAGCATGACGCGCGATATGAAATGCTAAAGCTCAAAGCTCCCAAAGTCAATCGATATCGGTTAAATGACCGGAAAAAACAGTTTAAGCTCAAAAAAGGGTGAGGCGTAATCAAGCGACGGTTGATTTATCGTCGAATTTGTTTATTTCTTCGCGCAGATAGAGATTTGGTTTCACAAAAGGCCGCTCACAGCCTCCGTGACTCGTGACGTAATTTATTAGACTGCTTAACCATGAAAATTTTCACTGGAAATTATTACCTCTCAGTTTGTTGAGGATTTGTTCGAAAAGCAACACAAAAGCAACAAATTTTATTAATAAACCTACCACTTGGTGGCTTAGTTCATTTAAAATATTTTATTTTTGAATGGTCAATTTCACTTTCGACTTGAGTTTCAAGACCGAATTTTGTCGTCTTTCTGTTTTTAATGTTTCTTACCTATTTCAAAAAAGATTTTGTTTACTTTATTTTCTAACACAACTCAAAATATTATTATATTTAATTTGTTACAAATAGAATTCTCGTATTTATTGGAAGTGAAAATACTTGGCTTACTAACAAAACCGAAAAAATATTATAATTAGAAGAGTTTAGCATTCAAGCCACCATGTATGGTTATCAATAAATGTGTATGATTAAAGCAGATTGCTACAAAATAACATACATTTGTTCTTAAAATGGTTCAAGAGACTTAATATTTTTAATGTGAGTTTTCTTAAAATATATGTGGACCTATTCAAATATTGTTAAAATTAAAATAATATACTCTAAGATAAAATTTGTAGGATAGATTCAAATCTTTTGACACTACAAATTCAACTTTCATCATTCAAAAAAATACCTTGCTTTTATATAAATAGTGCAAAGTTTGAATATGATATAAAGCAAAGTTATACTGTGTATAGCACACCACTTCAGAGCATAGGATCAAGTAACTCGTTTCTAAAGTTATTTCAAGTCAGAGATTTATTCTTACAATATGTATCTTATAATTTTCATGCAGTAGGTATTTGGTGCTGGAAATAGGCTTCTCTCATTTCATTTCAAAAAAACTCATTCATTATTTATGACATTGAAAAATACTGGTTCTACTTTCATTGTAGTACTAAACTAAAATAAATTTGTTTCATTTATGTTGAGTGTGCTCTCGTAAAAATAAAAATATTCAAAAATATGATATATCGTGACAATGATATATTTGCATGAAAAAATATATTCACTAGTGTATATTTATACACATATTATAGAAAAATAAAAAAAACCAAGGCCTGGCATATTGTATTCGCGGCAAGTGATGAAAAACAAGACTCATCTACATATGTAAAACTCCAATCCGTGCCTGGAATCGATTTTCGCGACACACATACCCTCAATGGCTCGGAAAAAGTAACGCAGCATGTTGCTACATTGTCTCCATTATTTTTATTATTTTTCATGCCACGTAGTTATGTTACGTTCAGTTCTATGATCACAGTCTATGACAGCGTTGTGTGCCTAAACTGGGAATCGTGGCCTACCGTTGTACGTTATCTGGTGATATTTTTTTGTTGATTCCGCGGATATAATTATGGGAAAAAAATGAGTTGTGTAGCATCAACAAGAAAACTCAAGCTTATAAGCAAAATTGATCAGTGATATAAATTCGAATGATAATAAAACCAAAGCTTGTACAGAACTAAATTTTATCAGATACTCGGCTTGCGTTGCATATTTTTAATTTTTTCGTCTGGTACGTACACGAATAAATCAGTAGGCTTTGCGAAACGTAAGCAGACCACATAAAGCTGTCCATGTGAGAAGCATGGATGTTCCAAATTTAGTTCACACACTTGTAGCAACAACAAAGGAACAATCATTTATATTTGTATATACATACATTTCTACCGAGTATTAATCAACAAATGTTTTTCATTAGCAGTATAGAAATTTATTTGTATCGTATCAGTTGATATTACTCGCGATAAGGGAAATCTTTTAGATTTCATAATTCAGAAACCTTTGCGGAAGTGTGCACAACAAAGCACAAAATATCATCCTAATTGAATATATGTTACATAATCGCATACGTAACAAAATAACAAAGAGACAATCATTTTTTTAAATCAAGTTTGTTAGTAATTGAGATTTAATTAAGCTTGTAGGGTGACTATATGTTCGAATGGAGTGTTTCACATATTAATATTTAAGTGAGATATTTTTTTTCGAAGGCATGAATATATATGATGCTCGAACTCTTTCATATCAACCAATTCCATACATAATACTAGATCTAGTAAGATCAATCAATTAACTGCTTTTCCTGACCTACTGTTATCCCTACTCTCTTCAAAAACAGTAGATAGAACAACCTATAAAAAAATCAAATTTATTATGTTGAAAATAAGAAGCTAAGCGTGAAAAGAATAAGTACTCAAACTGAAGTAAAAAATTATAATACAGCCTTGAGATTTACTGACTTCATTGAAAAATAACATTACATATTATTTAATTAAGATTATATGAAACACTCCTTCAATTTATACCGAAGAAATAGTATACAAAACAAATCTCATGTTCTTTAAATTCGTTGAGGTACAGCAAAAAACGTAATTTTGAAATTTCAAGATGAAAAACTTTTCAATATTCTTTTATAACGCATTTTGTTATTAGGTATGATATGGACCTTCGCAAAACTTTTCAAGCCGGCTTAATACTACTGAAATTCAAGTACAACTAAATCTCTCTGAAGTACTCCTTTCAAGATGATGTGTACCGCGAGGACAGCTTGTTAAAAAAAATGCCTGTGGTATTTTATCTCAGAAATCGATCCCAGCTTACGATTTTCATATCAAAAGAAAATGTGTCGCACATTTTCCTCATTTTTGCCGTCGCAACACTGCTAAAAAATAGCATCTTCTTAGAAAAGCCTTTGCAAATAACAGCGATAATATAATAGCAACTCAAAAGAAGATCACGCATTATGAATTCCACGTGAGAGTGTATTTTCTTCTTCGTAAATCGTGTGTGGGATATTCTGATCAATTCTTAATACACGCGATATGAAATTACACTCGGATTACAATATATGAAATAAGATTTATATATGAAAAATGTTATATTTACTGGACTTTACCTTTGGGAGAATATTATCTCGATCTACTGCGTAATTAGGGTCTGATAAGTCATTGAATTTATATAATATATCATATATTGCTTTCAGTATACACATGTGGGTACATCGAAAGTTGTTATAGATAAATCATTAAGTAAGCTTCTACTTTACTGATTTAATTACTATTTACATTTATTTTGTTATGTGAAATCTGAAATAAATAAATCAATATAGAGATTTTAGATCCACAAACGGTAACACAAATGAAGATTTTTTTAAATCTCCATCACTCCGTTGGAAAACGGAATGGGATGGAAGTGTTACCAACACAGTTGCGTTTTCACAAAAAAATTATATGTCAATCAAATAGGTTATTCGAGATAGTATAAAAATTCTGAAATTCTTTATTCTATATCTCTAACGTGTAAAGAGGAACATCTGTTCACATAATATATATACATATATATATATAAATCGTTTTGAATTTAACCAAAGTACAATTGTGCTCAGTCAACATATTAATGTACGATAAAAAAACATCTAACACCATATTTTTATGATTAATAATTAAAAAAAGATTATGCAATACCTTCATCATATTCACTAGTTTACTAAGTTATGAAAATGCTTACTGCCACACCTTTTTACAAAACAATTGGAATGCAAAAAAAAACTTTTCATCTAATGACTTTTAAGCTGTTAGCTGCCAAGTATAATTTTCACTGTTTCGTGCATATTTAGATCTTTATTTAGAAAGAATTTTGTAAATAATTTGTATGTTTTTGAATCAGCTGAAAATGTTCTCTACAAGTGAAACTGACACTGAATACTAATAAATTTATTGAAAGTATTAAATATCACTAAACGAGGATTAAGTATTATCAAATAAGAAAGTTACTGAAGATTAAACTTGAAATCAATACAATATACTTACTCTTTTTCCATTTAAAACATTCGGTAAAAATTTCAAATAACGGTTGAATGTTTTTTTATGAATATAGTAGCGTTGATAAAATTGTAATCCATAATTTTGTAGATGAAATATTTTTCATTGAAATAATAATAAGATGTAGCAAGATTTTTATGAAATTCCCTAAAATTTTCACAAAGAATAATTTAAGGTATGAAGCCACTTGTTAGGGTTTTTTTATTTTTATATCAACGCATCATTTTGGAATGAATCTTCGAAACTTAAAACTCATTTTGCTTTCTTTTCCATTTAAATTGTCAAACGTCGACAGTGCGTCGCCTCTCGCAGAAATGAACAAAGAACATTCAGGCGTCGCTAGAAAACCTTCATCCGGCCGGATCAATTTTTCCGTCAAATTTTCCCGCTTCACAAAAAAACGTATCTGCTGAGCGTTTAAGCCTTTTGGACTATCGCTAGCCGGTGTATTAGAGAGGTTTTCTTTTACTTGACATTATCATCTATTTACATAATTCCACATATTCGATGTAGGCTTGAAGAATAATTAACAAAAAAAGTGATTTACTTACATCTCTATATTTTATTATTTTCAGAGAAATGATTTTAATGTCAACGACAAACATTCTATTAAAAGTCAACAATCTTTGAAAAATATATAAAAAAAAACTCACCATAGATATGTCGTGTTATTCTAATCAAAATGAGTACGTAAAATAGTTTTCATATTTAAATTAAATGACATCAATAAAAAAATCCAATCTATTCTTGGGCTTGAACTCTTGACCACAGACATAGTAAATAGAATATCAAATCTAAATTGTTATAATTTTTTACGATTCCACATGTTCTATCACTAACGACCCGGGTTTAGCCATTCAGCATCTTCAGGCATTCTATCACACGGATGCAACGGAACTGACATTTATTTCAGTTCTGTTGTAGAATTATGCAAAGTTTAAAATTTTTTAGATTGAAATTCTATCAAGCACCGTCAGTCGATATCATAAATTATATAAATAGAATATCGCTTGGATTATCGAAACGATTAGTAAAATCATATTCGAAAAATTTAAATATTCAATTTTGAATCTGTTTTAATTTTGTTGAAGCACTAGAAACAGTACGATTTCCCTCATTCATGAATATTTATTTAAATTCATACAAACATCACGAGATTTAATGGATTCTTTTTTTGTGTCAGCTATATTCGGTATATTTTGTGACGTTATTAGATAAAAAATTATCAATTTTTGTTTTAAGTCAAAATTATTTTTATCAATAATTTAACATTGCAAACTTATATTTTAAAAAAAACTCGTTGTGTTGTATTCAGTCTTCCGAGAGTTTTCGTAGCGGTGTCACAAACAAAACCATCATTTGGGAGAAATCTGGCTAAGACGCCCTACAAAAGTGTACGAGCTAGCAATAATAATGCCCAAGGAAGAAAAAATAGGCAGAAGAAGAATGTTTGGGGAAATCGGGTCAATCGGCCGGGCGAGTGAGGGTAGGGGGTTTGCCCACCCAAGGAACATTAGTAGCACACGCCCGCGGCAATATTATGAAAATCCTATTATTTTCTTATATCCTTTATCCTTTGCAATGTCATCGCTCCTTGGCGGCTCAAATACCATTGGATAAGCGTGAGTTCTTCTTTGTTTTTTCGGTAATAAAATATCTACTGCCAAAAAATTATCTGACTTACACAATGTCGATTTCATACGTATAAAGAAGTCTTATAGATTATATATTATTCTGCACGCTCTAGTGAGCCTAAGGTAGAATTCGATTTTATTTTATTCTGATTGATGACGTTGACTTTTTGGTGACATCGATTATATTTCATAAAGAAATTGTATGTATTGGAACGCGGCCTATAGTACACTGAATTGTTGTAGAAGCTTCTCAAACTTGGCGACGATTTAGCAATTTTCACTAAATGTTTGCGATTTTATTACGCATATTAGTTATCAATTTTTAATAACTATTTATAGACTTTGAAATATCTAGTTTTTTTCCATGTATATACAACAATATCAATAATTTTATTTCCAAACATTTTCACATCTTATCCGACACAATAATAACGATATTTTACATATATTAAAATTAAAAAGTTGTTTCTTGTATTAAGAATTTAAAGGGTAAAGTTGAAATGTATGTGCGCATAATTTCTGCTTTTGGTCAATCCAGCAGACAGTACTTTCTTTTGCTATTTATTGCACTAATATTTAATATACACCCAGTCCTTTTTTACGCGAATTCGATTATATGCGATTTTTTTGGACGGCACCGTTACATTTTTTACGCGCTTCACTCGCTTTTACGCGATTTTTTTATTAAATAAAAAAAATATGTGTATTTTTAAAACTTAATTCATATAAGTGAAAAAATTATATTGTTAGAGTCTCATTATATTTTATAAGCAATAAAGACATGAAATATATATTTTTTTTGCACGAATTTTAAAGAGCAAATTTTGGGTTTTCATACGTTTCTCGTACTTTTTCACGCGATATTTTAATTTTTGAAACCAATTTATCAAATAATATGAAAGTTGCGATTTTTTTACGCACCGTTTTCTGGAACCAATGTGTCGCGTAAAAAAGGACTGGGTGTATATATATATATATCTTTAGTCTGATATAACAAAATATATTTAATGTCATAGTACAATTGATATTAAATAACTTTCAAATCAACAAACTTCCTTTTTAAATAAATGTTATCTTTTAATGCAACGATATTATGAACTGATTGTAAAATATTGTCAGCCAACATTTTTGTGCTTTCAATTGTACTAAGTTGAGCTGTATACTTTTCTTGAAACGGAAAGAATACTTTTATTTACCATGGTTGAGTATTGTCTATTTTTCTAACAACGCCTTGTCATGTTGAAATTATTATCAGAACGACTTTCTTTATAAAAATTAAGCGCGGAAGGCTTTCAGCTAGCATTCGTTGATGGTTAAAATTATGACATCAAAGAGCTTTTCAAAAATGTATTATGTCATGTTTTACTTTCACAAAAATATTTTTAATGTAGTGACGGAAAATTGAAATGTTTCTATTAACGATGCCTTTGTAGAAAAGTCTAATGAAGTTGTGGCAATTTCATATTTAAGGTTTTTCTTTATTTTGCTCCGGATAAAATCTTTTATCTTGCGACAAACAAAGCGCTCTTTTGGCTTTTATTATTACTGACGAGTTTTATTAATAACGTCAAGTTTTTACTTGGCTTTTTTCTCCGGGGAACAATGTTTTTGTTAAAGATTCTGAATTTTTACAACTTTCTGTAACCAAGCATTGCATACTAATTTGATAATAAAGGCGTGATTAAAATATTGCTTTTCTTAAAGTCAAAACAAGATTTTAATAGCGACTTTAAGCAATAAATTTTAAATTCTTAACAGTCATCAGAACTAATGAACAATTGAAGCCTAAAAGTATAAAAGAAAGAACCCCGTCTGAATGGATAAAATTTTACTTTTTTTATTTAAAATTTGTAATAGAACCATTTAATTTCGAATAAATTATCAAAACCTATAGATGTTTGCATAAAATTTAAATACAAAAGATTCGGACGTGTACTAAAAATATTTTTTTGTTAAAATATGAGTAAAGATATTATATTTTTTTCTATGTAATGTATAACCAACTCTATAGAATGCATGTTATTTCTTCGAATATAATCAAAGCCGACGAGAAATTTTTGAATACATTACACATTTGAATTTAATGAATTTAATACTTAGTAAAATTTATGATAAGCCTGTAAATTTCACGTGACAGAACAAACATATTTACTAAGACATGTCATTTTTGTATGGAGTAATGAATACTTCAAAAAAATGCGATTTGAATTTTTCGTAAGTTATCTAAAAAACAAACCAATTAGGAATTTTCGTTATTATAATATATGAAGTCAAACCAACAATTAGTATTATTTATGAAAATATAATACATCTAAAGTACAAGTGAATGTGTTCAACAAAAATGTGTATTCTTTTAACTATATAAATATATAATGTAAAATACCAACAGATGGTTTTTTTGAAAGTAAAAGCCGTATAACCTGTACTCTTTCTTATATGCTGAAAATAAATTTGTAAGGGTTAATTTATCCATTTTGGCTTTGAATTTTCTTATGTTCAGTCATTCGTTAGAATAAAGATATAAAGATAAATAATTTATTTCCAGTCCATTATTTTTAATACATATAAAAATAATACAGGAGCCTAGACCGTTGATAGAAAAGTTATGTTTCTTTTATATTATTATGTGATATTATATAATATAAAAACCATTTTTTTTGTACTTTCGCAGGATCGGTTTTATAAATTGAAAATGCTTGTAATGAAGTCTAACAGTTATACTCATTTTTAAACAATTTTAAAATACTACAAACAAACATGTATTTTCATGAATATACTCCATTGAAATAAATAATTCGCTTTTAGTCCAATGATCAAATGTGTTCATATCTATGATAGCTTTATGACCGGTAAATTTTACCAAATTTAAAGACTTGTACAAAAATAATCATTGAACTCAAATACACCCAAAAATTTAACTTTAAAACGGTGAAAAAAATAGCAATGTATTTTAGTCTTACGAAATTTTATATGATATGGTTGATAGCTATTTCGGCTCACGCTTCACGACTATTTCTTATAAAATTTTGTAGAACTAAAAAATATATTGCTATTTTTTCACCGTGTTATAATGAAGTTTTACGATGTAAATGCCAATTCAATCAATAAAATAACTTTTTCAGTTTTTTTCTGAATAATTCGTTAAATGTCATTTTTTACTTCAGAAATGGACCCGAAACCAGTATATAATATTACGGGATTTGATTGGGTTGTGTATATGTGCATTAAAACAATTACTGAATATAGTTCTGGAAAATAAATGTAAAATTTTATTTATTCAGGACTGAAATCAGTCAATGACCCAACATCACAGTCTTACAGCTACGGCATCTTCATAAAATAGCCAGTATTTTATAAAATTCTTTCGGTTGGAAAGTTGAATCAAGTAATTTATAGTTTGGCTGTGTAAAATATTAAATGTAAATGCTTTGTGAAATTTTATAATTTGAAAGCATATCTTTCAGATTAGGAGTCCATAAAATGTAACTTTATAATCTTTCAAGCTAACGAAGTCCAAAGTTTTATTAGTTTCAACGTTTGCCTCTCAAATAATAAAATAATCCTCGCGTGAATGTTTCAACTTTTGATACAATAACCCAACTCATTAAAATGCTGAATGAAGAAAAATTAAATTTTAGAACTCGAGCCTGTGAAATTAATTTCAATTAAGGGTTTATTTTCCTTTTATTTTCTCATTTCTGTCCATAAAAAAATGAAACTCAATAAAAACTTTCGTGAGATATTTAAATAAAAAAGTTTTTCTTATTTTTGATAGGTCTTACTTACACTTTTCCGGGCGAGCTTTTTTTAACAATAACTCTTTCGACGGGAAACTGTCAGAGATTAAGTAAACATTTCTTTCAAAATTTATTTACTCTTCTGTAATAAAACATTAATCATGTTAGTTTTATCAGATATTTAACATTGGATAATGTTCATCCATTAAAAAAAAGATAACTATAAGGGTATCTTAGTTTATTTGAAATAAAATTTAAAAAAAAATTCGTCGTAAATATTGTTTAGGATCGTAGTACTTATTATTAATCACAAAACTAACGAAAATGTCTTGTAAATTTCTTTAAAGTGTAGAAATACTTCATTTAAGATTTGATAACTTATATCATTATTTAATCTTATTTTGAGACATTAAACAACGAAAAACGTAGTATTTACTTTTAAGCCATATTTTCTCTTTGATCGTAGCATATAGATATCAGACTGAGCTTCTATTTTTTTATGACCCTGCCAGTTCTTTTACTCCCACTGATTATATCCTATAGATGTTCCACTGCGGTTTTCCTAGATGTCGGTATCTATTTGCTTGGTAGAAGACACAAGCAGGATTTGATGCATCCCGAAACATCTGCAGCGCATTTCACAATCCTTGGAATCATTTTTTTTTAAATTAAGCGTATCAAGGGTTAGTTACTCGAACATCTTACATTCGCGTTCTTAACGTAGTGACATTACAACACTTCTAGTTTTCATGATTAACATCTATTTTCGGTTATCTTGAACTTTCGTAATGTTTCATCATTCAAAACCGTACAGAATTACTATCAGAATTTCAGTGAGATATCAGATATTTTAAAACGATTTCAGAAGTAGTTTTTATGCCATACATGCCTATCCCACAAAAGTGGCGTCAAGTAACTCTTTTATTATCTTGACATGTCAAAGAATTTTTTGTTAGTTGTTTTTTTGTGTAAATATTGAAACAATCGATGCATAATAAAAAAATCTTAGCGCACACATTTTCAATAACAAAAACTCTTTATTAATACTAATTTCTTAATATGTGCTTTAATCAGGACCGGTTTCACTAAC
The DNA here is from genome assembly GCA_028555115.1 of Himalopsyche japonica. NCBI lineage: Eukaryota > Metazoa > Arthropoda > Insecta > Trichoptera > Rhyacophilidae > Himalopsyche > Himalopsyche japonica. The sequence continues at coordinate 353,366 of JAHFWJ010000749.1, read as the reverse complement.
CGCGAGCGTTATCAAATTCAGTTGATATTTATATATTCCATTGACGTTACATATATAATATAATATTATCATATTTCTCGTCATATAGGTAGACAGCTCTGCAACAAATCACACAAAGTATGGAAAAAATAGTATTATAGTTTTTGGTATTTGTATTATATTTATAATAATGTAAGAAATTACCAGTGGTAAAAAATACTTACCTTAAATCGAAAAAAATAAATCCTCTACAGAAACGTTCCATCACTTTTTTTTTTGTTTTGCAAACTCATTTCCGTTAACAATTAATTTCCGTGCCACATTAATAACTTACTTCAAAGAGTATTGTTTTCGCTGAAAGTGGCTTAGGCGAACAGATTTTTTTTTGAACAGTCTTTCAATTATTGTGAAAATGATAACTTGCTAATTTCTCTCTTATATAATATGAATCATAACAAAAGATTTTTTGAATTTTAATCGCATGGAATATCCATCTGACATAATATGAAATTTAACAATAAAATTGTATTTTTCATTTGTGCTAGATACGGTAATCTGGAGCTTTGCCAAATGAAGACTCGAATATTTCTCTCACAAATTTTATGAAATACAACAATACCTTTTTTATAATTTAAATTGCGTTCAACATTCATTCTAAACAATATTTATACAAGATTTTTGTGCAATTTTAATAAATAAAGCTATACAAGCGAAATACAAAATAACATATAACTATTATAAAAAAAGTCTATTAGTAGTCATCAGGTATATTTTTAATTTTATTTCATTTCAAGAAATAATGTATATGAATCCGCACCATTCATTAAGAATGATTTGATTCGATTTTCAAATAATCCGATAAAATTAGAAACATTAATTTACGAAAAGAGAAAAAAAACCGTCTGTCACTCTAGATTAGTATAAAAGTTCAAAGTGGTATGCACCCTCAGTTTAGATGGTTTCTAGGTGTCGAGGGAATCGGAAGAGGTGTGGTGTTTTATTTCAAGAAGCGTACTTGGGGTGCATCGTTTCAGGATAAATCGTTCTATCTTCTCAATATATTTAATTTAATATTATATATATGTAAAAAAAAAAAAAACATAATTACATAAAAGTATGCACATTCAGTAATTTCTAATTAAAAATCTAAAAATTAATTAATGTCAAGTCAACGATTGCAAAAAATAAGAAATATACTTTTTTCTAATTCACTTAAGCGTCTAGTGCTCTTATTAAAAGTGTGTTAGTACTTAAAGGTTGTGGCATAATATTATATGATACATCAATACGAATCTTAAACCCAAGGCGTACCAAATGACTTTTATACGTACTTCAGCATTCTTTATATCATATTATAAAACATGTATGGGTCAAATACGTTAAAATCGTATATTTAAAGTCGAAAACTAGTAACAAAAATGAAAACAAAGCGTTGTAATTTTTATAGGGGATTTTTTACAAATATTGAATTTAAGTTAAATTTATCGTATTTTATTATTAAATAAAATGATCAGAGGCTAAATAGTTGAGGCAATTTATAGTGATATCACGTGTAAGAAAGCAAACTGTACAAATACAACTGTAAATACAAAAGCACAAGCAAGATGTCGTCTGAAACATTTAATTTGTTACCATTTGGTTCGTGAATTTATTTTATAACCAAAGCGAGAAAAACAATTAATTTTGACAAGACAAAATTTACTTTCTCTAGCCTAAATGTGCACTGACTGGATATTTTGCTTATTTAACCCCTACATTATCACAGTGAGGGGATGTTTTCCGGTAAGAGTGTCGGCGAACACCACTCGCTCTGCGGGGGAAATAAAAAGCAGATAATAACCGCAGGTAATTTGCATACTGCACGCCGGCTGTCACACTCAGACAAATGAGTTTTACGCTTCAATCGGTCTTTGGAACAACTCGACGCTCGACGTCATCGCTCCGCCATATATTTTTGGGGTACGATTTTTGGACTTGTGTTAACCGCAGTTCGAAATATTTTACGAATACAAACAGAGCCGCAATATCATTTTTTCTATATATTGGGAATTTAAATGACTTTAATGCTGAAAGAATACACAGTACTCGCATCGCTACATCAAAGTAACAGAAGGTTAATACAAATTGTGATAGATACAATAGCTGTTGTGAATAATATATAAACATATGAATACAGGCATAGAAAGGTCTTTGAATTTGGCACATTTTGAATTCACCGAGATTCATAATAGTTATTTGACAGCCATCGACCTACTGGTTAAATAATTACTAATGTAAAAATAAATAAAAATACGGTTAGAAGCCAATTACTATGAAATTCCATTCTAATGAAGAAATTGGTAGCTCAGCATTTAATTCTAAAAGGAATAAAAATAATATTTATTGATACTTTGGTATTGACTGTTTCTTTCAGTATGTCATTCTTATGCTTGCCAATTCCGAAAGTTTCCGGCGGAAAGATATTAACGAGGTAATAGAATCGAATCATTATTTGGTCAACGTCGATATTTTTTGGAATGGCTTATAAACTTTTTATATCATCCCAACTGCCTTAGAAAATTTATTATATATTATATTGTATAGATATTGTATAAACTTGAAGATATTTCTTACAACGTACAGTAGAAGCAACAAAAAATATTCGTAGGAACACAAGAAAATGTATAAACAAAAACGATAACTATTTAATAATTTTGCTTGATATATTATTATAATTCCTTTTTACATATGAAACGTTTTTAATCATCGAAAAATACCCTTAACCTTTTATGCAGATTATTGAATTAAAAATACTGTCTGTTTACAGCCACAAACGAAATTGCATTTGAAATACCGCATGATTGAAATGCATAAGTAATGATTTATGCAACTGGCACGGAAATGCATACAACGGTCTGTTTTAAACGTCACTAATAATTTTTAATCAATCAAATTTTTGCAGCTTTACCCTCATAGGAACATTATTTTAGAGGTATCCAGTTTGAAAGTGTTGAATAGATAAAAAAAAAGATTTAATTGCTTGTGTGCTATATTATGTGATATTTGTTTTTACTGCCAATTGGTCATAAGTGGATCTTGAGTAGGTAAAATCGAAAAGAGAATTCAATAGCTTTTTTGTCTCTGAAAGTTTTCTTGTTTGTAGTAATCGACCAAAAATTTAAATTTATTCTATAATTGCACTTTAAGCACTAATTATACGCTGTTAATACCAAAAATAAAGTAATAAAGGTATTCCACGTTCCTTTAAATTTTCAAGGAATTAATATACGGAATTGTGAAATGAATATATAATAATACAATTATTGTCAATAATAAAACATAATGGTTATTACTATTTACTTAATTTGAGTTCTAATAATCAATAAATAATATTTACGATGGGCAAAAGAGGTCATGTTTTCATAATGTAAAAATGTGAATCGTAATAAGTATTTTGTGTTATTATTTGAATATAATGTCTTTTCATCAAGAAATGACTAATAACATCTTAATGATGAACAATCTAACTCATGAACATAACATCATACCAATAAGAATGGATACTGTTGAAACTTGATACCGTCAAAGTTACGAACAGTAAGAATTTAAAACTTTTTCATATGTTTTTAGATAACACGCTCATTAAAAATAAAAGGACGAGGTGAAACTCAAAACAAAAAAGAAATTAATAAGCAAAATTTGGTGATTTATGAAAAATTTTAATAAGGGAAAAAATGATACTTAGTCTTAGTCTTTGTTGAGAGGCATATTTCCAAAAGCACATACGTACTTCATCATGGGAATTATGAGCATACGGATACAAACAATCATTTATATCTCTTACTAAACCTTTTCACCTTTTCCGCGAAAGCCTATGTAGGCTACGGGGGCGAGATTCAAGGTGGAGGGGGGCCATACCGTCACGCTTGCCAGGGGCGCCCTAAGTGCTGTCACATTTGCTTTCGCCCCCCAGAGAGGAACTCTGGATGGGGGCCTTACAGCCACTGCTGCGGGCGGCAAACTTTACACTCTCAAAGACTAGCAATTTGAATCAGCCCGTTTAATAAGGATTTCGGAGGGAAAAACAAAAAGGTCCTTAATGGCACATGACGTTTTTGAGAAACGCCTCATTCAGGGGACCGCTTTGTATTTGTAGATTCGCTTTTATTTTTGGAGGCACCGTGAGTACTTTTTTATGGAGAAAATTATGAAACGGCCTCGCTTTTCATTTTGCTGACTTGAATGGTACTCTGGTTTTATTCGGACAAACGCGGAAAATGACTTTATTGCAAATTAAGCTAATTTACCTCAAATAAACTCACTTTATTTTATCATGATTTATGCATATTTATTCTATAAACACGGTCAAAAAATTTGTACCCATAAAGTTTGTAAATATTTCAAGTATTTGTGTCATTGTATTTGATATCACAAACATATTTGCAACAAAAATACAAATTTGTTTGCAAAATAGGCTTCTAACACAAATATGACTCCATATAAAAAGATAAATTTAAAATCTTATTTATCAATTCACTTAAAATAGGATTTTAAAAATGTGTATTAATATATATATATTAACATATACTACAGGTATCTGTATTAACAATTTACAAAAAAATCTTTTCTGCAAAAATGATTGTTTTTTTTTAATTCACAAAATAATAATTCAAACAAAATTATCAATAAATCATGAGAAATATTGAGAAAAAAATATAATAATTATACGAATTCAACATGGTAATAAAAAGTTGTGGATTCAATTGAAACATTGAGTACAAATATATCATAGTGAGTAATTTGTAAAATGAAAATTATGTCTACAAACTGAAGGTACTTTATGTACGTTTATTTACACCGAATTAGTTTATTTAGGTGTTAATTTTTTCTACTTCCGAATGTAAATTAACGCATATGGGATTTCAAATCAAAAAATATTTTTTTACTCAAGAAATATATAGTTTTCTAAATTCCTTGTACATACAAAGAATAACAAACAGAAGATTTCTCCTGACATGTCCTTCATAATATGTCAAAAAGTGTTTACTAGTGAACAATAAATTATATATTTGCCTTTGAAATTACACACTTGACTGTCAGTCAACATGGAATAAATTTAAATTCAAAAGATAACCGTATACTCTATATCGTATAAATTTTGTTACATAATAAATATATGTGAAAATACAAAAAGTTACCGAGTGAACGAGTTATCGTGACAAAAAAGGTACCAGAATATCGCACAAACAATCCCTACCCCGAATCACCGTTTAATCGCGTGCTTTTGATAATATGAAATGTAACGTTATACGTGCGTAACGAATTCCGAACAGTCAATTATACCTCCATAAATTAATATGGGGTCACCTGTACGGAAAGCAATTTAGGTGTCCCAAATCAAACTAACTTCCTGCCTCCATAGTTTTACCCTTAAGGCAGCGTTCGCCAACTCATTTCTGCAGAAATATGTTTCCATTATTATGTGACATATTACATCGTACAAATATAAGTATTACTTCCTTTACGCTTTTCCATAACGCAAATTTATTAGATATGCTCACCGTGGGAAGGTTATAAATTACTTCCTAGTAAGCGATTGAGGTTGAATATAGTAATAATCCACATATATTATCAATTTCAATAATATATTTATATTTATTTTCAATTAGCGCAATATTTATTTCATATAAAAAACGCGATTTCGTTTCTGTTTATGATTATTATTATCTATCCGCTTTGATTGGCGAATGGTGTTCGGTGAATGATGGTATTTCCGACCCATGGATTTTTATCTGGATTGTTGTTTTTATATAAAATATACAACGTCACTTGGTCGAAATAATTTTTTGATTATAATAAGATAAACAAAATATGCGGTCAAAAAATACAAAAATGAAATCTGTCATTAATATCCAGCTCACATATTTTTCTTAGACCATGCTGTCAACTTATTCTGTTGGACGAAACTGTCTTGTGTTTGTTTTTCAATTTAATCTACGAATTGTATACCCTTTTTCGTTATTGTGACCCTGAAAAAATAACAGTAAATGCGGGAAAGCTTCAAATAATAATAAACAAGTAAAATTGTAAAAAAACATTTATTTATTAGTTACTTGTACATACAGTATTTATAAATTATTTTTTAAAAATGTCCTTTATGTTAGTTTGCTTCTTTCTTATTTGAGACTTTAATCGGAACAAATACTTGTTACTAAACTTGTGACTTAAAGTTTGTATGTACAGGAATCATTATTACCATGAATTTTAAGCAACTCTACATTTGCATCATAAACAATAATAGGTGTGTGGTGGATTTCAACCCAAAAAATAGCACATGCGTCCAATGCGTTACGTCTAATATGTACAGCGCATTCCAATGTGTCTACACATAACACCTGCACTCGGCTGCGTCAAACTTGCTTGCCGAGATTCGGAGAAATATGCAATAAAAACGGTCAATCGGTATAATATTTGTGACGGGACCAAAATATTTAGACGGTTTATCGAGGAAATCGGGGAATCGGGGAATCGGGAAACGGTCAATGCGGGATTATTTAACATTGTTCTTATGGGAGTTTGACGGGACTATAAAAATAAGCGTTCCATCTGGGAAAACGTATTATGCGAGAACGGTTGATCGAGGTTCCACTGTATATGGATTTATATGTATGAGGATTTCACTCTTCCCTCTTTTTCATCTAATATCTTGTGTTTCTAAAACCTGGCAAAAGGGAAAAATCAATTAACTTCTCCGCATGTAAACCGTATACTTCAGCTTTATCTTCTCCAAAGACGGAGTCTAATCGACCCGATTTCGGCTTATTCTATTAAAAGCCTTTGCATTGAAAATCGATATGGTCAGAAAAAACAATTATTTTCAACGTGATTTAAAATTTTACCCTAGCGAAGTATCAAATAAATTGACACTTGAAATTAACATAACAGAATAGTTTTGTATTTTAATTCAAAACTAAAATGATTGTGGGTGTTTTTACGGAGTATTATAGATGTGAAATATGACAGAAGAAATGCTTCTTGCTCATTGAAAGTTGAAAATATTGGTACAAGATTATTGCTAGTCAAGTCGGTTTTTCATAATTTATCTGATACAAATGATTTTTTTTTCATTTGAATCAAAATATTTTTAAGTATATTTAAGACATTAAAACACCTTTTTTAATACTATTTTTAAGCTAAACCGGTCCTGATTATAAAATATTATATACTTTGGAAATATGTACTAAGAATTTGTTTTTATTATTTAAAATATCATGCCTTTCCGTAAAAAAGTGAAAGTTAACATCTCTCAAGAGTAAAATTAATGGTATACATAATAGTCTTCATCAGAAAAATGTGTGAAAAAATAAAGACGAAAGAAAATATATATATTTTGTATATTTTTTAATATTTCAAGTTGCTTGTGAATGTATAAAATTTTACTTAAAAGGTTGTAGAGTAATGTCGTAAATGTAGTTCAGGTCTATAACAATATAAAATAATTGTCATAGTTTGTACGCAAATTCTGTCAAATATAAGAGAATGTTGCTTATCTTTCCTAAAACATTGAAATCAACCGTTAATACCTTTGACGTATAAAAAGACTATAAATGGTTCGATTGAAAATTATTTAATGTCTTTTTGAAATTACTCAGGAATCCGAACCTATATTAAATTGCGATGACGACTTTTTACTATGTGTTGGTTTATTAAAATCTATTTTGTTTTGGTATTTACTACGGTAATTTATTACAAAATACAGAATAATCACAAAAAAGTAATAATTATATTTTCTTTCTAAGTATTGTATATAAAAGACTAAATATTTTATTATTTAGATGTGTTTTGAGTCTCAAACTATTTTTTTTTCTTCGAAATGTATTTATTTGAATATGATTCTGAAAAAACCTACACATTTTCTTGCAATTCAGTTAAATGCGTTCAATGAAAAAAAATGTCCTGTCTAGGAACGTTGTAGTGTGCACGAGAAAAAAATATTTTTAGATCTCTCTCCACGATAACGATTATATCACCCCTTAAAAAACAATGAGGCCTATTCCATTCCCACGTTGTGATTTTTCCTACCCTTATGAGTCGTCATACTTTTTGAGTAACAATTTTAACACCCTTCAATTCTTATTAACAGTGTACAAGGGATTCAAACAATGGAATGATTGCAGGTTTTATTTTTCAAACAAGAGATATAAATCAGTTCTCACTTTTTTATTCTGAATCAATGGAATTGATATGTATTCGGAAACTATGGTTAAAATGAAACTTAAAATACATTTTTACGGCAAAGTGTTCAAGCTAACGATCGTTTTGAAGTACTTTATTAATGCAATTTCAACAGACTGTAAATCAGTACCTCTATGTTTACTTACTAGCTACCCAATAAATATTTACTGTTTTTTACGATCAAATAAGAATATTTAAAACCTTTATAAACTTCAAAAATGTATGTAATATACATTATATTTATTGAATATTTGACTTCCTTATTTTGGAAAACGTATTGAGTCCTAGAGTATTTAAAAATCGCATATAATTGTCGAAATATTTGTGTATATTATATTACAAAATATTAAGATAAAAGGTGTTCAGTACATAATATTCGGGCCCATAAAAAACTGCGACAGTGGCCAATTAATATTGATTCAATCGGCCTGAACAACAACACTTACACTATGTGATGAATCGGAATTGGCAGATTGCACTGATCAATTAATTTATGATAGCGATATGCTTAATTATTACACACTGAAATGAGAAGTATTATGTAATTCAGAGGGTCGCTGTTTAAGCTCTTTGCCAAATATACGCTGTTTTGGTGGAGACGCCGTTGCTTGTGGTTTAGTTGGGGTGCACAGCTGTTGATAAGACATTCTTGATTAGGGAATATAGAGGAATTACCATCATACAAACACGTAATCAATATAGATTTGTTATAAATTTATATGATAAGATATGGAGAAAAATCTGACCGAGAAAGGGTTACAATATGTATTTTTTGGGTGAAAATGCCAAAGTTCACACGTAAATAAAATTATTACTAAAAGTTCACGAGGAGTTGGGTTATCCTAAACTCAAGGCAGGTCGCTTTTGTTGTCGAAACATAGCCGTGCAGATGTTATCAATGTTCCAGCAGTGCGATAATTCTGTATAACCATTTAGTGGAAACCCTTTTAAGGGATGCTTTATACGGGCGTGGACGCCATAACTGTGAAATGTTTGTAATATCAAATAACCTTTTCCGCTATTATTTCACTATCGCGTAATCAAATTGCGGGCCTAACGGGGATATTTGTTTTGTTTGGTCTGCACTTCCAAGAAACTCTAAAAACACTTTTTGGCGTGTGAAATTTAATCAGTTTGGTTTTGTAAGGTGTGGCGCTGAGCTAGTATAGGGGAAGAAAATAAGTTTAACGGATTTTTTCATTTAAAAAAATGAATATGACTTACGAATGTTCTCGCATTAATTATTCATATAAAAAAATAATTTCCTGTTTGAACTGATTAAGCTAGCTATAATTTCGGGCATTTTGCTTGTTAAGATGTACAAAGAAATAATCTCCGAATATCAAAAACCATCATTCTGCAGATAGTGATGCTTTTGTTAATAAATAATTAAAATTTAAAAATGGATACAAATGACTCGCGTAGTAATTAAAAGTAAATGTTTCAATACTTAAATTTCACAGCAAAACATATTAAACCAAGTAATTATTATAAAAAAAACAATATTAACAACTTTTAATCTCAAATTATTTAATTCGACTATTAAAATAACCTACATTAATAAGTTGTTACTACTTCTTTACTATCGAACATTTTGAGAAGAAAAACATAAAAAATAGTATTTAACATTTTTAATAAATCACAATCAAATCTGTGTATGCGAACAAAAAGCAAACAATTAGTTATATATGCCTAGGCGCTTTCAAGTATGTCATACGAAGCCTTCTAACTAAACGGAGGTGACCTAATTGTCTACTGATGTTAAGTGGGTACCGTCTCTCTACAAATTAGTACATACAAGGTCGCATCCTGCTCTTTTAGGTAACATTTAAGCATTACCATGCAGTGTCACGAAATTTATTTTGAAATTTAAATGAAATTTTAAATTGTAGTATGATGTATAATGAAACAAATGGGAGGATTGAACAATTTTTATTCAAAAACGGGCCCATTTTTTCTATATTGACTGGATTACGTTCTATTTGTTTAATTATATCTTATTCTTTTTTTATAAAGTTGTATTTTATATTATTTTTTTAAATGAATTTGAATTTTTTTTCGATATAATGAAAATATGACAACAATGAGTATGCGGTAAAGAAGTGAAAAAAATTTCACTTTTTTATTAAACTCGCGCGATCAGTATTTGTACGGAATTTCAGTCGTTTTTTTTTCATTTCATAGATTTGATATATTTTTGTCTTAAATATATACCGAAAATGCATGTTTTATTTGTAGCCAAACTTAGAGGTAAACTTGTAATAAAACTGAAAGTTCATTACATACTAAACTCTCGCGACCAGTATCTGTATGGGGTGTCTTTTGCTTTTTTTTCATTAATAGATTTTTGCCTCAAATATATGCAGATAATATAATATATTTGTTATTTGTAGCCAACCATTGAGGTAAATATGTAATAAAACTGAAAGTTCATTTTTTAGATTCTAAAAAAATTTTGTGAGTATGCACAGGAAAGCATTTCATTATGAATATTTAATTATACAATGCGCTTAGATTCTAAGAACTGTATTCGAATATTTTGACGTATTTTTACGACAAAACCAATAAATGCTCGCTCAAAAATATTTCTAACGTGGACTCAAGCTATAAAACCATGTTTAACGAAATCACTTAAAAGCAAATCGACAGGTGTGCTTGCAACCGGTTTCGAATTTACATGTCAATAAAATTCGATTTAGCTAATTAAATGCCTGTATTTGTCAAACCATATTAAAAGAATTTTTAACTGTTGACATAGTAAAGATAAGCAATTAACGCAGTCGAAAAAGTAATAAAATAAATATTTGTCCTTTTTTTCTTTTGAATATAAATGTTTTTGAAAAGAGAATTGTGTTTTGCAATAAGCTATATAACGCATTGAAATCAAAATTATTTCGTAACTATATTTATAAATCGTGTGTTTATATTGAAAGATAATTAACATCAATAATAATAATACAGAAAAATTGCCTTGCAAGGTGAAATATTTGGAATACTAGTGGAGAGTTTTTACATCAGTAATTTGTGAACTATTTTCAGTGTAATTCAGTAGCCAACCTCTATTTTCTAAAAAAAATTATGATATAATAATATGCCAAAGAAAGCTCGGGTCATGTGTTGTCACAACGATTATCAATAAAAATATATAGTATGAGTAGAACTCAATGTATCAGTATAGTTAAGTGTTATAAAAATTCTATGATGAACAAAAAAAAGTCTATGATGTTCACAATCCGCATTGTTCGTTAACCGAATAACCGAGTTTTATAGATAGAAAAAGTGGATTATAAACGTCGTTTTAGATCACTATCCGAATATGTGTTTGTTGTCTGATTTGTTCGCAGTCCGAGCTGTTCGTTAACCGATCACCCACTGTATATATTTGCCGGCCACAGTCCTAGGCTTTCAAACCGTTGCGGCAAGGAATTATATTATAGTAATGAAGGAGGCTAACTGAAATCATTTTAAAGATTTTAAGGATTCCCCTTTGAACACTTTTCTGAAATTTTTAAATCTTTAGAGTATAAAACAAACTGTTAGGTGGCCTCTTTCCAATAGGAATGTTGAAATAATCATAATTAAATTCAACCTTGAGTATAATGGGTCAGTGAAATTATTAAATATTAATATGTGAACGCTTCCCAGGAAGGACGAATATTTAAGCTTTCACAGTATTATACCGGCTATATCATATTTACATGCCCATATACAAGGTCAAATTTTTTTACAAATTAATATTCCTTACTCATATTTCACCAATTGAAGGTATTTAAAATTCAGTAAACAGGCAATTCAGTGTTTTACTTATGAAACCTAAATAAATATATTATTAGCTTTCGTACTACCAATGTTTGTGACTTTTAAAGCTTCTAGTTGAAATATTTTAAAACAAACATTTGGGTTATTACTCTAAGGAAGTGAGGGGTTTATCATTTAAACGAAAGGAGATTTATGTATAAAATTTAAATGTTTTCTTCATGTAAAAAAAGTCGGGAAGATAATTATTGGTATGACGATAAACTTTACGTATTAAACAACCAATGATATTTTCAATAATTGTAGAACATTTCTGTAGAATATTTATTTTTAATTCATGAAACATAAATACATCGAATGAAAAAGTTTTATATATATATATACATTTAGCATATCATATAATGAAACACTAATATGTGAAATGAATGAATGCCAATATTCGATACCACACAAACTCAAAGTAACTCCTGATGCGCCATGAACACAATTAACATCCCTCGAATACATAAGTGCATGCGTTAGGTCAGTGGTTTTTACGTGAAATTTCACTGTGGCCGCATTATAAGCAAAAGCGGTCATATGGAAATATCTCGTGGCCGCACTAAATATATACTTATTACCGATATTTATTTTAGGTTCATTGCACTGAATAATCTTTCACAATATACAGTTTTAGGTAAAATCAACAAAATTAATAAAGCAATTGTTGTTAATTCTTCATATTTACTTAATTCATGGTCAACGTATAACTTCGATCAAAATTTTGGAACACTATTATTATTAAAACGGTCCTTTACTTAAACTCCACTAAATGCTGGAAAAGTTAGATTTATTCAATCAATTTTAAAATAATAATAATCCTGCAAATTCATTTGTAATAACACACGTTTGTTAAGTATCAATTTACTATAAAACTGTTAGTGGTCGCAACGGAATCCTCTGGTGGCCGCACATGATAACCACTGCGCTAGACGCATCTTCTGCACCCAATATGTTTACAGTGGCTCGCAACACTTTGATGTCCACAAAGTTACCCTGAAGCGGATAAAGTAGAACGTTGATACCCCTTAACGAAATATATAGGACTACTTCTACAGATGTATTGCCAATTTTAGTTGATACACTTCCGTCAGACATGCATACTTAAGTGGATTACGCAACTGTGGTGCTCTATAAGGGTTTTGAGCCACAAGTTGTAGAGGATGGCTTTATTATGACCTCCTCGACTAGCTTTTTATATTCCCAAAGCTAGTCAAAAGTGTAATTTTTTGATAAACGTTAGAAATTCTTCTAATAGTAGACAAACATTGAAATTCTTTTCCAGAGATAACAAAAGTTTTGACATCTAATTTCTGGATCAGTCGATTCATAACGAGTAATTTTTACTTTACATCCAAGCTTAGTTAATAGTCTTTTATTTAAATGTAGAAAGTTATTTCAGGATGATTATCAAATGCTTTAAAAATGTCGTAATTTGGACTAAAATGAAAAACTGGTCAAAGTGATACGACTATTATCGAATCTGCATTTTAAAAAGGTCGTCTTTTTACATTATTTGGACCTATCAAAATACGATATTTTACTGCTCTTACTTTTTATACTGTACACCTACAAAAAAATGACTTATAGTGTGGAATCATAAAAAAACCTCTTAAATTCCTTAGTTTATAATATGACACTGTATAAAATGACCAACCCAATGATGGTCAGAATCATGAACGGACAAATTTATTTAATAAGAGAGAAATAATGGCTAAAGTTATTGGGACACTAATGACATGTTATGATCATCAATACAGCCGGTCACCGGTTACTGGGCAGCTTTACAAATGAAATGCATTTAATATATAGTGTCGCTGCATAAATGGTATAACTTTATATATCCAAAACGCATTTTCCCTTTTGTCCCAATGACGTTTGTAGTTGTAATATTTACGAAGAAGGCAAGGATACGATAAAGCGTCTTTGTCATATTCCTGGCAAGGTGTATTCCAGGACTCTTTACGAGCGTATAAATTTCATTTTGTGTGAGAATTTAAATAGCAGTGGTATCTCAGCGATCATCAACTTTAGTAAAGTCAGAGTTGTTCAAGTGACACTTCAGTTGACCGCCCTGTAAAAGCGGACACTAGACGATATCGTTACCTATTAAATACTTCATAAATACTATTTTTATAAACTTAAAAATTTGAAAACACAATTATGATAAATTTAGTCACTGTCATTTTGGTTCCAAGTCTATTTAGATATGGCAAAAATATCATTGAAACTTTTACAAAAAACAATTTTTATACTGTTTCTACTATGTTATATAATATTTGCAAACAAATATGCTTATTCAAATTTCTTACTGATTAACAGTACAAATATAGCCTACATGATTCACTATCACCCACTAATTGCTTTGGTTGTTCCCATGGCATGTCAGAATACTTGGTTCCATCAAGTACACTTGTAGATAGTACCGACACTTGTCCAGTGTGTGTTGAAGTTTCGTGTAACATAGATAAGCAAGCGGGGTTGAGGTTCTTCGAAATCAAGCAATTTTTTTTTATAACCTTTTCTTGAAAAACCGAAAATGAATTACATAGTATAAAATATTACAAAAGTATAAATTTTTAAATTTGAAATTAATTTTATGAAGTATTGATGTTTAGATACTTTCAAAATAAAAATGTTCAAGGCTTTTCCCGTAAACAAAATAAGTCGATAAAACTCTTATTATTAATTTTAAAAACGTTTTTTTTTAAAGTTAGAAATTCTCTCTGTTAAATTATATTTTATTTATACTGTTACAAAAGGGATAGTAGACTAAAAACATACAAATAATCTATTTTAAGATAATCAAAGTATTAGCTTTAAAGTTGTTCCGTAGTATTAAAAACTTTTCATATATCATGTAAAAGATATTATATTTATTATTTTAACTTAAAATTTTGCCAACATGGAGAACAAGCAAGGAAATAACGCCTACATACTCTGTTTTACGCGAGTGCATTGAAATTTTACACCTCTCTCATATTTCAAACACTACAAATGCCACTTGTACTATAATATATATTATGTTTGAGGTGTCTTCAGGAATATTTCTTCTAAAATAAGTGTTCTTTTACAAAGTCACCCTTTATATATTTACTTTGTAACATGTAACTCACAAATACTATAAAATTATTCGCACACTTCGAACTGAAAAACAAACTTCAAAACACCGTTTCAAGTATTTGATTTACTTTGAATTTGTGACGATAATGTTTCCGAAAGTCTACTTGTGTAATATTGTATGTATTAGGCTGTGTAAAATTTGTTTCTTGGTGAATAAACGTATAGCAATACATATTTTTATTGATCTATTTGTCTGATTATTGGCAACACGATATACCATGCGTTGCGTTTGACTGTATCAATTTTAAAAATTCTTTATAAAACAATTGATATACACCCAGTCCTTTTTTTACGCGATTTTTTTGGACGGCACCGCTACATTTTTTGACGCGCTACACTCATTTTTACGTAATTTTTTCCCCAAAATTGTTTTAAAGAAGACATTTATATATGATGCTAGGCATGTAGGTTTCATTATTTTTTAAATAAAAAAATATGTGTATTTTTGAAACTTAATTTTGTAAAGCATTCCATTTTTTTAAATACACACACAATTGCCAAATGTTAACAAGTGTATCGGATATTATGCGAATTTATGTTTTAGGGTGTGTAAAGAAATATAATGCAATTGCGTGAAAGCATTTTTTACGCGATTTTTTTTACGCGCCTTTTTCTGGAACCAATGTATCGCGTAAAAAAAGGACTGGGTGTATAATAAATACGGAGCATAAAGTAGCTTTTCTACTTTATTATATTTTATTTTTTTGTTTAGGTTTTGTGCACTTAGTATCAAGCGATGAATAATCCGTACTAGGTCAAGTAACTTGGAGAATAAAATACATCAAGTATTTGATAATTTTGCATAGTTGAAACTTTTCACATGTTTTGTTGTTCAGTCAAAATTATTTTTGATGATGATGAGTAATTGAACAAATAATCGTCTTCTATAGTGGAGTCGTGAGATATATGTAATTAATGAAATTTATTTGATGAATAAAACTGTACTCTGAAATAGATTAAACTTTTCTTAGGATTGAGAATGACAATCAATGTCATGAAATTTTCGTTCAGTATACAACAAATGTATTCTTCGAATATGATTTGGCAAACTATTTGAATTCATTTCAAATATAATATATCAGGGTTTCTAGGAAGAGAAAAAGTTATTATAGTCATATAAAAATTATGTATATATTTATTAAACAGAAATTGTCATATGTTCGTTATTTGCTTTATATTTTTTAATCACTGACTTTTCAGACACCGGTAGATATGTGGATTTTTATTTTTGAAAATTATATAAAATATCTCATTTTAGGTTGTAACTGTCACTTCTTTATAGAATGACATTATATTTATTGTTTTTTTTTTGTATTTTTGTATGATTAGTGTTTTACTACTATCTCCACAATTCTAAATTGTTCGGATCAAGGCCGATTCGACTCACCACGATCATTACAAATAAATCAAAATATGGCTATGGATACAAATTAAGAATTAATAAAAACATATTTATAAAAGGTTAAAAATACAAATAATACAATATATATATAATGAAGTTATTATAAAATACTATATAAAACATTCGCGAGCATGTGAAAAACAAACCATTTTTTTTAAATTGCAATTGATGAAAAACTGAATGATTGCGAAGAGCGAAACCGGTTCTAATCTAATGGTCTTGGTGCGATCACAACAAGATGTTAAAGTTTTTTCTTAATCAAATGATAGGTAAAGGAACGCATACAAGACATACATGCAAACAAAAAATCATTTGAAAGTTTATAACACATAGTAAATAAAAATAATAAAAAAATACAACCGACACAGGTAAAGTGATTTATGATAACTTTATTGAGCCTAGCATAACTCTCTAGCCGCTACTAAATATATTTCACATTGCAAAAATGCTATAGTTGCATTCGAACATTTCCAAGAAAAAGCGATATAACCACTCAAAGTGAATCATACAAATGGTAAAGTTTCCTCACAGTGAGTGTACACGCGTAGAGAGTATTGTATTCCTCCCTACGAGGCCTCCCCTTCGCGGGTTGAGTTGTCGCCATATCTATAGTCATATAGCCGCGGGCCTATGTTTCTGTGTCCTCAACTTTGAGGTGTTAGGGTGGTTAAAGTTGTCACTCATTTTTTTTTTGTAACATATTAAAATTATTAAATTTATTTCTCATTTTTTGTCGTATTATATGAAATTATATTTTTTGAAATTACGTTTTATCTACTACTAAACATTATAATAGAAGGCCGAGATCATTTAATCACTTTAAAAACGCTTAAAACAAGTATTTGTTTCATTCAGTCAATAATCAATTATGTTAATAATATTTAATATTACTTCATCAATTGAATAATTTTGAATTTTAATTTAAAAAAAATCGTGCATATAAAAAAACTATCAAACTGTTTATTGATTGAATTGGCATTCACATGTTAGAGCTCCATTATAACACGGTAAAAATAATAGCAATGTATTTTAGTTCTACAAAATTATTATTTTTTACGATATAGTTGATAGCTTTTTCGGCTCACGCCATCGTCAGAACTATGCTTAAACGAACATTTGCTTATCTATATATAGCTGTGTAGAAAAGGTACACAATGCATCTTCTCTCTTGTTTTAATTTTTAGTTTTAATCCGAACAAAAAACAAGCTAGTTGGTTAAAACAGAAGAGAAGATGTATTGTGTACGCTTTCTACACAGCTATATATATAATAGATAAGCAAATGTTCGTTTAAGCATAGTTCTGACAACGGTTTGAGTCGAAATGGCTATCAACTATACCTCAAAAAATAATAATTTTGTAGAACTAATTGCAATTTTTTTCACCGTGTTATGAAACTATTGTTTATAATGACAAATATTTTTCTAAATAAATTATTATGATAAAATAAATTTCAAATGTTGATGCCTTTTTCTATGTATTTTTATAGACATATATTTCGATTAATAAAATATATATTATAAGTCATTTTATTATACTTGAACTATACACTTCATAATTACTATCTTCTTAATTATATATCATTTCTGTATTCATTCTTTCTGCTTTATATTGTACAACTTCCTTTAATCAATTTTTATGCTTTATTTTTATTCCCTCTATGAAATTTTATTTTGTGCCTATTATCATATCATTGTTCTGAAAATAAAAAAAATCTTACCTTTTCACTTGATCGCCCTAAGATTATTTTAAGCCTCCACTGCAGAAGTAAGAATACACTTCCTACCCCTTACATGGAAAAATTTCTATCGAGTAGGGTGCATTTCCAGATAAGTCGATATACTTGGCGATTTGTGCAAATATTTTGCTTGCTCTCGACAGTATTTTGAACCATTAATCTGAAGTGTTGTTTGTGATGTTTTTGCGCGTTACAGACTTACATGATTTTAGCAGGGAATTACACAGTAGGGTTAAAGTATTGATTTTATGCAATATGATATTGCTTGCGACCAACAGTATTGTTTTGCAGTATGAATCATCATTAAACATAGAGCGATTGGCCAGAAATACACCATACACAAAGCGAGTCAAAGCTTGTATTATTAATATCAGTATGGGTTCTTATTATAAAAGATCAGTTGATAATGCTTGCGATGAGTGAAACCGATCCCGATCATAAAATATACTGAAATAGAATTAAAAATGTTTTTTATTTTTTTAAATATTGTATTATGCCTTTCCATCAAGAAGTGAGAGTTAAAACTCTAAAAGTGATTATAACCAGCACGTAATACAAAAAAAATTCTTAACTATATATGAAATTAAAGTTAAAAAAGCTCTATAAACTCTTTCAGTATTCAATCAATACTAATATTGCTAATGCTAATAATACGCTTGCTAGTGACGTGCACACTTAAGTTAGTCAAAGCTAAGTGTAAAATTATCTGACAACAATATTTTTTTCTAAAAATAAAACAAAACGATTAGTACTTCGTTGATAGTAATCGAGATAAGCGAAACAGGTCTGAAATTTTTATTATATTATAAAATGTTTAAAATTGTTATAAATACACATAATGTCATTTATTTGTTTAATATCATGGGTTCCCACAAAGAAATGACAGTTTACACCACGAAAGATTTAAATATGATATAATGTTCCTAGTAATGTTTCATAAATTACGATAGCTAGCATGATAGATTTTTTAGAAGAAGTAATTCCCCAAATTTTTTTTAATACTTAATAAATTGCTTGTGGGTCTTTTTCTTTTCGTTATGGGTCTTATTTTTATGGTAGAAATTTAATATGCGTAGCGTAACTATCGAATCTCTATAATCCCATCCCAAGGGTAATCATATTTGTACCAACCACTATCCGTTACAACTTTACACCGCTCATACAGGATGCATTCTACACGCTAGATACTCTCAAATGAATGAAAGTAATTTCTCAGGAGAAAAAACTTTATCACACCTCAGGTTTGTTCGCTTTTTACGACGAAAAGAATGGCAACATTTCAAAATCTGATCTGAGGTTGTATTGTATTGGATTGATTGCAATGTAATTATATTTTAACTGTAATAAAAATGTAATTATTGATATGATAATGTCGATTTGCTTAACTTTAGAAACTTCATTGTCGTGTATTGATCATTAGTAAAATGTAGATGTGCTGGTTAGTTTACTCACTTCAGTGAACATAAGGCTTCCTAACCACTCCATCTGCCCACACTAACAAGTGCCTTTTCAACTACTGTCATAAATACGAGGTAAATAATGATTGAAAAAAAAAATCGTACGAGTAAATTTATTTACTTTTGAGTAAACAGTAGTCATGTATTTTTTAAATCATTAAGTTCCAATGATCAAGAATATGTAAAAATAAAAAATATAATTACCATGATATTTTTTACAAATAATACTATAAGCCATAGTTTCTCAACCGGTGGTCCGCGGAGATGTTTGGGTGATCCGTGATATGATATTATTTCGATAAACAATGGAATTTTATGTTGTATTTTATCGATTTTTAAATTATATATTTTTGTTACTGTCTGTTTAAATATTCTTAAATATTTTTATATCAGCGTACAGCGTTGGAGAATTATTGCTTTGAACAAAAATCAGTTATATAAATATTTTTTATTTTATTCTAATGTTGATGGTCCGCAATTATTTTTGAATTTTTTGGTGGTCCACAGATGTAAAACGGTTGATAAACTATGCTATAAAATATACCAGAAAAAATAGGAATGTCTAATATTGATTTATAATAGAGTACCGCAACAATGCTACTCGAAAAACCATATATAATTATGTTACGAAGGACAACTTTGCGTATAAATAAAATATGTAAATAAGATAAAAATAACGTTTTTTCCTTATCAATATGAAAACTATTTTTAGTTTTTGATAACAAAAAATTAATACCTCACATACGTACATTGGATTATAAATAAAATCATAATTGTGAGCAACTTGAATAACTAAGTACTGTATTTTGTATTAATGACATGTAAAAAACATAAATAATGTTATAGCTGCGAGTAAAGATTAGAGACAATTTTAATTTATAATTTAGTTCTACAAAATTATTTTTAACAAATATAGTTGATAGCTATTTCGGCTCACGCCATCGTCAGAACTATACTAGATAGTTCTGACGATGACGTGAGCCGAAATAGCTATCAACTATATTTTTTTAAAATAATTTTGTAGAACTAAAATACATTGCTATTTTTTCACCGTGTTATAATGGAGTTCTACCAAGTGAATGCCAATTCAATCAATTAATTTATATTTGTTTGAAACTTGAAAATTAACTTGTTTATTAGTATACACTCAGTAAAAACTAATATGTCAGTGTTCAATAGTTTATTAATTTTAGATATAAATATAAGTTTCTTTCGTTTATTATTACCTCTTTAAAATACCTAGAAATAATTACTAAATATTGGTTTTGTCCAACATATTTTTTTAAATACATTTTATTTAAGTCATACGATCATAGCGAGCAAAGGAATTTTGTATATCTCTTGTAAGATATATAGGCATCTAGAGAACAATTTTCTGGATGGAAAAACGATTTTATTTCAATGGTTTACGACTTGAACTGTCGTGTGTAACACACATGTTATAATTTGAAATATTGCCGATGACATAGCACGGTTCTTGACTCCCATGTCGACTACCATAAACCGAATATTACACATGTAAGGATAAATGTTAACGGTCTATACACTATTAAATGCTATACAATGGTAGATTTACAATATTTCACTTTTGAAACCGTTAAATTTTAACAAGGAAACTTTAATTTTCTTATGGGACTATTTTAACATTGTTTTATAATAGGATTTAAATCAAAATCAACCATTAATAGACGCTGAATTCATCATTATCTTAAAATAATATCATTTCAATAGTGATGTTATTATCGAATCAATATAGTCTTCAAAGTGTTGTGTCGTATGTTGTTCCGGTTTTGCTACAAACGTGTGAAATAATATCTGAAGATGCCAAAAGGAGAAATCTGGGTCAAAAACAAACCTGACTAAACATGTGGAATCGTTCAAAGTTTCAACTGTTTAAATTTGATTGAATATTTTTCACTTCAAATTATGTATTTAATAAATTAACCTTTAAAAATCTTTCACAAATCTACAAAGATAGTTTCTTAATTATCTAACTACACTTCATTGTTTCATCAATCAGTCACGGAATAAAAAAAAATGATATTGCCGCATGTCACATTGTTCACATCATTATTGTAACTAGTATTATTTTGTATTAAATAATGGCTAATTCAGATTTTAGCCTGCATTTTTGATTGTAATGATAAAAAATGTAAAATGTCCAAATGCTTTTGAGAATTTCAAATATTAAGTGTCGATCTATTTTTATGTATCGTCTAATAAGCCAAGACATGCAAGCATCGAAAAATCTCGAGGAGTCTTGCTACAGAATTTTCTTTGAATTAGAATGTGATGAAAATAAAAATATATGTGTGAGTTCGCTGATCATATTGGATAACATAAAGGCCCTTTTAAATTCATTCACACATGTTTCATTCGTTAAATTAATGTCTGTCATCTAATTTTGTTCTTTTTTTTAATGTTTCAAGCCCTAAGTTTGCTGATGATTTACATATATAAAACTGGCATACTGTGGTCAATTGTGTGGATAAATATCGTTTCCATGGCGGACTTTTTTCTGAATCAACGTATTGAGTTGCCCACTCGTCTAGATAAACACATCGTAACATCACAGGCTTTGTCAACATTGTCATTTGCAGACTTAACATGCGATGTGTATGAAAATGTTTACCCTAATAATGTTGTAAGGGGGGATTTAACAGTTAATTTTTGTTTGAAATGATTTTTATTTTATAATCATAAATTGTTTTTCATCTAGTTTATGTCAAAAATTTTATTACAAAATACTGTAAATTTTTCAAGTGATAAATGCGTTTGATCTGAAGTAAAAAAAAATCATTTCATTAAAATGACGATATTTTAACAATAAATTTATTCGTTATAATATTTGTTAAGGCGTATGTTCATATCAATCTGCATACATAAACATATATTTTCTTTAAATAAAATCTGCCAAAATTTTATTAAAACGATGATAAATTAACGTATTTCATAATAATGCTATAAACGGAATCAAAATCAATTAATGCAGAATTAATATGTGATGTGAAAAAAAACAATCATTTAAAACATCGACTAGGATCTGTAATATTTATTTTTATTTTAACGAGTTTTCTCTCAAGCTGGTATTTTAAACATTTTATTTTTAATTCATGATATGTGACGCATAAATAATCTGTTGTAATTACGACAACATAGCTTAAAACTTTTGTATTAACATACTTATATTTTGGATATAAAATATGTATACCTTAACAAATATTTCATACCCAAGAACGGACTGTCCCAATGTTTTTTCGACATCGTTACAATATTTTTAGGCTAGCTATATAATAGTAAGAAATAATTCATAAGAAGCTTAATTCTGGAAGAACACTTATTCAGGCTTCGCGAAACATAGTTTGGGAAACCTAGGTCTCGACTAAATGCTTGCAATAAATTACATATAGGCATATGATAATATTTTTTTTTCTTGTTATTGAACATGGCCATAATCATAATAATTTCAGTCTCAATTGTTGTCATTATATAAAAAAAAACGTCACAGTATTTTTTTAAATTGTTTTTTTTTTATGTGCCACACGTTTCCACTAGACAGAAAAACAATTCTAAAAGTCATGTCTCCAGATAAGGTGCCTACAATAAAAATTGAGGATCACTGAAAAGTCTATTGCCCATTGGTTTGAATAGTTCCCTTGGGTTAGACCTTTGGGTCAATAATTCAAGGAATCTTCGCTCTGAGCCGAAACATCAAATTTGTTGTCATTTTGATTTAGCGGAAGTATTTCTTAATATCATAACACAACCAAACTTTATTTTTGTTTCGATATCAAGTGGTATATTTATAGCTACTGATGGTATTGAAACCATTAAAGATATAAAAGACAGTAATATAATTAGTGTATTACATGCATTAAGGTACTTACTTCATTCATAGATATAAACATTGATGACTCTTGGGAATTATACTGGAATAAAAAAGGAAGTTTAAAAGAAATCAATGTAAAGAATTTTTCACTGTAAAAAAAAGGGAGTAGTAAATAAATGAACTTTATTATCATTCACATTAGCCACGAGGTGCTTTTCCTACTTGGCAGTGAAAATAATTTTCATTTTAGCTGAATAGTGATAATTTGATATAGATATCAATTTTCCATTTGAAAGTTGCATTTAAATCATTCAGCATTTTCATCAATCCCATTCACCCGATCTTATTTTAAGAACAACGCGTTATAAATGTATATATTATAGTTCATACTAACTAGTCACTCGTAGCTTTATCGTTATATTATTAACAAATATCTCATAGCATTAAACACCTACTTTTTCTTTAAAAAAATCAGTTTAAATAATGAATTAAAATAAAAAATATCATTTTTTTACCACCAAATATTACGAGCGATAAGTATTAAATTTTTTTTCAGTTATATCAGTATAAGCCACTTTTTTTTCGTTCATGAATTTATTTGATTTCAAAATATTATTTTTCCTCTATATAAATAAGTAGATTAATTGGCAAGTGATCACACACATTCATTATAATATATAATTTATCCGATGTAGATTTATATGACACCAACGATATTTTTTGGCTCGTTATATTTGTTAATATGCAATAAAAATGAAATGATTTATAACGAAATTTTCAATTTCTCATGTTTTCGCCCACACCAAATTATTCAATATGTATAATACGTACAATTTAGATGACGATGAATGGATTTAAAGGAATAAAATAAATATTTGTCGCTTCTGAAACTGGTTTTAGAGCAATTTATATTAGAATTATGTTGACTGTAATTTGCTTATAAATTTTGCACATTCAGACATGATTTTTTATGTTCCTTATCGCATCATTTATATAAAAATAAATGAATCGTTAAATTTTTCGATATGAGTGAATGAAACACTTTTTAATCCCAATCGATAAAAATATCGTTAAACTGCTGCACGTTTCAAATATCAGTAGTAAAACGATGTCAATATAAAATTATCAAGATGATCAACTTAGTGTTGTGTGAAATATTTTATTTTAACAATTTAAAATTATGAAATGTTTCAAAGATTTTTTAATCTGGCGTTTGGTTAAGATGAAAATGTCGTTCCCAACCTAAATCAACGTAAGTCATATATAATGGCTTGACAAAATTTAGCGGTAATCTCAGGAGCAACTAACCAAGATTCGGTGTTTTATACCTAAGTTTTCTGAACGTTTTTAGAGCTTTTGATATGACGAATTTCTAATAGTTCCAGTCAATACGTTTTCCGTACGATTTCAAAAATTTACAAAGTGCACCATAATTTACCTTATCATCCACCAAGTTGGAATTAACCATGAGCCCGACAGCTTTTTGAACCTACGAGAGTAGCATTTCTCTTTTTGCGGACATAAAAAGAAAATATGATGATCAACCTACATTTTTCCACATGTACATATTGTTCCATTTACAATACAGTATAGCCTAAATAGAATTTGATAGAAAAACCACCGTGCCCCGAAACATATTTCCTTGACTATCTATACAAATAAACATTGGATTTTTTAATTACTTTGCCAACTTAAAAAAACGTCAGTCGTTAAAGCTGCCACTACTTTTATATATTAGTTTTTTTGATGACGAGTGATAAAATATTAAGTTTACCACTTAAACTCTATGGTGGGAAAGGCGTCACCGTAGACTTAAGTAAATATATTTCAAAACCATCCTATGCTAATTTATATCGAAAATTAAAACGGACATTAAACAAGTAGGAGCTGTAAAACTTAACCCATCTCATAAACGTAAAGACTTCATCAAATGATCATATTTCAAAATTGAATGTTCGAAAATTATACGCGCCAATTTAAATTCGAATTAAATCTAAATTTTTTATGGCATCGAGCCGTTTTACCATTCGTATTCAGGATATAGTTATTTATAAGTTGCAAACACAATAATAACCATAATTTATTTGTATATCGGTAATTGTATGAAGAAATCATAGTAATTTAGTTCATAAAACCACATTTTTGTCAAACGATAAAATTAGTATTCCAAAATATTTCACGTCATTAAAAAACAAGGTGAGAATTCATAAATTTTGGTCGTTAATTTGCATGAAAAATGGAAAAGATACATTTTTTGGCCCAAAAGCTTTTTTTAAATCATAAAAAATTTCGAACCTCAATAAATGGAAATATTATTTTTCTTATTTTCAGAGTGTTCACAGAATCAATTAGTGAATTTCAATTATTCTAATTATGTTTCGCAGATTAGTTAATTTATGATTTTGTTTATTTTAAAAAATATTTACAACATAAATTATTATATATTTTTATAATTATTAAACATCTAAAAAATACAGACTGCCTTAATGAATTAATTGGAAATATCCTAAAAATAACAAATTGAAGGGGGTTTAAGGGGAACACCCATTTAGTATCAAATCATCAATTGCACATAATAATCAGACACAATATCTGTGTATTCACAAAAACAATGACGTGAAATTTTTCGTTAAGCGTTAAAATAAAGTTATGGTTAACAAACATTGAAAAAATCTGTTTAACCTTAGTTTTTAGAGCTTTTTACCTGAACCGCACTACATATGCAACTCTTGATGTTTGGATGAGTACATTAAAAACAAAGATGAATATATTAAAAAGCCTGTCGCCTCATATTTAATAAAATCTTTTTATTGATTGAATTGCCGTCAACCTGGTAGAACGCTATTTTAAAAAGATGAAAAAATAGCAATATATTTTAGTTCTACAAAATTTATGTTATATAGATGTAAGTTGATAGATTTTTCGACATAGCTCTGATGAAGGTGAAAACAGAAATAGCTGTCAGCTGTACATTTCTTGTACATTTACCTAAAGTAGCGAAAAGTTTATATATATATAAAAATATTGTGTATGTTTAATTTTAGCCCAGTTTTAAAATGATGCGTGATACATATTTTCAAAGTTGCTTTCATTATTTAATGAATTTTGAAACACACAAATCCGATAATGCCAAAAAAGAATAGACCCTCGAGAGAATCAAGACCTCACCATATTGCGGACATGTGCACATTCGGGGTAAACCAAAATAAATTCAATGTAGTGAATTAAAAATTCACTAAGCTTTCGTGACACACAGATCGAATGTTAGATAATTTACTAAGCGTTTAAAATACATCATTATGGTAATTAATAAAAGTATTCAATTTTCTATAAGAGAAGTGGGGTATCAATAAATTCAATCGAACGATCTTTACGAAAGACTCATTTTATTTATAAACCAAGTAAAGCAGAATTATATTGAAGCCTACCGTTCGTCAGATTTTTTTCCTCTGATGGAAAACACCTTGCAAGACGTCAAATTAGATTTATTGCGATTGTTATGTAATAAAATAAGGAATTCACTGTTTTCGTGTTTTGTATGGCTTATTGTAAATACAAAATAACCGAACTGGTCAAATAACAAAAATGCCACTTGCTATTTTTATGTCAGTATTTTACGATAGTTTGCTTCTAATATTTATTGTGCCCACTCGAAAGCACAGAAGCGGACTTGTAAGATATATGAACACTTTATGGTATATTATATTACCAACCGTATAAAATACTTTTATTGTAATGATTAATTCTAAACACCAAAGAAGAAATACTATTTGTCTAAGGGTATTAAGTATATATCAATAGTTTATAATTTATTTGTTAAGTTTTCCATGAAGTCAAAATAATAGTTTACAATCATTGTATTAAATGCTGTAACAAATTTCCAAGGAAAAATAGTTCAATCTATTTATTTAGTTGATGTTTCAACCGATTTACAAAATTTTATTCTATAGTGTGGTGAATGTAATTCCACTTTACCTCAAAACTATACCGTTTAAAAAACAGAGAAATTTATGCAAGAGTGTTCAGTTGAATCCTTTTATTATATTACACAAATTATTCATTTTGTATACATACGTCAAAAAAAATTTAACAGTTCCGTCACACGACGATCGCGTAAAACAAACACTTTTGATGTGCTTCATTAGGTTCTATTCTATATGTCCAGTATTCTAGCCAGTATGATTATAAAACAACTTATTAATTGAAAGGTGCTTAGTTTTTATTTGTAAATTGTTGAGTTGAAAGTTAAGATTGCATGATAGATTCAGCTTATTGACAAATTGCACTAGTCCACTACTGGTTCAATATGGATATTCAAATTATCTCAGTCCTGCTCACTGATTAATGGCATTCAATACATTTTATGTATTTTCCCAGATTTGTGCGTGTAATAAAAATCAAAACACGAAATATACTCGACTGCATGGTTTCGGCTCCACTAAATAGCAGTTTTTATCGTTTATTCAGATCCAGTATTTTATCCACATGTTGATTTGATAAACGATAGTCTTAGAAATCTCGGTAATGGCTATAGAATCTAAAATTATTTTTAATACTGGTTTATTCCACTAAACTTCACCAGCTTGCCCTAATAAATATCGCAAGTAGATTTTTATCTTGAAAACACAAGTAATATAAATAAAATTATGTATTATTTGATTGTGTTATATGGTAAATTGATTATACCATCAGTTAAAGCAATTGCTTTATCTAACCTGCGTTCACATTCACAATACTATTTTTATAATTAAAATTGAAAAAAATCTTTATAATTGGAAAAAAATAGCATTATGTTTATTTCTTACATACGAGCGGCCGCATTAAGCGGATCATTAAAATGCATGACTAAAATTATAAAACATTCATTTAAAATCCATCATACCTAAAAATAATAAGTTTAATATATTTTTATTGTTAAAAAATAATTGTTCGTAAATAAAATCGTTTAACAAAAATTGTAGTACGTTTTGTAAACCTCAAATATAAAAACTTTAAAGAACCTCAGAATGGTTTATATATTTTTCTAAGAATAAATACTATTTGACCCAAACACACAGATTATTTTAAAAGTAAAGAACAGAAACTGGTTCAGTTTACAACCAAACATTCTACGATTTTTTGGATCCCTACTGATTAAATACTAGAAACGAGAATAAAAGCGGCTCTCAAAGACATCGTTTTGTTACCAAAATACCGCCGTGTAGTTTTATAAATCAACTTGTAGAAGAACGGGTTTTTTGAATTCACTTTTCAACAGTCAACAGTTGATTCTCATTATATACGATTCTAAAATTAATTCGTTTCTCAAACTGTCCTTGATAATCTCAATTCTTTACTTTTTTAAATCAAATTTTAATATTCAAAATTATTTATTTATGTAATATTCTTTTTGTAAATATTTACTAATCGCATTATCTAAAGAAAAAATGAATGGAAAACAGGTAAAAAATTTATGATTATATTCCTCCAAAAAGGAACTGAATCTGAACTAGATGATTGCAATTTTTTTTCATAGCAATCTATTCAATCTTTATCTAAACCGACAACTACCACCAGTGTTTAAATGTAATTTTCCATATATTTTGTGTTTTACATTGACAGAGTCATATAAAGACATAAACTAAGTATTGTTAGAGTCGGGTGCAGTCGTCAACGTCGTTATTTCAGTATGAACAGATTTTTAATCGATTTAATCTGTTGGGATACCTCTATTAGGAGACCATATAAATGCGTAATATTAGTAGCGGACGTATGTTAAAAATGAATTATAATTTTTCATATTAACTGAATGTGCTCGATGGAATTTCACTTTTTACAATTTTACATGCCTTGTCAATAACGATCCGGGTTACGCCTTCTTCGCGACATCTTCATGTATTTTATCACACGAACGCAACAGAGCTGAAAAACAGTTAGCATCGGTTATATACCAGACGATTTAATTGTAATGTAAAAACAGGCCCTGGTTATCAATATGGATTATAAAGAATTTTCAGTAAGAAACATTGTCGAGTATATAATTAATTTTTCCTGAATACTTATAGATGACCAACCACTTAATTTATTTATGCACGCCCCTAGCTGACCGCTTAATATTATCATCGCTATGAATATATTAATGTGAAATTAATAAAATTTTTGAAGATCTCTGGTTCTTCTGTATTTTGACAACTTTCGTAAATTTGTGTTGACAAACGCTTTAAGAAAATTGACTTGAAGAATTTTTATGCCCCGGGCGCACAATGTGTTCACATCGATCATGCTCAGAAGAAGGAAGGATATTAGCTAGATTGGTATTTTGGGGTTTACTAAAATTATCCAATTAAAATATAATTTGGCCATTGCTATAAGTTAGCATTGGATATTATTCATATAAGTAAACGAAGCAGAATTATACGGAAATAAAAAAAAAAAACAAAATACTCTTTTCGTTATTGTATAACATGTCAGAGATTTGCATTTTAAAAAATACAACAAAAGAATAAATTATATTTAACAGCTTAAACATGAGCATAAACCAATGTGTATACCACCTTTGATCTGCGCATAGCTTATCTTTCATTGTTTAAGAATAAAATTTAGTATATATTTTTGAACATAACATGTTTCACCTGACGTTTCACATTTCCATTCCAACCATTTCCGCTGTAATGAGGAACATGTCGACTAAATTTGCAAAAAAATATAATAACACACCAAAGTAAGAGTCATTTTCCAAGTTGTATAAGCAGAATTATCTTCGTCATTGTATAATTGAGTCGGTCGAGATATTTACAGGTACAAATCAAAGAATCAACAGCTTGATAAAATCTTGATTTTTGAATTCATATAACAAGTTCAATGTTATGTCACGGTGAAAAAAAAAATGGCAATAAGACTTTATATGATTTACTATCGATACTACAAGCATCAATTAAATTTCTAACAAACACATTTTTTTATTTATTGATTGACTTGGCATTCACTTGGTAGTACTCCATTATAACACGGTGAAAAAAAATAGCAATGCATTTTAGTTCTAAAATTTTTTTTTTTTAAATATGGTTGATAGTTTTTTCGGCTCACGCCATCGTCAGAACTATGCTTAAACTAACATGTGCTTATCTATATAAAGCTGTGTAGAAAAGGTACACAATACATCTTCTCATCTGTTTTAACGACCTAACTTGTTTCCTGCTCGCAATAAAACTAACAATTGTAAATAAAACTAAAAAGGCGTCTATATAAATAAGTTCACATATGACACGGAAATGGTCCATTACAGGAAAGCCGCCCAGAGGATTCAATAATGGTGACCGACATATATTAGTTTGTTCGTTAAGAATCCTTTGTGATAGTTGATATCTATTGATTTCCAGCTGTTCCAAAGCCGTCATCCTGCGACCCTTACTACAAAGATGCAAACAGTTAGGCGCTGAGTTTGATTTTATATTATTATTATAACGTAATTAGCGAATTGTGAATCTGTTTTTTTTACTGTTGAATGATCTTACATGTTCCTTAGCTCGAGTGGGCTATACTTCTACCTGTCTGTCCGATATAAACGGACAAACATGAGCCACATGATATTTTATAAATACCGCTTCTGTCAAGTTTGTTATAATGGAGTTCTACTAAGTGAATGCCACTCAATTAATGTTATTTCTTAGCAATATTAGCTTTTATTCTTTCTTTCTACGTATATACAGAAGTAATTGATTTAAAACAGAAGGGGTTAATTTTATAAATATACGAGAGCACTGATTACTAAGAAAACTGAAATTTATTCAAATTATAGTTAAATATTTGCAATTTCAAATGTTATTTCAATCAGGGTAACAAATAAAGTTGTCGGTCACTCTACAGTGAGCATTAAATCAAAAAAGTAAAAAAGTATTTTAAATTGAAACAAATAATATTACATACATTTGTGAATTCCTTAGTAAATAAAATTGATCTTTCAAATGTTCTTAGCATAATCAAATCAAAGATATGCTGATTTTTTTAACAATATGAGATAATTTTTAAAACGCTTCTGAAATAAATCATAAAATATCTCCAGCCAGCTAGCTTCAACTTTGAAAGACAAACCGCGAATGTAAAACTCGCATGAAAGGTGGATGTCGTAATTGGAAGCTCAGAAATAGTCATGACAAAAACTTTCCTCTGCGTCCATCCTTTGTTCAAATGGTTCATTGTTTATATTCGACAGACATTGGAATCCACCGCCCATTACTGCTGATGATCATGAGAGTGTCTTCGAAAATTCCAACCATTCAGGACCGAGTTAAGTGTATGAGAAACCTAGTGACAAATACCGCTGAGAATGTATTCTTTTTTATTGGTTTCTGTGATCGGGATGAAAATTATAGACATTAATATTTAAAATGGGCTTATAAATTTATAAAGAAGACCAATCGATTCACATTAAAGCATGACATATGTGTTTATCTTGCAATAAATTTTGTGTGAACGAATTTAAATATGTAAATGTTACATAACGTTACATTTGCGATTAGCAAACTATGACATTTTCATAATTATGTAAATAACAATTTATGATAATTAAACATAACTTTATCTATATATATAAAAATGAATGTCTGTCTGCCTGTCTGTCCTTTATAAACTCCTACACCATTAATCCAATTGCGATAAAACTTTGTTGAATTATTGCTTAGACTACCGGGTAAAAGATAGAATACTCAGAATTTGATTAAAAAAATTAATTGAATATTTACGAAAAACATGTTTTCATACAAGACTATTGTAATACAGAATGGCCATTTATGACACATTGTATCCATAGCAACGCCGAAAACAAGAACGACGCAAATCTGTCACATTCATTCACCTGTAGGTACTTACGTAAGGTACTGAATATTTTGAAACAAAGTTCGATTTTCGAAAAAAGTATTTCAATGTTCTATTTTTCACCGACTTTTTTGTTTTGGTTTTATGTCGCATGACAGAACGAATGGAAATAAATATAACGTATAAATCGTGTGTGATATGGAAAGAATTTATTCAATATATCGATTATTTATTTTATATTTTTCAAAAGTGAATTTCAAAACGTAACATTCACTGTGAGATCAATTATGCCACGCAAACGAAAAGGAATAGGTCAGAGTAAAACTCAAGCACGAAAGAAAAGGGTGAAACAATGAGGTTGAAGTTGATAATCGTTGGATTGTACCGTATTCACAGCTTTTCTCGAAAATGTACAAATTACACATCAACGTCGAGTATTGTTATTCAGTGAAATCCATCAAATACATTTGTAAATATGTCAACAAAGGTAGCGATGTGGCAGTTTTTGGAGTGGGAAATTCAACTGCATCTATCGATGAAATCAACCATTATCAACTGGGACGCTACATTAGTAGCAATAAAGCAATATGGCGCATTTTATCAATTCCAATTCATGAACGGCATCCCCCAGTTACTCATTTGGCAGTTCACCTTGAAAATGGACAGCGAGTGTACTTCACAACAGAAAATGCACATGTAAGAGCATTGTCACCACAGCCAAAAACGTGAATTGCATTTTTCTTATTGTGTAGGGATGATATGTTTGCATAGACGCTACCTTACTCTGAAGTGCCAACATTCTACAGATGGAATGCATCAGAAAAAAATTCAACGTCGCAAACAAGGTAAAGCAGTTGAAGGACATTACAATGTATATTCAACCGACGCATTAGGCCGTCTGTACACTGTTAAACCAAATAATGCCGAATGCGTTTACTTGCGATTACTGTTAATCAACATACGTGGACCGAGATCCTTCCAAGAATTGAGAACAGTAAACGGTCGAATATGTTTCATTTATCGTGAAACTTGCCTCGAATTAAATCTTCTAGAAAACGATGCACATTGGGACACTTCACACACTGATTCATCGTATACTGCTGACCCACAACAAATACATGCGTTATTTGCAGTAATATTAACAATTTGCTTTCCATCCAATCCAAAAGATCTTTGGAAAAAATACAAAGGCTACATGAGTGAAGATATTTTACATAGTTTGCGTGAAACAATTCAAAATCTACACGTTCAATTCACACCAAACGTGTATAATGAGGCATTGCTATTGATTGAGGACATATGTTTAGTAATCGCTAACAAATCGTTGGTACAATTGGGAATGGCTGCGCTGAATCGATATGAAAACGACTGACGTGATCGTGATTCCCAACGAGAAACACGCTTTGATGTGGATGAATTGGGTAAATTTGTTCAAACGAATCTTCCGAAATTCGTTCCAGATCAACGTGTAGTGTATGACACAATTATGGATGCAATTACAAGTCAAAGTGGTAGATTTTATTTCATAGATGCACCCGGAGGCACAGGTAAAACCTTCCTCATTTCACTCATTTTGGCAGCCACACGATCACGAAAAAACATTGCAATAGCAATCGCATCATCTGGAATTGCAGCAACTCTTTTGGATGGTGGCCGAACAGCGCATTCAGCACTGAAACTGCCATTGAATATGCAAATAATTGAGACACCAACATGCAATATCAACAAAAATTCTTAAGCGGGAAACTACTCACATCATGTAAAATCATTGTATGTGATGAATGTACTATGGTACACAAAAAATCATCGGAAGCACTTCATTGCACACTAAAAGATTTGAGAGGAAATGAGCAACTTTTCGGTGGCGCATTTTATTGTCTGGTGATTTGCGACAAACTCTACCTGTTATACCACTTCAACAATGGCCGATGAACTTAATGCATGTCTCAAATCATCCGTTTTATGGCGATACGTACATAGATACACTTTGAAGACCAATATGCGTGTACAACTACCACATGATGCATCCATTGAACGTTTCGTAAAACAATTGTTGGCTATAGGAAATGGGAAAATGGCAATAGAAGAATCCACACAATGTATCACATTGCCAGCGAATTTCTGTAAAATAACTGCAACCATAGACGAATTGATTCACAAAGTTTTTCCAAATATTGCACACAATCATAAAAGTCATCATTGGCTCAGTGCACATGCTATATTAGCATCAATATATCAATGCAATAAATTTCAGCATACTAAATGAAATACCAGGAGAAGCGATAACGTATAATTCCATCGATACTATAACGGATCAAGACGAAGCCGTCAATTATCCAACAGAATTCTTGAATTCACTTGATTTGTCAGGCATGCCGCCGCATGTTTAAGCATTGAAAATTGGCGTCCCTATCGTTCTTATCCAAAACATAAATTCCTCACGACTTTGCAACGGTACCAGGCTTTCAGTGAGAAAAATGATGAACAATATTATTGAAGCTACAATTTTAAATGGAAAATTCAAAGGAGAAGATGTAATGTTGCCACGCATCCCAATGATTCCGACAAATCTGCCATTTGAATTTAAACAGCTGTAGTTTCCAGTGCGAGTCGCCTTTGCAATGACCATCAATAAGGCATAAGAACAGTCGTTACAAGTGTGTGGACTAAATTTAGAAAATCCATGCTTCTCACATGGACAACTGTATATGGCCTGCTCATGTGTTGGAAAACCTTCTGATTTATTTGTGTACGGACCAGATAGAAAACAAAAAACATTGTGTATCCAAAAGCACTCCAATAAATAAAAACACATACGGCCGCCACTGTCAAATTTCGGTAAGAAAAACATAACCTAAGCTTATCGTTTCTAATTGGCTCCGGCCTCGCCTCAAGTCTGACTTATCCAATCGGAAGGCGAGAGACTCCCGACAAGGCGATTCCATAAAGTCGCGGTTTCTTTTTTTTGAGTGGCACTGCAGCGCATGCAGGGTACACGCTACTTACTTTATAAAATGTCAAAAACAGGTAATTCTACACGATTGACGATATTTTATGAATATCTTGTGTTATTTATTTAATATCGTATGGAATAAACAAAATAACATTTTTTACGATCGCTTAGTTAATTCACCAATTAAATTTATTTTTAAATGAAAGCCTCATTGAAATAATAATAAAACCTTATTTATATCTCACTACCTTAATATCGATGAACTTTCTTTAAACTTCACTAAGATAAATTTTGTTGAAAGAGGTAACAAATATTCCATGAATAAAATATATTCCTTTTTATTATTATAATATTTTTATATTATATTACTTTTTTTCTCATCATAGAGCAAACATTGATTCTCAACATTACCGTCGAGATAAAACTGAATTATTTAATTCAATATACCTGACGAAATCTGTTAATTTATAGAGTGACATAAATTAGCCACATTATTTAATATAAGTCGTATTTGGTATACAAAAATAGGACGGATTTATCTAAACTTACTTAATTAAAAATTTTACATTTAATTGATTGGATTGGCATTTACTTGTTAGAACTCCATTTTAACACGATGGAAAAAAATATATATCAAAGTAAGTTGATAACAAATGAGCTTTTTATTTGGTAGTAATATAAAAAAATCCTTATCAAGCGTATTTGTGTTATATTATATATACCATGCATTTATTTAGCCAATGAATGTCTCAAAATTATGTAAAACTTTTGAAGCCAATCAAATTGTATTACTTATCAAAATAATGATTTTTTGTTGATCCATATTCAAATTTGATAGCAATACTCACTGTAATAGTGAAATGTAACTCATTAAATAATTTAAAAAAAAAACGACGTTTCTTTGTCGGGTGTGGGTAACAGGAAATATAATTGGACAGTTATTAAAGACATAATTATCACAAACAAAAATTATCCATACCTTTCAGTAAATATTATCAAGTTTTTCCATTGAGGAAGAAAAAGCTACATATGAACCATTTACTTCAATTGAATCGTTTAAAGTTCAGAATTAAAGATCGTAGCAAAAATCTAAGTGAGTTTGAAACCAGACGGTGTTAATGTCGTAATCGTGAAATATGTGAGACATTCAAGTAAAAAACGTTTCATTTAAAACCAATTTCAATAAAGTATTCGTATCTCCACAAACCATCAGAGGTCTCAGCGGAGCATTTTTAGGTTGATTAGTCAGAAATCCAATAAATAAATTATTACCCAAACGGTTAGAAAATTCTTTTGCCTTCTATTCGATATCACAATTTCACCATCTATGAAATGCGTGCCCAACGTTTATCTGATATTAAAAGCCGATGGCATTATTAGATAATATTATATTATATAAAGTAGCCTTTGGTTAGCAATATTAATATTTTTATTATATTTGAATAAGGTTTGAAGGTTGTAAATGAAAATTTTGTGTAATTATGCTTTCAAGATAATGGCAATACAGTAATAAAATTATTCTTTGTGATGCCCAAAATATTAATACAACGATATTTGTAGATATTTTTTACGTAAAACTATGAAGTAAAGATACAAAACATTCTTTTTATATAAGAAAAATCAAGGATAATTATTATTTACTGTAAATCAGCATTTATATTAACAGGGTTTACCTCGCAACTGTGGTTGGAATAAATGTACTAAAAAAACGTGAAATTTCCATATCATATAATAAAAATCAGTACCATGCTGGAAATACACAAAAAAGATTATATGGGCCGATACATTTGGGAATACCGATGAAAAAATCAATGTATGTAACTATCTATTCGGATATTTGAGCTTTTAACCACATAAAAGACGAAGACGAAAATTTTATTACACAGAGCGATACTCTTGGTCACAGTGATTGTTAAACTTTAAAATTCATGCATATATCAAATGTCAAACAAAATAATACGTAATAAAACAAAAAACGTTTTTTGTTTGTATGGTGTTCGTTGTGTTTTTAAATGTATTAATAAATATCGCATACAGTAATTTATACGTTATTATCTGCAGTCGTAATAAATATAAACAGATGTTTGTTCCTAGACTAAGATTATATTTATTAATAGTCTGTTGACACTACCGTTATTTCACTATTGGGAACGGGATTGCGTAACACGTCGGGACAACGATAGCTATTTCCTGTCACTTGCTTTCAAATAGGACAGGACATTCTGCTGTCACAATCTAATGCATGATGTTATTACAACGTCTTACCCTCTCCTAAATGATTTAATACAACCTATCTCAAATGAGTACGTGTATCTGAACATAAACTTATCTTCTTTCCAGGACTAATCCGCAAACATTAATTATCGGCTATAATATAATTTATATCTATGGTTTGCCATAGGCTGGTCTGTTTATTTTACTCACTGAAAAAATGCGGAGGAAAGATAAATAATTCATGATGTAGAAAAATATAATAATATCATTTTTAATAATGTTAAATGTACTGATGTAAAAAAAACATTAATACTCGATACAAAAAATGAAAATTGAAAATAAACGTCGAATTGAAGAGCGCAGGAATTCCGTTGTAAACACAGTTTCAAATATTGAATATTGATGCTAAAAAATTGTAATCTATTGCTGTACCCATATCTTTTACGTAATATAATCCTTAATTGATACTCATGTTTGGTCCTTCGTGCAGTCGCCAACGTCGTTGGTTTTCGCGGTGAACCTCACAGGCTCGAATCCCAGTACCAATAACTGTTTTTTCAATCGATGGATGATTATGACTGACGTCTTTAAAATATTTGCCACAATTCCAATTTCAATAAATGGATTATAGCGAGAGCGCATACTTAAACAATAATCCTTCATTAGTCCTATCCCTTCATCCTCAATCATAATAATATGTAATGCTTGAGTAACTTTTTAAAATGCAGATGCTAAAATCGTTAATATGTTAAAAAAAAACATATGGTTAAAAATATATATGAAAGACTATAAATTATATAAAAATATCACAATCGAAATAAAGCCACCCGAACAATTATTCACCTGTAAAAATATTTTTCCTCCTAAAAATTCTTTCATTAATCTTTTATTTTACGTAAATATTGTATTATAAAGTTATCTTTTTATGTACACAAAACACTTAATTTGTTAAAGCCATTATAAATAATGGTATTTACAATTAAATTCGTTTCTAATTAATAATTCCGTCAAATAGAAAAAACATTTCACTGTAAAAATAAAATAAATGACAAAACGACTTAAGCATATTACAAATTATACAAGTTTCGGCCTAGTGATAGCCACTTATACAAACAAGAGACTATTTTAGACTAATACAGATGCATTTGTTTATTTACGATCAAAGAATACCGCTTCACGTAGTACTAATACGCGCGTATTAATTTATCTAATGATTTTTTTTTATCTCTAGAACAAGTTGTTCAATCTGATATAAATTTCTTATTTCTCGACGCTGTCAAATTATTATAAACTCTACAATAATATTTTTAATAATATTATTACGTTTTTGAATTGATTTGACATTTTATATATATATATTTTCAATAATATGTTTATTTTACGACAAAAATAGAATTTCCTTAATATGTCGCAAATTACAGGTTTATCACTTAAAATATTAATTTCTAAATACATTTTTCGATTGGTAAAATTATTTATATATTTTATCCTTGGGTGAGAGAATTGGTCATGTTTTGGCATCGAGAAACTTTGTAACGTCCATATTGTTATAAAAAATATTTGAGCGTTTCCAACCAACTAGAATTTGTTTAACCATACTAGCAAAGCACTAAAATGGAAAGACGCCGTGCGCTTTTAGTGTTTGTAGTGCGGATTCCGCATACGATTCTATCTAAGGGTAAGTGTGGATCTTCTGCGTGTATATTCAGTCTCATTATAGTTGGCGTTGTTGTAGAGAAGGTAACTATCGCTTACATATGTTTTATGTAACAAAAGACGTTCATAAAACATAACCACGATATCAAAAGGAAAAAAAAAGTTCCATTGGATTATGCTTCAAATTCAATTTTCAAAATACAGTATACTCTCGATTATTTGTGTATGGATTATCCGGTTTGCGGATTATTCGTGCCTGAAAATAAATATCCTTTAATTCAAATATAATCTGATTGATTTTTTTTCTACATCAATTATGAGACGCATTAATGAATTGCGATCTTGAACATGCGTGTTGTTTGAAAAAGTAATGAATTTAGCGATGTGTTTGTGTTTACGTAACTAATCGGTGAAATTTTTTTACCCACTTTTGTGTTTTGAATGTATGAATGTTCGCATATACCAAAATAAACATCACAATTTATGGGACTAGAATGAGTCTAGAATTGAAACCCTTTGTACTCTACGTGCGTTTATATTTACATTTCCAGTGAAGTGCATAAACCAGCGCGAGTGCCCGCAGCAAATTTGTTAATTTCGATATTTATTGCCTATATTTGTCAGCTCCCGGGACTACGTTTGTTATTATGATAAAATATTACATTTTTACGTATTTTTTGTGTTTTCCTGATAGATAATGAATGTATAAAAAAATGTGTTAAAAAATGTATTGTGTATATGATATTATATTCGAAAATAAAATAAAAAATTGATGATTCGGATAATTCGTGTTTTTCACTTATCCGAGACCATTCTCCCCAGCATTAGCCCGGATAATCGAGAGTGCACTGTATGTCCACTTAAGTTGCGAGAAGAATCGCTGTTTTTCTATACCTAAGATTTTTTTTGATAACCCTGCCGGTGTTCAAGTTTATTTTTATATACTGTTTATTCACGTGTTTTATTGGCAACGTAACATGTTACAGTGACAACGTAAATGAATATTAAATATTTCTGCAATATTTCTCTCCGCAATGCGTATAGGTTTTCGAAACGTCATTCCTCTACAATGGACGCTGCGGTCCGCTCCCCAGTAAACTATTATAAAAAAACTGTGTTTCATTCTGATGGTCCAAAATAATTTTAAAGTCTCCAGATAACACAGTCGAACGTTTTTTTAATAAAGTTAATGCCATTTATTAAAAAAAAACGTGTTTGCTGTTTTTACTATAATGCAATTATTCAACCTAATCCATTTAGTAATTTGAATATTTTTTTCACTCGTCAAAATATCTGACTGAAATACCGGAGTTTTTTTTTGTTTTTTCGAAGCATCAATTTTCTCGTCATCATTTCAATGAATTGATTAAATTTAGTACAACGTCATGCAGAGGTGATCATTGTGTAGCAGCTTTGTTTAATTTTATTTACACTCCTTTATCTACTTTGTAAATTAAACAAAAATTATAGGTCACATATTGTGAAAAGTATTAAAATAAAAAAAGTCCAAGTATGTCGTCATTGCATCCGTGTGATGGAATGTCTGAAGATGCCGAAAGGCGAAACCCGGGTCGTTAGTGACAAAACATGCGGAATCGTACAAAGTTGTAACAATTCAATTTGATATTGAAATTCCATCAA
Source organism: Himalopsyche japonica (assembly GCA_028555115.1). Classification (NCBI taxonomy): domain Eukaryota; kingdom Metazoa; phylum Arthropoda; class Insecta; order Trichoptera; family Rhyacophilidae; genus Himalopsyche; species Himalopsyche japonica. The sequence goes on along the minus strand of JAHFWJ010000749.1, from coordinate 312,573 downwards.
GTACCTTCAGTCGATATCATAAATTAATAAAATATCAATTAGTTTTTTGTAATACATGATTGAATGAACTCATTCCATGCAGAATAATTATTTATACTTTTATAATAATACTTTTTTTATTATAAATAAAGATTACATTATTTTTAAACAAAATTGTTAATATGAATTTACAGTAGCTTTTTGTTTTTTTAATTCCTTTGATTTAACATCCCTGTTACTCCGGATAAAACAACAGACGGTATCAGAGAATTTCAATCTTTTTCACTATCACAGGAAATGCGGTTCACTCATAGATATACCAAAGATTAATACAGAACTTAAAAACTGAAGTGTTATCTACAAAAGAATAAATTAAAAATTCACAAACTCATTAAAATAATTTAGATATGGGAGCAAGATATCAATGGAACCGCTAGACCCGACAACCTCTGACTCTGGCTATACATCGTATTGATTTCTTTTTTATTTTATACTCACATGTTTTTTACCTATATATGTATATGTGTGGTTTTATAACACTTAAAACGTCCGGATAACAGATGATATCCACTTACTATGAGGAACAAGTCAGATTCAAGCAAAGATGTTTTTTCAACAAAAATATACCAATGACTATATATGTTGCTCATTACGATTTATATAATTTGGACACACATTAATTCACTTAATTTTGAATTATTTAAGTGCAAATTAATCACGGTACACATATATAAATGCAAATAAAAACGCATATGTGGAACAAAGCCAATGAATGAAACCATTGTTATATACATACATATACCATTAAGTACCATCTAGTAATATCAACCCGGTAAATATAAGATACTATGAATAATAGTTTGAAGACAGCCTTATTGGTACTTTTGTTTTGCCGAAAGTCAACATATAAAACCTTTTAGTAAAGTTAAATTAAAGTACGTTTGTACCCGGTAAGAACATACAGATCCAAGTGATATACAATATATTGTGATTGTGATATTTTACGGTTGCGATTCATGACACCTTACGAAGGCACAAATAACTTCATTCTATTAAAAAAACAGCTGTTTGTGAAGTACAAAGAATATTCTTAATAAGTATTAACTTATTATATATTAATATGAAGCTAGAATTTATATACTCTAATAAAAACTAATGTATCGTAGTTTAGATCTTGTTAGATGAATAAAAACAATGGACTACCGCCAATATTACCATATTTATATTTAAAAAATAAATATTCTATTACCTGTGGTATACATCAAAATTATAGACCGGATATGTTTAGTGGATCAGATTTTTGAAAATAGCATGCATATCCCGTGATAAATATGAAAGAAAAGCTAAAAAAATCGTATTTCTTTATTTATGTAAACTGATCAACAATATTCGATTGTTTGCTTTTTTTCATATGGCTTATCGACAAAATTAAATAGTAACACGTAATCTCAAACCAAATAAACAAGCATTTATACATTCCTACCCTAATTAGAATTAATACGCATGTTTTATGCTATAAATAAACTAAAGAAACACATTTAGATAAAAATACATTGCATCCTCGCTCCTCGGTCGCGATATGAACATGCTTTAGTCCACGACACTTCTAGTCTTCATTCTTGGTGCATTTCTTAATCCCGACGCATTTGTAACGACAAAACTAGCGACTTAGCTAGAATGCAGAAGGTATTCCGGCGTACGTGATTCTTCTAAAAAGATGATAATGTCTTCCATTACTTTAGCTATCATGTTGGTGTGATTTATTTTGGTTTTTTTAAATGACGAAATGCATCACTGCGTTAAAAGTATTTTTAAACATTAACATAAAATAAATCGAATAATATAACGCACAGACGTTGTAAATGTTGTCGAAGAATTTGCAAAATAAGAATACAGTACAACGTAATATAGCACAATACTGCGGGGGAGTTGCGTACCGTTAAAATAGTATGTGAATGAATAATTTTTATTTTATCAAACAACACGAAGATATATATTTTATATTATACAATGCTAGTAAATTTTCTGTGAATATCCGCGATTAAAAAAAAATGTGCTGTTATGCGGACCGGATCATTAGCCGGCACACGTTAAATTACCACAGCTGTGAAACGTAATTCCTTCCATTTAAAAATCTTATAATTTTAAGATAGATAGAATATATATTAAAGTATTTTTTGACCATATTATTTTTTTCCGCTTAATACAGATGTCGTTTTGATGCTCATAATATTGTAATCTTTATCTTAGACACATTCTCGCTGAGTATATATAACAATGAATATGTAACTTTGTGAAGCAAAACGATTGTTTTGTCATTAAATTAGTCTAATTTTTTCTAAAGGTTTATGTATGTATCGACTGCAGTGCTTACAGGAATTTCAATAGCAAATCAGAATTAATAAAACTTTGTACGATTCCACATGTTTGATTCACATATAAACATGTGGAATGGTACAAAGTTTCAACATTTCAAATTTGACACTTTGGGAATTTAAGAATGAAAATATCAAAGCTTTTTTGTATTTACGCCTTCTTTCAATTAAATAAGTAATTTTGGTACAAATCCCTGAAATTTATGAGAGATTTTCTTATCTTTATTTCTTAAAAATAAAAATGTGATCTGTAAATTAATACATATCTGTATTTTTTTCAGCTTCATTAGGAAGAAAATTCTGTTCTATCACGGTGTATAAACTAAAAGTTTGATCTTTATTGGAACAAGTTGATAATTATTCAATTGAAATAAAATCTACTACCTTTTTACCAAGTTTTTAGGTGACTAGATTCTAAAAAACCTACACAATAATTTTTCGGTCAGTTTGATAAGCGGTATGATTTTTGTATGCTTATTCACGTAAATTTTCGTTTTTATAATTTAAAAAAACGGTATTTATATCGTCTATAAGCACTTCTGTTATTAGATGGTCTGACAAACTTTAACGATATTGGTAATCAATCTATGTGATAATTCGTCCAACCTTTCCTTTATCTGATTATTTCTTTTCGCTATTTATGTTATTTTAATTACAATTATAATTTGTAATGCTTAAGAAAAACATTGCCTACATAAATACCAGACGACAATAAAGAAGAACTACCAAAAAAAATGTGTGTACTAGTAACATTAAAAAATCATACCGCTCGTCCTATAGGAATCAAGCATTTAAACTTTAGGTTTTATATGTGTCTAGCCACTAACACAAACGGGAATACGATAGCTTTAACAAGTTATGAATGAAATCAGCCAATAAAAACATGTTTTTTTTTAATCTATATGCATGATATTTAAGATTGCAATATAATTCGTGTAATATGTTGTATAACACATAGTTACACTAATAGTATTAAGTGAATGAAAAAATGAATGATAAAATCAACTCAACAATAGCAGTCTAAATCATCATTAAGTAGAGTTTAATAGTTTCAAAATCACTGGTCTACATGGTAACTCCATGATTTATTCGTCGATTATTCTTTCTTTTGGTGAATATAAGCTAAGATTTATCGATGGCATCACTGTATGCTAACGATGTGTATTTACGATATTTAAACTAGGCTCCAACAAAAAAGCTTCTCCATAACTCCGGACAATTAAACGGGCATAATTTATAGTCCATCTATCTAAGCGCTTAACCTGCCGTGGCGTGCTGAATATTTTTTTTGACGGGGAAAAGATTTTATTAATCAATTATTTTTACTGAAGTAACTTTAAAATCTTCGTGTAAATCGCTTCAACGCAAAAAAGCTACCATTATTTTTTAGCTCTTTACTATAATTATATACTTATATTTTTGAAAAACAATTTTCATCTGCTTGTAACGAGGTTTTTTTGCCTGCTTCCTGGAACAATGTTTTCGAAACTTAATTAGAAAATAGCGTATATACATGAATCAAATGTCTTTAAATTTTAATAGTTTGTATAAAAATAAATTACATTTACAAAGAAATATAAATTATATGATACAATATGGCAAGACGTTGTAGCTATACATTTGCACTCATAGGCTTAATTGCCTGATTAACATCAAATATGGTATGTTAAAAGAGTGCAACTCATAAATCATGATATTATATCCGTGTTATTGCTATGTATTGTAACTGTTACTCTTTATGATACTGTCAAAATTGTATTAAAAATCAGAAAAAATATCGTATTCCATAAAATAATTTGTGTTATAAAGGAGAAAAGAGTAAGAAAATTTAAAAAAAAAAACAATGAATAATTTTGAAATTCAAATTTGTATATTTGATTATTTAAAAGATACATAAAAATACTTCTTTGGATTCCTGATACGCGGTGGGTATTTATATATTTTTTTAATAGTTATTAATTTTTATAATAAAGCAATAAGAAATAATGAAATTGAAGTGTTTCTTTTATCAATTATTTCTTCTGAAATCGTGATATTTTTATATTAATTAAATTACTGAATAAAATATTCTGGGAACGCCACTGTTTTGAGTTCCAAGGAAGTGTATAAAATTTGTCTAGATATTGTAAGCAGGAATTAAATTTTACATTATTATTACGGTTTTATGTATATTTAACGACCCGATGATTGTTTAAGAAGCTTTACGAACATCTACTGTTTTCGCTCATAGGATATCATAAAAACGTCCAATCTGAGAAAGTTTCACGATCTGCCACTGAAAACAAATTTAAACGTCTTACGAACAAAGCGATCCATGCGTATTTCCTCTATTGTTTATTGCCTTTAATTTGACAAGCGTTTTATGATGACGATTCTCTTGTTTTAGAGTTGCTACAAATTAGAACTTCATCAAAATGTTTTTATGTACCGAAAACCTTATATTCCTTTTATATGATGGCAAAGTATTTATGAGGTCCTTAATATATGTTGGGAACATATTTTTTATATTTCTTGATACGATATCAAGCAAAAATATATGTATTATATTATATTAAGTTCTCTATTGGATATTTAAAAACTTGAAATATATAATAAAAAATAGTCATGTAGTATGGAAAATACATAGATGGATTAGACGAATTTTCCAATCAATGTAAATATTAATGAACTGGAAAGTAATCGCAGTTATGTTGAAATGTTCTAATTTAGAAGATTTTTTTTATATTGAATCTGGTGAATCAACGCAAATGATGTTTAGTCTAATTTAAAAGACAGCAACTTTCATAAATACACTTATAAACAAAGGTATTATTACCTTTATCACTACTCAATAATAATTTAACGAAAGATTATTTTGAAATTATTTTACAGTAGATATTTAATTTTATTAGCACTCCAAATATCTCATATCGTGTTTTTGTTTTCATTATAACTTGCAATATTAAGATCATTTATATTTGTGTTGGTTTCACACACAATTTCAATGGCAATGCATGTTTAATATTATGGTATATTTACTAATAAAAGAACTGAAAAAAAAACATTTATTTTCAAATATATTTTTGAAATTGGGTATGTTTACAGAAAGCAAAAAAAATTAATAAAAGGCTTTTGTGAATTTGGTTCTAACCGTTATCAGTTTGCTCGGAACTAGTCCCGATTGGTAATTTCATTTTACTTTTTGAAATTATTATATATGACTAAACGGAGAAAGGTCTCTTACGTGAGATTATTATTTAATATATATTCTAACGGAAGTATGTCAGTAATATAACAGAAAAACGTAGCCGTGACCATCGCATCAATAGTGGGATTTGCCAAAATCTAAATGTATACGATTTTATTGATACAAACTGTCAGCATGCCAATATATCACTAAAACGAGTTAATAATATATGTACGTATCCGATTCTAACCAATTATCATTGCTTTCCAAACAAAGGAATGTAAATATTTTTTACAGTTACAATTCTTAGATCATTTTCAAGTTCGATACGCTCGTTATTATCAAACACACCAATAAAATCAATTATTATGGACTGGCCAAGGGCGTGAACATTCAACAACATTTGTACTGCCCGGCCATAACGTATATTTATGCAAGATCAGTGAAAGACATGTGATACATCGGTCGTGATTCACTTCGCAATGCTCAACACCCCTCAGATCAACTGATCAATTGCCATTTATTCGATAAATCCAAATTCAGCGGAAAGCTCATCGCCATCTAAAACTTTTTTTAACAAGTTTTAAGAATCACAAAGTAAATGAACGGGTGAACAAATCTAAAAGGTGTTAATATATTATCGTATTCTTTTAATATATAAATAATATATATTTAAATAAATTGAATCCTTCATATATAGGAATAAAAGTTTTAGTAGCTTGGCTATCTTTCAGGAAGTTGTGGATAATTAAGGATACTTAAGACTTATCTAACTCATTTCTATTTTCCAATTTGCCTGATGAAAAAATTTACAATCAAATTTACAGAATACTCCTACATACTTATATTTATAAGAGTATATTTGACCAGCTAAAATATGATATTTTGTTATCACAATGTTATCTTTTTATTGCAATCAGATGAATCAATACAGTTTTAGTGATTATACGAAATAATAATTTTAGAACATTTTTGCATGTTTTCTTCAATCGACAATATGTTTTTAACATTTACTTAAGAAACTTCAGTCGATTTCATAAATAATGCATATTTATTATAAAACAAATTTTATTTCGGTATTTCAAAGAGGTAGTTTTGGAACATTACTGTTTGAAAGTAATATTATTCGTGCTTATCCACGCCCATCGATTTTTTAACGATCAAACAATTCACACCGTTGCGATACCTTACCAACGCAAAATAGCTCTTGAACTTCATCTGTCAGCAGACGAGAGATTACATACCCCTGCTTAATTTATCAATAATATCGGCCATTGAAGTCCTCAAGCTATGTCGGACATGTCATTATCTGCCTATGTTGGGGAAATTGTGCTAAATACCTAAATGTTACAAGCCATACATTTAGTGAGCAAAGTCAGCCGTTCATAATAATTGTAAAACTGTCATCAATCTATTAATATAGCCATCTGTGAACAGTAATTTATATTAAATAATAACCTTGTAGTGTATATTTGGAATACTAGCAATAACTCTATTAGCCCTTTGCACTCGAATGCCATGTTTATAAAGTCATTTTTAGTATACTTTTAGCATTTTTTATATGTCGATTTCAACTAGATCACAATAACAGATCATTAGGGAGTCATTTTCTGATAAAAAAACATAGCCAAAGATAGTCGACTTGCGTAATATCAATAAGTGTCGTCATCGAAATGCATGGTGGATCCCGAGTGCGTACTTCAACTGTTCCTACAGAAGACCGTCTTGCAGATAAATTACATGTATTACGATCAGGGACTAAGAAGGACTGTGCAGTATGTTCGAATAGAAAAATTTCTGGCGGTAGATCGGAAACACGGCTGCTTTGCGAGACCTGCGTAAGTAAGCCAGGATTACATATTGGCGATTGCTTTGTGAAATACCATAAAATGAAGAATTACAAATAAAATAAAAATATGTTTTATATTTATTCATTATATATATATCTATTTTACAGAAAAAATAAAAAAAATATGTATTTTTTTTAATCTTATAAACATATTTTTTTATTACTTTGATTCATGTAGCGAATACGATTTTCACAAAAAAACGCCTCGAGTGCAAAAGGTTAAAATTTATTTCAAATTCATTCAAATCAAAATAAATATGTAGCGAAATAAAAAAAAAGCCTAATATAGTAGCATGACTATCTTTCAGTGCTCTGTTTAAAATTAGTATTTTTGTGGTAACATCGTATCAGTCGAATATTTGAGCTGTTTATTGTACGACTATTATGATGTATTATACAATATTCAATAATTGAATGGTGAAGTCGCTTTTTTAAGATTATTTGTGTTTTTCTAAATCTTAGCAATATCATATCTATGACTTTTTAGATTTCTATAGTATTTTTTAACTTCTTAAATATAAAATTTTTCAATCTTAGAAATGGTTTTGAATTACTTCAGTCATTTCCATTGAAGTTAAGTCATTCGATGGTATATCGTTAATGTTTTAATTGTGTCTTAAATCAGCAGATGAAGTTGTTTTAGGAGACATAAAAAAGCGTGAACACATTATTTATAGTACGCTAATTTATAATTTCATAATTCCGTGAAAAAGGTGTATCTCGAGGAAGAGATTGATTACGTTCAGTAATCATAGTACAGATGAGAAATAAAAAACGAGGTCGCGTTATAGCGGCAACGATACATCAAAAGTTTGAATTTACCGTTTAAGTCAGCCAGTCTGTCTGAAAAACCTGAAATATGTTTTTTCTCAAATATGGCATCAAATCGCCGCCTGCCTTGAAGGATACAGACATTTATATCCCCTATAGACAATTTTAAGCGACTTACGTGTAAAATTTGGCGCGAGCTCTTCGATCGCTGTGTGATTTTGAGCAAAAATCGCCTAAGGGCTTGATAAACTATACACCAAAATCACAAGCCTTAGTTTTACCACTATCGTGATAAAAATCTTATGCTGACGAAAATATAAAACTTTGTCTTCAAAATATGAGTTCGTCGAACCGAATTTAATTCTATTTTTTTCCTCGCATTTCGAGCACAGTATTTTTTATTGTTGTCCTATCACCTCTTCTTTACCTCATAAAATGTGATGAAAATAGAATTAAATGGGGGAATAAATAAGAAAGCTGAAAAAAAACTGTCACTAGTTTGATTAGAACATTAAAATTACAGTGAAACTTTATTCAAATGCTATAATAAAAAATAATCATTTTTGTTAAGATACCTATTTAATTTATTAAGATAACTATTTTATTTTATTTACAAGTAATATTAATAAGTTCAGTCTGACAGATATTAAGAATACGTGCTATATTTCTTAAGCCTTCACAAGAGACCAGTGCAGAGATACGATACATTTTGTATATTTTTAAGTATTCCGTCACTAGTATTTTCCGAATACCAAGTTCACACAAGGGTAGAATTATAGGTAACGGGAGAAGCTTGATTTTGCTTAATTGTCTTCCCTGGAAGAAGAAGCGAATTGGTATCAGAAACCTATATTTTTTTGAGAATATATTTTTATTTATTGGTATTGTAAAATTTGGATTGATCGTGCATCCAACATAATTGAATTCCCTAGAAAGTCACTTCTCAGCTGTATGAACAGTTCATATAAGCTTTATTTAATGAATGAATTGATCTTCGTATTTAGAATCTATTATATCTATTATCACAAAAATCTAAAATGAAAATAGTATGTGCTAATCACTTTCATTCCCATAGGGGGTAATATAGATTACCGCTACAATTATATATTGAATACGGTTTTTTAGAGGTATTATATATTACCTTTTACTTCAAGTAAAATATGTATGGATACTTTTTTATCTTTGTTCCAGTTTTGTTTTTTTCGCAACGAAACAGACTTCTTTAACATCCTGTTAGATTTCAATTATTTAATTCAATGTACATACCCTTTTTCTCATGTCAAATATATATATACATATATATATGGTTAATGATGTTGAACAGGAAATACGGGTTAAAAAAAGGCTTTTTATATTTTATAAGTTTTCACATGGTGAATTTTATTATTCGACTCAATGAATTTGGATCAGAAAAGTCTATAATTAAATACATTGTTTGTTTTTATACAGTCACAGTTTATTTACTATACATCAGTTTTGGAATTAAATATTATTAAATAATTATACAATATTAAGGGTTTTTTTCTAATCATATAATAAATAGTTTCATCAGTACGTCAGCCAAGTTACACACACTTTGAAATGTAGCTAAGTACTAAGCTCTTATCTAGAGCTTATATAGATTTACAGCAATTGTAAAAAATATTCAAACAAAGTCATAAAACCAAAATTGTATACATATAGCATACATTTTTGATTGATCAATGGGGATTATTTAATATTTTTTGAAAAAGTGACTCTTTAAAAAAAAAATACTTTTCTAAATTTATCATTTTGATCTCGTAATTTTTTCAGAATCCTAAAAGTGAAAATAATATAAGTACTTTACGTTATTATACTTAGTATAGGTATATATTTTAAATATTCATGCAATTCTTCCAAACACAACCCTACAAAAATTTAGATCGTCATAAAATTTATGAAACCATATTGGTTAATTTAGTATTTTTCCAAATCAGTGAGAAAAAAAACATTTTTTTTTTTGATACATTTGATTGATTTTCAGTCTATATTTAAAAAAATCCACGTATGAAAAATTAATGTCAATTCATAAATTGATTGTCTTATAATGATTGAAATTATGACACAATCAATTTATTTTTAACGGTTTCAAAACGATAATATTCCGTAGTTTGATTGAATATTGCTTTATTCGTAACTTTCACTGCTTTATTATTTTTTTACAATCTAAATATAGTTATGGAATGTTTTTTTTATGCAACTATATCAAGGTAGTTTATTTTAACAATATTTAATACATTACGAAGTATTTAATAATTTATTACACTGTACAGTTTGATGAATTTAAACATGTAGAAAACATACATTTGTAAGCAAGAATATATAATATATTATATTAATTTCATAATTAAATAAATGATGTTTTTATTTATAAAAAATTACACTACCGTGTATAATTCCTTGAGGCACCATATCACTTCCATTCGCTTCACAAAAAAACGCATCCCAATACAAGAAAATAATGCTTATCAAATTATTATTTACATAGTATTTAATTATAACATGTTATATTATTTGCCTCAAAATTTTGATTATGAAGAAAGTATTTAACTAAATATTGGTTATAGAAAGATTTGGATAAACATTTCATATAAAAATTAATATTTACAACGGTTGAATATTAAATAGTTTTTTTTTTTTAAGAAGATTATTAATATATATTAGGATTAATAGCATGACAGAAAAGTAATTACTCCAGAAATTTGAAAGCGATGCATTGGTATTTGTAGTTATTTTAATATTTGTAGTATGTACATTTTTTTTGTATTGTAATATACTATATAGTGTCTAGTTCACTTGGCGTTCCAATATCTTAAACTGGTCATCAAATAGGAACAATAACTATTTTATTGGTGTTACACAGTCATATCGATGTATGATAATGTACGTGTGTTATCACAAACATGTCAAAATAGTATTTATCACTATGTTATAGTTCACCTTAACGACATTTCACCCGCAACTTACTGCGTGAAGTTGAACCGACGACGATGTCAGTCACTGTCGTAGACTATGGAAGCTGCACTCTTTCGGCGATAATGACGAGGGGGCTCTCCGTTTGATGGCGGAAGCCAGCTGTACGCAGCACGCTCCAGAGAGGTACTGAAACACATTTTAAAAAAATCAATAAAAATATGAATTATAAAATTAAAACGTCAATAATTTTTCAGCGTGTATAATTAAATTACTGATTATGATATTACTTGATGGCGATTGGTTCCTTATACATATATATTTTATATTTGTGATAACAACCATTATGCTACTATATATATTATTTATGATATCGACTGAAGGTGCTTGATGGAATTTCAATATCAAATTTGAATTGTTACCCGGGTTTCGTCTTTCGGCATCTTCAGGCATTCTATCACACCTCAGTTCTGTTGCATCCGTGTGATAAAATGCCTGAAGATACTGAAAGGCGAAACTCGGGTCGTTAGTGACATAACGTGTGGATCGTACAAAGTTGTATCAATTCTAAATTGGATAAATATTCAAACTGAAGATTTCTTTATTTATGTGATTATGATGTTATAGTATGAAAACATTTTTTTAATGTTTTGACTCCTCCTAGGTTGAAAGCCACTGGCCTGAATGCAAAAATATATGTGTTATTGTTATACCATAACTCCAACGTTTCATCAAGCTGTGTAAGTAAAGGGAGAGATAATTTAGACACTCATTCTTAATATCATATGTCTATCCGTATTACTTACAGTACAAAGCAGTTTCATCTGAAGCGTGGTTTAAAACTTTAATATATATATATATATTGTAATATAAAATATTTTATGACACAACCAGATGCGATGATCAAGTTAATCGATCAACGAATTGATAAAAAATGCTTTGGTCTTAGATTTACAGCACAAAAACTTTCTCATCTTCATTATCAAAAAAGCTTGTAATTTCTTAAAAGTTTTTAGTTCTTAGTCTACATACAGCGGAATTGAATCACACTTATTGTAAAATATTGGATTAATATAAAAACTGTATATAATTGTATTGACATAGCTAAGTAACTTCAAATTGTTGTTGGTTTCTACACGAAATGAAATTTTTATGTGCATATGTAATCAATATTTGCATTAACACCTCATCATATAAACGATAAGTGACTCTAAATCAGAATTAAATATCAAATTGACTACTTTCAGAACCGATTTCAAACACGCTTAATCTAATTTTAGGATCACTAATAAATTAGTAAACTGTCCGATATTCTTAACTAACATATTATCTCTTTATGTGCGCATACATTTTTAACTTATTTAATAAGCTTTTAACGTTGTGTTGTTTCTTCAATTTAGATGATTTAATGAATATACTCAAACACCTTAGATAACAACGTCATTAAAATCCGACACTTCAATAAAAGAAATACGTATTAGGAAACCTCTCAGTAATATTCTTATCATTTTATTGTTACTTATACTTTTAGTTTGATGTGACATATTCGATAATAATAAAACACTTTACGTGTAAATCACTCAGGAATTCCTTAAGTGTATATATAATAGGAGAGTATTAACATTAATCATTGGATCCATTTGATAGATCATTGTGTTTAAATTGAACAAAGCAACGATTTTTCAAATATGACAGCAAGACTTGGAGGTAAGGATTTATCATTTTAATTTATTGCATAATTAGGATGAAAAGCGCATATTTTGAAACTAACAGAGTATTGAATATATGCCATGTAAAATACCGTAATTCATAAAAAATATATTAAAATGGTTATACTAATTACTGGCAGGTGATGATATTTAAATAAAGCTTAAAAATGTTTATAAAAAACAGTAAAGCTACAATCGTAATAAAAAATAGCTTTCAATACAATTTAATAAACGTCTCATTTTTATATGTGTCAAGTAGATTATCCGTTTTTTTGTCTTCGTAAAAACAAAATCTATGTTCATAATGTTAATTTGAAATTCTTTTGACATTCAAAACTAACGGTTGACCCTTAATTATTAATTTAAATATTATTATTATTAATAATTATCAGGAATAAATCAGTCTTATACACAACTTATGAAATATTTTTAATATACACAATTTCAGCAATGCCTACCTTTCTTCTGATTTTTTATTTTATAAATTGAAATTTAAAGCAAATCTAAAAATTCTTTACCTGATGTTAACTTTGAAATGCGACAAACAATTAGAAGATGGTAAAAAACAGCAAATATTTTAAAAATTCCAAAGAAATTCCGTAAAAATCTACTTTATTGCATATAATTTCTCTGAAATCAGTCACCTGAAATATTTCGAGAAATACTGTAAATAACTTTTCCCAGTGATATTTCTGTTAACAGGCTGGTTCTACACGTACTAAATATAATAGATCGTGTTCACGATCTCATAAAAAAATGTATAGGAACATAAAAGTTCAAATTCTCAAGAATGAAATCTAAATCATATTTAGGTGTATTATTTTAGTTTAAGTAGAATTACTTTGATGTTATTAAAGTAAATATTATCAATATCATAGTTTCATATTACAGAAACAGCTTATAGAAGAAATAATCTGTTTTGTGCATACTGACTCGGTTATTTCATGAAACTTGTCCATCATTATCGTATTCAATGCAATATATCTCAGTTGTGCGACATTTTGTGGATCTTATCTAGTTCGTAAATATATTTGTTTATTTATTGAGTGTTTGAATATATTTGGTTTCATAAAAAATATCCACGTTGACTTCTAAGTAACACATTAAATTTATGATTGGTCGAGTACCAGTCACTTTTATGTTTAGGTATGATGCTATTCTATCTATGAGCTTTTAGTGGAGACAAATGCGCGTGGGCTCTCGACCAGATTTCCAATCTAAAAGCAGCGGTATCTGTTTTGTAAATTATAATATAAGACTCGTTGTATAGGATTTGTCAAAGGCAAGTTCACTCGATCAATGTCACGGGTGTGGGGCAGCCAGCTTACGCGTTAATCATATTTTGTTTTTGATTAACAAAATACAACGTCTCAACACTTACGCTAGTCAACAAAAAAAAAAATATAAGTGCCAGATTCATTGGCAGGTATTTTGTCATTAAACAATGTTGTGACAGGACAGGATGCTGTGTAAATGATAGGGCTTGCGTTGAAATATATTCATATTAATTATTTATTCTGGCTATATGATTTTATATCCTGATGTTATCAATTATAATATACAAATACATGCACCGTTAATATTTCGCACAATTTATTAACGACTCATATGTTATTTACACCAGCCGGGTATGCGACTAACACTCCAGGCTCGAGCAGTAATATTGGCACCAAGTAAGCATTTTCGAGAACATAAGAATATTGTCGATTCAATTCGTTCTTTATATGACTTTACTAATATTTTTTTCTGGCTGAAAAAAAAAGTTATGCTGCAGAAAACAATTTCAAGCAATTCTGAAGACAATTTCATTGTGGATCGAAAGATTTCAAATTATTCCAATAAATGAAAAATATGATGTTATTATATTGCGAGTTTAGAAATATTTTCTTCTAAGGCTTGCTATTAATAAAATATTACTATAAAGACACATTAATATTGTAAATTATCGGTTTTGTTTATCTCTATTTATGTTAATTTTGTATTTTTTTCTGTTTAATTAAATCCTACAAAGTAAAATTGTTAATATAACAATTCAGCTAATTTTTGCGAAGAAACATAATAGCATATAACAAATCCAATAAAAAAAATGTTTCCCGAAAGCTTAAGAATTTAAAAAGTGTTACATATAGATATGTAACACTTTTTTCATTTATCTTGCAATTTTATGCAAAAATATTAAGGGATAAATTATGTAAATTTAAGAAGTAAACAATTTTCTTAGAATTGGTCAAAAGTTACATTGTTTCAGGTGAAAATAATTTTACATAAGTTATCAATATTAATGTGTTAACTTTCACTTCGAACTGGAAAGGCATGATATTTTAAATATAAAAAAATACACTTCTAGTAGTATTTCCACAATATATTGTATGATCAGAATTATTTACGCTCATCGCTAGAATTATCAACTAAGCAATTGATAATGCTCGCTAATTATTGAAAACATTAGAGATTGTTTAATTTATATTGAATAAATGTTAAAATACTGAATTGTTATTGTGCAGCATTATTGAAATATTACAATAATATATATTTGTATAAATTGTTAAATAGAAAATTAAATTTAAAAAAAAACGCTTCGATAAATGTTCATTAGCTAACACAATGAATAATTAATAATTATTATGCTTACGCAAGACTGCACGATGTTAACTGTTTGATCATATTGTGTATATTGGAATCAATCAACATTGAATGATAGCAATGTTGCATGCCGCTTGCAGGGCTTCAAGTTGCAATCATACACAAAAATTCAAACATACATATATTACTATCATCTCAAGATTAAAGATGTACTTTAATACATATTAGATAAATGCTGACAGGTTAATTTCAACCAAAAACAAAAAACTAAATTTTAATCAATCGTATCATCAACAATAAAGTAATATATTATACGATACGTAACCATGATGTCACAATATTGTTTGGCGAGGAATTTCTTAATACGAGTAATGGTTTTATTAAGAAAAGAAAACTTTACTAAAATATAGTAAATTAATTAGATTAAAGAAATATTAACAATTTCGTCATAATATAAGAGAAATATAATATTAACATTTTACGGTCCGCACATTTTCGCTAAATAACTACACCAAAATAGTTATTTTCTATTTTAATTTTAGACCTCGTGTATATTCTTCATACAACAATCGATAAATTTTGAAATTAAGAATTAAAATTCATATTAATTTTGGTATTATAGCTGCGTGTATCCAAAACGTATACGTATACGTTTGTCTCAAAAATGACGCCAATGTGGCGTCCGCTGACCGAAAAGTGTTAAAATATCATAATTAAGAATCACAAGATTTTTGTTAGCAATTGTTAGCCATAACGTATACAAAAAAAAAACTCTGATTTTGTAAAGAGTACAAAGGAAGGTTATTACAAGCTTCTCGCCTTTCGTGGACAACAGTTTAAGAATTAGACGAGATGGTTAGTTGGAAAGAGTTAATGACGTTTCAGAAATCAACGAGCAAAATTATATTCGAGATTTTGGGCTCCAAATAAAACAACTAACTAATATGAAAGGCAAAGGTATTTTTATTTCAATTTAATGATTACCTTTGTAAATTGAGACATACTGCAATCTCTAAGAGTAATATTTGGATTGACCTGGGCTGAACCAACTTAGCGCCGAATAGGTTTTCGGTGACTCGGACTAACGGATACAATATAAACAGGTATTCATAACTAGGCTCTGATTCTAGACCTGCTAATTTTGAACTTGACTAATTACCACGAAGAGAGGGTATTAATTTGAACACCTTGCTCAGCATATGGTTCACAATAATTTGAATATTGATTGCCTCCATTACTCGCAGAAATACAGTGGCTTTCAAGCTATCCTATTAGCTATTGAAAGTGCATAATCCTTCGTACAAATTTTTTTAATGTTATTGTGACAAAGCGAAAATTTACAAACCTGTTTGAATTGTTGAAACTTTGTATGATTCCACATGTTTAGTGCTTAACATGTGGATTCGTGTAAAGTTTCGACCATTCAAATTTGATTTTAAAGTTTCATTAAACATCCTCAGTCGATATAATAAATTTAAAACTTGTGTAATATTAAAGAAACATGATTTATGATATCGACTGAAGGTGCTTGATGGAATTTCAATATTCAATTTGAAGTGTTACAACTTTGTACGATTCCACATGTTTTCACTAACGACTCGGGTTTCGCCTTTCGGCATCTTCGCGTATTCTATCACACGGATGCAACAGAACTGACAGTCGTGACAAAACATATGGAATCATACAAAGTTGTAACAATTCAAATTTAAAGTAACATAAGTTAGAAAAGTAAAAGAGCTATATGATGTACTTTAATTTATAATATCGATTGAGGGTGCTTGACAGAAATTTGATACAACATTTGAAGTGATGAAAGTCTGCTAAATTCCAAGTTTTTTCTTCTTCTTGAAAACTACTACTACGAAAAGACTACTACTACTACTACTACTAGTTTTTCAAACTGTGTAAAGAGTTTGTTTTATTATTAGCATGTATGTGTTTTGACTGAATACTTTTTTTGCTTGAATAAGTTGTGTCGTGTAGCTTCATTCCAATTTAATAAGAAATACACATTTTGCAGGATGAAATTGAGTGTTTGTGTTTCCCAACGTGTTAATTTTGATAAAACTTCAAAATTATCAAAAACATACTGTGATAGCGCACAAATATGTGCATAAATAAGCCAATAATTTCCGCATATTCTAACGTTCATAAATAAAGACACGTCCATAAGCTCGTTAAAACTTTGACAATTTTTAAAATCCATTAAAGTTGCCTTCGTGGGCGATGAGCTTTAGATGCAGTAGTGGCAAAACTTTGGTGGTGGCAATAACAAGGAAAGTATTTTTAAATAATGTGAATAAATCGTTTTCGGGCCATTAATATTTATATCGAGAGATGAATGCTTGGAGCATTGAAAAAGTTATGACGGCCAGTAGTATGTTTTTTCGCTCATTATTCTGCGATAACTTTTCACACTGCCAAGTTACAGAGGCGAACTGAGAAGTATGAAGTGAGAAAATATATTATTATATTATTATAACTATACAAGCTTTATAAGATGAGAATTAATACTAAAGCACTTTTAATAATGGATTCATGTAAATAATATTTTGAATTTCGCTCGCTAGAATTTAAATTTAATCGCTTATCTGAGAATTTTATACAAACCTTAGATAATAATTATTAAGTATTTTAAAATATACTGATTAATTAAGACATTAATTATATCACATTTTAATTATAATATAAAAGATGCTTATTTAAGATAATATAACAATTTTACTTGGTATAAAGTTTGCTATAATTTATGATATCGACTGAAGGTGCTTGATGGAATTTCAATATCAAATTTGAATTGTTACAATTTTGTACGATTCCACATGTTTTGTCACTAACGATCCGGGTTTCGCCTTTCGGCATCTTCAGGCATTCTATCACACGGATGCAACAGAAGTTCTGTTAGTGACAAAACATGTGGAATCGTACAAAATTGTGACAATTTAAATTTGATCAAGTTTGCTATAAGCAGCACCATGGCTAACTTTTATTTTTGATTTTTATAAAACAAACATTTCACGATTATAATGAATAACATTATTGAAGTAATAGATTGACACATGCATACGACGCAAGTGCATCCAACCACGACTCAAACCGCCGACCGGCAGCCATTGATTAAAATAAACGTCACAGGAAGTGCGCCTGATGTTCTATGGCTGATGCCACAACCCCTTCAAGTTTAAAGTCGACGATTGCATCTATGTTAACTCTTTGTGGGGCGAAGAGGTGTTACCGTACGCCCCCTGTCGTTTGTTCACTTGCAAGGGAGTCGTAGAAATTTGATATTTTTGATGCATCGGTTACACTGTTAAGGTACGATTACACTCTGTGCTAAGTGGATTATAAAATTTAGCTTGTAAGAATATTTTAAATATTTTTTAAGCAATTCTTAAATTATTTTATATAAATCTGGCAATTAAATATTATTACATATAAGTAAAATAAGAGCTGATAGGAAAATAAGTTGACTATAGATGAAGAAAGTACACTCACATTTATTTATTTTTTTCTTACTTTATCCATTTTAAATGGAGAGCATATAGACAAAGAAACTTCTTAACTGAATTTACTTTATGAGAGCTGTTTGTTATTCATAATTTCAACCCGTTTTTACAAAGAAAAATGCTAGATAAAACGATGTGAGAGAAGGAAACAACGATAAGTAAATAACTCCAAGGATAATATGTACGTGTATAAAAATAATTGCACGTAAAAATTGTTATTAATAAAAAAAATGATAGAATCCCAAATCTTAGTTAGCTAGAATATGAACATTATCGTTTTTTTTTTGTTTTTTGTTTCAGCAGTTTTTTTGAGAATTTAAAACATTTCGTTTGCATATCTTTTTACATTGTGCATATATTTAAATATTTTGGATATATATTGCATTAATTTAAATTAAATTAATAAAAACATTAACAAATCTATCAATATTTTTCAAAATACAGTTAAGAGCTGTTTAAATAATGTTACAAGACAATTGTTTATTGTAATTGTTGAAAGTCCCTGCTTTTAATAAATCACAGAATATTTACTATTAACTCAGTAAAAAGAAATCAAATGCCCACAGATTAACTCCGGGTAAAAAAAAACACTTTCATCTTCATTCCAAAATATTTATAAATAGTATTTTAAGAAGTTTAATAATCTGATACGAATATATCTGGGATTTGAGTCCAGACCCATTAGATCGGTAAGATACAAAGCATACAACTTCACTTTAAAGATTGCTCCTTTATATTAATTATTAAAGCTGCTAGTGAAAGTTTTGCAATTTCTTAAAAATTTTCCAACAGAAATGAAGGAAAAAGTGTATTTTTCTTACTTGATTTCAGAAACAAGACACCGTCGTGAACTGGTTTATAATAACTTTTAGTCCAATTCTTGTCGTATTGAATTATCTTTAGTTAGCTTTAATTCAGATTTTCAATTAAATGTCCAAATTTTTCAAATTTGGAACGAAAAGTTTTGAAGAGAAAAATATAATTTGTAAATGTTCACAACACACAATAGATATCTTGTCTTTAACATATTTCAATTTCCACGACATAATTACTATCGGTATTCATTAATTAGAACGCACCGTGAACAATTTACCGCTGTAAGTGCTATTAAATCACGTCGCTGTCCTTTTTGTGAGCGTTCCAAATTATGAGACAAAGTTATGACACGGAACTGTATGATGGTAGCACGGATGACAATTTTGAAGGCAGGGGATATGTCACACAACCATCTACGGTAGTCGTTTAAAATAAATTACTACTAGGATGCAAGGGAGCTTTCAGATAAGTACTACACTATAAAATAACTCAAACTTTACTGTCAGTTTTAATTTAATGCATATTGTGAATAAAACATAATTGTTCGATTTTTCAATAGACAATGTTTTAACGGTATCAAAAACATGTGAAAAACTTAAAATTAATGCTACTGCCAGTAATTGTGTATTGTACAGCAATTATTGATAAAGTATATGTATAAATGTCTTCAAGAATTTTCCCGGAAACAAATTCAACACTTACTTATTCCGAAGAAAATTTAGAAGATATAATTCTTTGTAATTTAAATTTGTATAATACCCACACTAATTTAGATAGAGACGACTTTTTTTTATTTCTAATTGCTTAGTATTTTGTTGTAGTATGCGTGCAAACGAAAGGAATCTTAATGCATTTATGAATTCGTATTGTTTTATTTACGAAAACTTCATAATATAATATATTATATGCTGTGAGAAAACATGGTGTTGCTTCATTATGGAAAATGAAAAATGGCTATGTTCAACTAAATCCGAGCTTTATATCAATCCAGTGGATGATTCTGGGAGCAAATGTCTCGTGAAATGAAATATTGAGAGTTCCCAGCCATGGAATGAATGTACCGCACTCGCCAGATAATAAATATTAATGATTCGTTTTAATAGTTGCGACGCCGTTCTATTGCTACATTTTCCGCCACGAAAGTTTGATAAATTTATTTTATTTCTAAGTGTATGTGCGTGTCATTTTCCGGTATGAAATGAAAACTCTAAGTATTCATCATTCTTAGTTACATCAGAGCAATGTAAAATACTATTGTATAATTGCTTGCACTTTTTCCTACAAGATTTCCTTTCTCTTATACGACTGATACAATATGTTAATTTCTATCTTATCAAACTCCATATATTTTTCTCAACCGTTTTTAGTCTTTAAAAAATCTTTTATATATAAAGCATCTGAAAAAGGTGAATTGATTAAAATACTATCAAATAATTTATTTATAATTTTCAAAGAGAACAATTATTCAAAAATATATTCAAGCACAGTATTTAATCAAAAAAATATAAATTTATTGATATATTTTACTGACATAACTAATGGTTTGAATTTTTCTAAGAGACTTTATCTCGACTATAAGCGTATTTTTTCTTACTCAAGAAAAATCTACTTTAACATTTGGTATATCCTATAAGTGAATATAGTCAAGCGTAAATTAATATTTTGATTGAATTGGCATTTAATTAGTAGAACTCCATTATAACAAGGTGAAAAAAATATCAATGTATTTTAGTTTACCAAAATATTACTTTTGAAGAATTTTGTAGAGCCAAAAAACATTGTTTTTTTTTCACCGTGGTAAATTAAGATGTTGAAGGGTATTTTTTTAATTTACAAAAAAATAATATTGCATTATGTATAATAAAATGAAGCACCCTTATTATTTGAAAAAGATTCGTACAAAAAAGTTTAAATTTTAAATAGTAAATAATTTAAAGCCTTAATTCAATATAATAACCACACATCTTCCTCGAGGGCAAAGCGTTCAAAATATAATATTAAAAAGTATATTGTTACAATAGTTCAAGGGGTAATTTATTATGCCGGGCGTATAAAAGGTGCATTTTTAAATAAATGAAAAAAAAATGAATTTACTCGGCGCGAGCGGCTTAGCATTTTTGATACTCAAACACCCAGCAATAAATCATATCAATAATTCACAGCCAACCCTACATTTAACTTTCATATACGTCACATTTAATACATTGTGTTTCATAAACGATGGGTCTACTTCTCCCCCAGTGCTCTATGTGCTCGGTACTTCCCCAAAAATCTCGAATAATTATTATTCTACTCCGCACTGATTTGATACAATATTGTTAAAACACAATGCGACATTTGTGTTATAAATAACGCAGTTTGCTTGTACTCTATTCATTGATATCAATCACAATATTTTAAACCGAGTACTTCATATTAAAAAACCAAAGGAACATGTGTGTTATTTTAAAATTTAAAATGAAAATCAATAGTCATGAATCACATGCGTTTATTGTGTTCAATTGCAAATATTATAACTACTGTTTATTTAAGTCCACCCTTCATGAAACTTCAAGGCGTCACTAAAATTGTATGAATAATTTATTATTCTTAACTTTCAAATAAGATTAATGGTGATTACAATTTTTTTATGTGTGAAATAATTATACCAAACGATTTTACTCATTATTGGTCAACATTAAATGTATTGGGATTTATTTTGTTTCATAAAATATTAACTATTATAAACTAATTTACCTCCTATCAAATACTGTCTTATTGAACGCTTTTAATCGTAGATCTATTACATGTCTTCAAAATTATTTCATTTAATATTTTTGGATCAAATATAAACATCATTTATTCATTATTACAGCTTTTAAAATAGATTTTTTCTAACGAACGGAAGTTTTAAATCTACGGAAAATGGCACTCACAATAAAACTTGATTATATGCGCAAAAATAAAATCTTCCCTACAAACTTTTGCTGTACATATATATATATGAAGTAGTAAATCATTTCTATCCCCCTAAGTAATCTAGTTCACTGACCATTCTCACTCAGTTGTCAGATAACAGGAGTATCGAAGTCAATTTATCAAAATTCCCTTAGACTTATTTATTATTTAAGCATTTTTCAATAAAGAATGTTCAACATGCTCAATGAAAATTGCTTTGCAAATAATATAAAAAATGTTTAAAAATGGATTGATTATTATTATCAAATAAATTTTGTTTCTGTTGACACTTGGTTATTTTGAACGCAGATAAATAATTTCAAGCGCTGTGAACTATAAATATGACCTAAAAATACAATAAATCATTTCATTAAAATGAAAGATTTTTTATATGAATTTAATTTAAGTGTACAGCATAAAAATACCACTTCATAGCGTTACTTAATAGATAGTCGATATGTAAAAAAATGTTTAAAAGAAACAATTATTCTATTCCATATTGTTCAAGCAAAAACGACTAAACTCGACACATGTCACCACGACAAACGTCACAAAATACGAAGAGGAGAGAACGTAAAACAATGAGAATCAAAATGCACAAAGTACCCCATTCCAAACTCACCCCAACTGTTTTACATCCACATATATTTTGTTCAAACTGACGGACGAGAAGCGATTAATAATATTAATAACAAAAATAATCCATAAATCATTTTTAGGGTATAGAAGATTATTATTTGTATTCATTTTTAAATTAGATATGTATTTCTGGTGTACTTTAAAATGGTATTTTACAACCTTTTGATTTTATGAATTTGCGAAACTCACAAAATATACACTACTTTCATATTATATGTGTTATTGTTTCGGTTTACATATACAATTGTGAGTATAAATTCACTGGTAAATTCATAGAATGTCCATTTATGCTAGGTATACACGAGAGAACTATTGAAAAATTTAAGTAGTCAATGTTTACATATAATATACACCCCTATTGAAATTATTGCAACCTTTGAAAGAATCACGTTTGCATTCATAAGATTCTCAGTAAATCTTCAAATCTATCTACGTGTGTTTTAATATCATCTAATACACATATTTTAAAACTGAACTGAGATCTGACTTACCTAACATATAATAGCATAAGCAGTGATGTTTTTTTTTCTCTACTTGAAAGTTTTCATTGACTTAATACAGTTTCTGGTAAATTATACTTTCATTCGTCAAAGCAAATGTGAGTTTTAGAGATACAAGCTTGAACTTAGACTTATTATACTTATTATATTGATTGAATTGGCATTCACTCGGTAGAACTCCATTATAACACGGTGAAAAAATAGCAATGTATTTTAGTTCTAAAAAATTATTTTTAACAAATATAGTTGATAGCTATTTCGGCTCACGCCATCGTCAGATCTAGATCGTCATCGTCAGATCATCGTCATATAGTTAATAACTAAAATACATTGCTATTTTTTCACCGTGTGATACTTATTATACTTATTATACTTTGTATATATTGAAGATATTTCAGACTTTAACTGCGACATGTATGTATTTTTCTCTAAGTTATAAAGACATATATAAGTGTTTTAAATGTTTCGATTACACGGTAAAAAAAAAATACTGTCTCAATTGATACTCAAATATTAATAATCAAAAATTCTATTTATCTATATCTTTTTCAGTTGCTTTCATAATGTTTGCAATTAAAAACGTGCTTACGATATTAACATAAAAGTCACCAAATCTCGTCTTCCAAAACCGAAAGCATAATATCGATCAAAATAGATATGCATTATTTATAATAAGTAAGTCATTCGTATAATTGCGAAGGTTTTCGATTACTGTACTAAGTAGTGTTAAGACTATTTCGTAACATTCAATAAACATATTTATATTTCATAGGCAAACCACAGTAATTACATAATGCAACTACCGTTAAGTAGTGAAAAAAATAGCGACATAAACAGGAAAGCTATGTACCCTAATAATAAAATTACCTTCTGTCCCCTTTATTGCCATTTCACTTATTTATTATGATAAAATGTACAGTGGTAAATGTCAGCAAGAATTACCTCGCTGCGGTTCAAACATTTAAATGTTACCCGCTCTGTATTTGCATTTCAATGGATTGCGACTTATTGTCCCCTGGCTGCGCATTTACTATTCATAACTTGGCCGAAACAACACCACTAGATGTAATGATACCAATGGACGATTAAAGATGGCGTTAAGTTATCAAGTTGCTACATCTATAAACAAGTTTATCGAATCTATATTTGACAAATTACCCAATATTTTCGGACAAGCTATTTGAATACGTTAGTATTTAATCGGACGTGTTTATTATAAATATTTAGATTAATAGATAATAAATCCGGCATTTTTTTATTTATTCATTTGGTAAATACACGTTTCAAATTATTATAAGCTATTAGTTTATTGCTTTTGGAAATTCAAAATATTTAAACATTTAATATTGGGAATTAACGAAATAAACAACAAAACAAAAAATAAGGATAGCAAGACAGTCAACCAAGAAAACTCATTTACTTAAATACATTAAAAAAATAGTATTCGCCTAAACTCACTTTCGTCCAGATATAATACGTTGACAATACTGTTGAACATTGTTAATGTTCTTACCATATGCATCCTCATTGGCAGATTGGTTCTACACTTTGAAAGAAAAAACAATTCCTATCCACGATTTCTTAAAAAATACCCGTAACAAACAATTTAATACCATTAAGGATGGCAGAGTTCTCATTTTTACCTCATATGAGTCGAAAGAAAATTTAGACATTATTGTGTGAATCAATGTAATTTTTTTTCCGTAAAATCTATCTCCGTTTTTATTTTTAAAATACGATATAATAAACATATTTTAAATTGCTTGTATACGATAAATTGATGATATTAAAATGTGGAATATTAAATGTAAATAAATCAAAGTCATTAAACAATTTTAAAAATGTTTCTATTCTCAATTGATTATATGAATGTATTACAATATGGTTTCAGTGAGAGAATGAGACTTGTCAATCTATAAAAATCTCAACATTCCATATACATTACCTACACCTAATATATAATATCATTGGTAGTGAATTTTTATTTGTGGATGTAGTTACCTGAGCATCAACAAAACTAGAAAGTGTAAATAATACGCCTTCTCTGCTGTGGCGAATTTAAACAAAAGCTTTTTATAAAGAGTTTGCGCAAGTGAAAAGTACAATTGGCCCGTTCATCATTCGCCGTTCAGAGCTCTGTCGTTTAGAGATAAACATTTTCTGAATATAAGTGTGCCATTTCTCTGTAGAATTTCTACAATATGCTCTTTTAACATCATGGCTGAAACAAGATGATAGTATACTCTCAAAATTTTAAGCCGTTTTGTTATGATTTTAGATGATTTATGATGATGATGTTTTATGATAAGTTATTGTTATCCTAAAAATATACAATTTTTCTCGTCAACAGTTACTGCCGTGTTTGACTATTTCGCGGGATAATTCAAGTGTAATTCTTTCAGTTTCATATCTACAAGGAAGAATCACGTATTATTAGAAAAATTAATACTCATCCAAAAAATAGCTAATGTTTAAGCAATCGTATTTATTATCGAAAATACATAGTATTTGTATACCGTTGGAAACGTGAATAATAAAAACAATTATGGATGAAACTGACACATTATAAACAGTATGCATCGATTATTTACAAGCGGCATTACATAGGAAAAATATAAAACGTAAGGTTAGGCATTTATATTGTATCCATGTGATAGAATTCCCGAAGATATCAAAAGGCTTAACCCATATCTTAATTTTGATAAAGCTTTAATGTAGCTTAGCTTTATATACTTCTGAGAAAGAGATAGACAATATATTCAACCATTTATTCTAATTTCAAATTTGAATTGTTACAACTTTGTACGATTCCACATGTTTTGTCACTAACGACCCGGGTTTCGCCTTTTGGCATCTTCGGGTGTCAAGTCTTTAGTGACAAAGCATGTGGAATCGTATAAAGTTGTTACAATTCAAATTTGATATTGAAAATTGTTCAAGCACCTTCAGTCAATATCATAAATTATTCTAAATTCATAACTTTAATGTATATTTCAAATTTTGGGTAGTATAATCGTGGCTTAATCTCACTCGTGTTTTTTCGGATGAAAGAACTTAAGCAACTTAATAACGAGCAGCTCTCGTAGAATGTTTTCATTGAAATATCTGTATTAAGATTGTAATATATAAATTATCTTTATAACTTTGAGACTACGCATAAAGATAAAAAATAAAAGGTTAGCTAAGAAAAAATATTCTTTCAGCATTTAACTGCGAATTTTTGTAATTTCACCAAATGTAAAATCCTTCACTTCTTCAATAAAACGTGAATGCTTTAGAGAATATACATTTAAGTCTCAACAATGATATATTTTAATGCCAAAATAGGCAACGCTGAAAAAGCCTTTGAAACACGCCTCGTCGAGCCCGCTGGACAAATGGATCATTTATCACGAAAACGAAGATGTGAATTTTCACGAATATATTTGCATAATAGAGTTAAAATAGACACGTTACATGATTTATGTGTCAGTGAGATTTTCCGGTCACGCACGGCCAGGCGTGAGTTATGGCATTTCATTTCTATTAAATGTTAATAAAATCGAGAAGTTTAGTATTCGTTTATACTTCGCCTTTATTATAAATTATAAAAATAATAATCATCTACGCCGTTAGCTTGTGTATTCGTTAAACGAGGGAGAAATGAAGAATCCGCTACATTATGGCGATTTTCCGCTCTACAAAATGAGGTAGCCTTTGCGTAAGATTCTCAAATTCCAAATACAAATAAAAAGTATTTACTGCGACATTTTAAAGTTCAGAAATTTAGAACTTTTATTTGGGAATTTTGCTTAATGTATTGTATATGGCAATACTGAAACATTCAGAAGTTGCCTTGGTGGCTTCATTGATTAACATTACGATAAATTATGTATTTTGTAATATCAGCTAAAGGTGCTTGGTCGAATTTCAATATCAAATAAGAAATAAAGTTTAACATGCTTTGTCACTCATAACAACCAACTGTAAAAAGGACTCACTGTAATATTTAATAAAAAAATTGTAAAGTAACCTTTTATCTTGCTTTGAGATATGTATGAATTTATAAATGAAAACTATTAATTAACGTTATTTCGACCAAAGCAATACAAAAATATTAAATCCTGAAAAAAATGTATCCATATATAGCGTATTTCATAATTTTTTTTAGAAGCAATTTGTGATTGAAAGGTTGACAAAATTTTAACAAAGTTGTTGGGAGGGGAAGAGTAGAGAAATAATCATCATTAGCTTAAAATTGGATCATTTCGTCATCAAAAATATATTTATCAATATAACTGCTAATCAAAACGTCATGTTAATAAAATTTACACCGCAAATCAAATAATCAGATAAATATCAACCTTAAACTTATTTTAAGTAACATCCTTACATAAATATAAATATCTACCAATATACTCTCATTATCAACGAAGTTGAGTATTTCTTAGTCTGTCTAAATGAGAAGAACGATCTTTTAATTTTGTAACTTGAAAAGTTAAGTTTTCTTTGTTAAAAAATATTGAGAGCTAGCGCACTAAATGTTCCGGATATCGCTTCAATTTTGTCTTTGTTTCACTCCCTGTGGAAATAGGTGGCAAGAGAAAATTAACAGGGATCCACAACGTACGGTCTATTCCACGAGAGATTTTCTCGTTACCTAAAGACATAACTCTTCATGATACTAGACGAAGATAAATTGCACCGTGTCCAATTAAACATTGAATATCGTATGAAATGTATTATAAAAACACGATATCGCGTATAATATTGAGTTTATCACGCCTGAGCTTTTCAAAGCCGAAGTAACAGCATTTTTTTTATTAAAAATTAAACAGCATCTGAATATAAATATAATCGATTTGTGATATTCTAATGAGAGTTAATAAAACTCAGTATTTATTTATGTGCCACTAAACGACCGATACCTAATACCAGGTGCCAGCCTACGCTCAATTTTGCCCTCGAAGAAGGGTTAACATATACATTAAAGTATTACTTTGTGATTTATCAGTAGTCGGTTCTTACTAAGGTATGAATTAAAATCTGATTCCCAATAAAAGATCTCAACTGGCTATATAATATTATTGGTTTCATCTAAAACTTTAATTTTACAATTTAAAAAACTATTGAAGCGTATTACTTCTGATTTTTGCTGAGCTTTTAATTTTTCTCTATACTAAGCTATGGGAAAGTTAAATCTTCACATGGATCTCTTGTATATTTCACGAAATTACAGTTTACTTAATTATGCATGCAAATGACCAAGCGTTTTGTTCAAAAAATAAATCTAAGATTTGGTAACTTTTTAAAATAAAAATTAGTGAACATTATTCTTTCATTACATAATTTGTAACTTAAATTGCTGAAACCTTGTACATTTCCACATAGTTTTTCACCCACGGCCCGGGCTTTGCCTTTCGGTATCTTCATGTATTCTACCCCACAGATGCAATGGAACTGACACAAGTGTGATAGAATATTGAAGATGCTGAAAGATGAAAACGTAGTCGTGAATGCCAAAAAATATGGAAATTTCATCAATCACCTTCAGTCGATTCTATTTTTTATAATTTATGTTTTTTTCTCTATCGGGATACAATGTTATTATATTTTTTTGTAGCTTTGTATATTTTATAGAAGTTTTAATTTTAATGAATTAAATTTAAAAACGGCTGTATTATTAAAGAAGTAATAAACAATCAAGTAAGTTTAACTCGACTAACTAAAGTTTAAGTAACGAAAGAGATTCAGTGTACTTTACTTAATTTTCAGCGCTAAAAAAATATAGAGTAGATACCAGTGACTGCATTATGTAAATTTTTATAGCAGATGGTGTATAATACAGAAGAAAATGGCAAGCATTCGAATATTTTTTGAGACCCACAATGGGAAAACGAAAATGCATTAATTCAATTTAATTTTTGACATTACCTGACTGAGCTCTTTATTGGAATGGAATGAAATTATTGAAGGCGATAGAAATCACAAAAGGGAAAAAAGGTCTTGAATAATTTAATAATATTATATAGGTCATTCAGAATGACTGATTTCGTCAAGTTGATAAGATAATTATTTGATTTATTACTTAGAGCACAAGGATATATTTCATGCCGTATTAAAATTAAAACGTAACCACCGAAAAACCTCGATATAACGTAATTATGCAGTCAAATTGAAAGTTTGATTATATATTATATAAAGATGGTTTTATGAATCATTCCTCTTTAGACTGAGAAACAGTGCAACAAAATGTATTTCTTTGATAAAATTAAACGCCAAAATGAAGCGTTTTACCCCAATTTCACAACAAAATTATCAGGACCAAATATGGCCAGTATTATTACAATTTAAAATACACCTATTAAAATTTTGTATCTGTATTTTTTTATTCGGTGAATACAATATTTCTACGGTAAGAAATAACATTCAACCCCAATTCTTAACATATTCTTTCTGTGAAGTAATTATAAAAATATCAGAAGAGTTTGATAAAACACGTAATCATGGGCCATCAGACGTTAAAACTGTCGTACCTCGAAACAGATGAATTTTGTTTTGATATATTCATATTGCAAACAAGATATATATTCAAAATATAACAATTTTCAAAATAGGAATTATTGTTGGTTTATGATTGGATATATCTAAATTTATCAAATGATCAATGTACACATTCATTCAATGTATTTGTATATTCGTAATAATTGCTATATTTGTTATTGACGTTAATTATACGTTATAATATATTAAAGTCAACAACTTATTTGTAAATATAAACATAAATTTCAATTTAGTACATTTTTGTTATTTTTAAGGGGATTTTTTTAAATACTGATTTCTACAAGTATTTACATTGCTTTCATAAAACTTATAAAACAATGAAAGCTTAAAATTGTATTATACATATTTTCATTGAATATTTAATCGAATTATCTTAGAATTAAATTTAGAACGTTTCGATGTTTTTTCTGCCCCGGTTTTGTAAAATACAGACATGTCAATAGTTGAACTTTTACTTCAATAAATACATATTTTCTGGTTATATACAAACATTTTGAATTTTCAACGATCCACATTCAAATGAAAGTAAACTATACAAGTATATTTTCTGACCATCTTTTACAATATTTCCAATTCGGTGAAAATATATTTTAAAATATGTGATTATGACAAACTTTGAGAGGTTTATGGAGTACGTCAAAAAATGACAATTCTGAAGGATCAGTAATCTACTGTTTATTTTTATGTTATGATTAAAAATTAATTTATAAATTTTTGATCTTACGAGTTATTTCAGTCAACGAGAAACGACTTTGAAAATTTAGATTGATTAATGAACAATAAATCCATCAAACTCACCATGACAGCCTCATTTTAATATACTGCCTTAATTATGAGCTGGGCTCAAACAAAGGCTACGGCCTATACGAGTTTTAGGTCTAATTAAACCAAAAATAATCATGTACTTAGATTTTGCGTATTATTTTTTTTTTATAATAAAAGTCGTATTAAATCATATAGAAAAATCTAACAAAAATATATTAGTAACGTTTGAGGATTTCACTAAAGATTATATATGTTAATTGCTATATCTTTATGTGTCATATATAAGCGGCCAAATAGGTAACCTCTTGAGCTTTTGTTTTACAATGTTAAAAAGCAATAAAAATGTCAAGCCAGTCAAAATTCACGAAAAATTATTACGAATCATTGATGACGATGACAAAAATAATCAAATTTAATATTTTTAAATAGTTTCTCATAGTAGCTTAAGAATTCTATAATGTGTTTAACATTTAAACGAAGATTGATTCGTTAATTACATTTTTTAATCTTCTCCAATATAGACTACAGGAACCTTTTCTTAATTGATTGAAGGATGTTTAAAACATATTATGGAAAGGTATTTACGGCTCTCGATAAATGAATCAAAAATAAAGATAACTTTAGAGCTTTAAATGAAAAGAGCTATAATTATACTCAGTTCATTAAAGCGTAGACACCATAGAGATACTAGATAGTATTCATAATAGAACAAAAGAAGGAAAAAAACACGTACAACGTATTACGTTAATGAATCTTAACGCAGTTTCGACTCAAAACAAGATAAAAAATAATAAGATTAGCCATTAGCTTCCCAACAAGAGACGCTTAGCATTTATTTTATTATTCATGGCCTTTTAGGGATTAAAGTTACACGATTTTTGATAATTTTAACGGGCAAAGTAGCGCTGGGTGCTTTTGAAAATTAGCCGCTTTCGAGTCGACTTATAAAAATTGTTCGTAATGAGTTTTATATCGCTTAAAAGCAAAAGCAAAGCCTGTACAACAATTTTGTATTGATTTTATAGTGTATGGTAAACAGTAGATTTTATGAAACTTCAAATATGATTAATTATTAATAGTGCAAAACGCTTTCGAAATATTTATGAATCAGCTCTTATCTATTTAATGTTTATTCAACATAAGGGTATACTATATATATATTTTATAGTTCTTGTTGCATGTACTCTCTTATTTAAGTTGTTAAATTTGATTCATAAAATTATGTACATGAAAAGTTTCGATTCTTGATCGAGTAATATTGACCATTAAAATATATGCATTATTATAGTACCATCATTTGAAGATTTTTTCTTACCTAAACTATTATGAAGATAAATTGTTTTTTTTTTTTTTAAAGATGTGCTTTTGGGCTATATACAATTGAAATCATGACATTTTTACTCTCCAATCTGGCAAATGCAACTCGTTTATTTTTTTGTGAAATTGTTTATTAATTTTTGAAAACATATTTGGCACCTTACAATAATTTACATTGATCACTTTTAAAGTGTTAACTGTCAATTTTTTATGAAAAAGCATGATATTTTAAATAATAAAAATACATTTTTAGTACTTATTTCCACAACATATTTTATGACCAGGACCGGTTTCACTCATCGCGATAGATCATTTGATAATGCTCGCGATGAGAGAAAGCGGAAAATAAATATATTGTAGACGAAAGTATTATATATTTTTTTTAATGTTTAAAATTGGAAATGGGCCAAATATATTTCTTAAATTATAAGGTACTCGATTATAATTCGAAGAGAATAGACAAGAGAAACACGACAAAGATTTCTTTATATTGACGCAAACTGTGTGTGTACCCAGACCAATCTGATCGCTCAGGTATACTTTTTACCACTAAACTATGATACTATTCTTAAAATGTCAGATGAGGAAAAATAAATTTCAAACCCGTTAAAAGCATTATACACGAAACATTATTTTTACTTGTTAAAAGTAATGATATCATAAGCAACGCCAAAGCAGGACGCATAATTATTTATTCAATAAAATGAAGAAGATAGAATATTTCTTCGGGTAGTTTTGAAGCGGCGTTTTGTATCAGTGTACGGTTTCTTGTAGTTTGCGTGAGTAGTTACACGGTAATCACTGAGTAACAAGTTGTTTAATACCGCGAGGCAGATAAATTTACATAGAGATGATGGCCGAGAATCCAATGTCGGCCTGACACCGTTATTAACGAAAGATTGTGATACTTAACAAAATAGGGAACTCTAAACATAGGTCTGTAACTATTTTCAGCGGTATATAAATATTATAATATTCAGAAAACGTCAACTGTCAAGAGATGGAGCTATTGACGATACAACATATCGTTTTGTTTAATTAATGCATTATAATATTGTGAAATCCTTCCTCTTAATTATTAGCAAAATACGTTCGAATTTTTAAAAGATGTATATTTTTTAATGCTTATTTCTATATCATAGAAAAATGTTTATGTATTTTTGCATCAAAATTTTATCTTCTTTTGACGTTTTTGGATTGGTATTTTTTCCTACAATTTATTTCGAAAATATTTTTTTAATATATTTGCTTGAATTTATTTATACATCTGAATAATATACGATGTTTCTCAATAGGAAAGATAGTTCTAATATGATGAATTTTTTTTTTTTTTAAATATAGATTTGCTTTTATTTATCTATCTATAACGCTCAATCTACGGTTACGCACGAGCTGCAGATATGGTTTAAAAGTGTTGAGGTAATGTTGACCGGTTGCACTGCCACCTTATTTAGATTACTATTAATTTCATCGTGTATTTACTTGCTTTAAGCTATTTGCTCATAATCACGTTTTGTTTCATTGAGTCGTAAAATTATTTAACTATTGTATAAGAAACAATTTTTGTCTGCGGGTAGTTCAAAAAATGTGAAAAATAAAATTAGATTATGGCGTGACAAAATTATTTAATAGATTTAAGTTCGTTATATATGGTTTTTCCAATAAATATTACAAATTTTTTTTTGAAATTGAAAAAGCTTTTCTAATTTTTACATTTTGTTTTTTAGCAGAGGATTGCCTCACTTTTTGGCAATGAATATTATAAAGCCATCATAATAATGCATTCACGTATTCTTGTACAAATTAAATTGAAAATAATTATCGACACTAAAAATATGTACTTAAATAACTACAAATGATGATTTAACACATGAAAAAAATACTATCGATGAAATTTCAAATTTAAACAAAAAAGGGCATTCTAAGATGTTTCATAAAGTCTCTTTAAACATTTATTGTTTTAAAAAAAAAAATCTCCATTTTAAAAGCCTAGTGAAAATGACTCGCCATAATGTGACCGCTAGATCTATGGAAGAGGGGTCATTTGATTATAATTAATAATTATTCCAAGGTTGGATTCTTCTGAATTGTGGTTAGAGAATATTTTGTTAACGCATGTACACGCGTTGAATAATGACGCTCCATGTCACGATTATCACATAAATTATGACGCGCGTACAAGCTCACCTGATAATGATACTTCTGCTTTTGGATTCGACGAGAAAAAAAAGCTTTTTAATGAGCATATCATCGCCGTACTCAGATACAAATGGCCTGGTCAGGGAATAGAATGGATACGTTTTCTCAGTGGCGCGTTAAAATTATTTAAACTTTAAAAAAACACAAACGAATAAAAACGGTACAAGCAAAATATATACATTAAGTCCCACCACAATTAATCATTTTAGATAAAATTACAATATGATTTATTATTAGCATTTAAACTCAAATGTCAAAAAACTACAGATCGCATAGTTCATAGTTTTAACGAGTACTGGCTAAACAATATACGAACAGCATTTTTAAGTCACAAAATATTTTTGAATTATCTATGGAACTATGAGGAATATATGTAGAGCATAAATAAAAAATTGTAATAAAAAGGATTTGGATTTTTAAGGTAAAATCCTCTCACACAAATCAGTCTGTTAAGCTGACATGCCGATGACGTCATTATATATAAGGAGAAAAAAAATATGGTCATTTAATAAACTAATTAATAAAGTCCTCAATTAAGTGAATAAAAATTCATTCTAACGAAAATCAAAAGTCATTTAAATCTGTATTATTTCATAAATTTCATAGATACGTAGAGTGATATTGTCAGAATATATGAAACTAATAGTCAGTATGTTTGAAACAACAAAATAAAAAAAAATGTAAATTTATTATTTATGACACCACTGGATCTTTTTGTACAGTTGTTCGTATTTTACCATATGAATTTTAGTGAAACAAAATCAGCTGTTTAACATAGAAGTAAAATTTATTGAAAAACAAAACAAAAATACGCTAGCAGGTAGATACCGACAATGGACAAAGCCAAGGTTGGATGTAGATACAAAAGAAACATTTTTACGCTTGTGTTTCTCAAAACTTAATACATTGTAAAGCTTGGCTAAGATTAATGGACGTCGAAAAAAGACGAAGACGGACATAACAAGGATTAAAAAATATCAAGTAATTAATTCATTTTAATGATGTTCCACGTCTGTTCACCCATGATGAACTTGCTCATTTTTAAAAAACAAAACTAACATTCTGTAAAGCTTTATAGACATATTAGAGGTAATATTCTCATACTTACGATACGTGAGGTCGAATTTTTTATCGCGGAGGTCTTTGTGCGGGATTTTTTAATTTTCGACGCTATTTAGACTTTTTTCCGATAATAATTTTGAAATACTAACCTACATACGGTAGAAAGTCCTTTCTTTTGAATTTTTTTTTTTAACAAACAAAAAATCTTTAACCTTACAAAAGCTTTGAAATCTTATAAATTTTAAAATTCAAAACCTTAAATAATAGTTTACAAATTGGACAGTCTGAAAAGAAGTGTTTAGGGTCTTTGGCTTCAATGACAAGACTCCAATTATTATTCCAATTTTTTATATGAAAAAGAGGTTGAGCAACTCACTAAAAAGCATCTTCTTGTTGAAAAACTTCTAGGAAGGCATATATTATATGTACTTCGTATTGGACTCAATGTTGGATTAAAAAAAACTGTTACGCGACGCGAAGAAATTCTGACGTTATTGGTCATTGAAGATGTGTGAAAATTCGAATACCTGTTATGCTCTTTGTAATCAATTTAGATGTTCACGTTTGATATGAAACAACTCAATTCATTTTAATTTTAGTTTAAATATGAACCGTATTATAAATATAAATTTTTAATTTACTCTTATATACGTGCATAAATTCTCCTTAAAGCTATAATGAAAGTGTTGGTTGATTAATAAATTGAAATTAATTAAATTTAAGTGTCTAGAGGTTGGATTTATTATCCATACTATTTGATGTGACAGCGATAGAGCTTCCATACAAATACCATTTTACAATCACATGCTGAAACCTCTATGTTTCCACGATAACAATATATGTAAAATATATTGCATTCTCCTTTTCGGGTATGATATGGTTAAAAATATGTTTTGAATATAAATATATGATTTATACCGTCTATTTTCGGTCCAATACTTAAAAATATATCATGATTTTTTTTTTCAATCTTTAGATTTTTCAGTTGAAATCAAAAACAAAAAAATTAAACTTACTAGTATTCAACGAAATGTGTGGAACTGACCTGGAACAAAGAAAAAAAACATAGTGTTAACATCGGTAAAAGTAATTGAAAGTTTTAAATTTTATTTTACAAAACATAAATATAATGAAAAAAAGGGGTTGCGTATTTCTTAACATGAATCGGTCATACTGAAATCAATAAAAATAACATTTTCATATTCATCCAAGACGACAAAACAAATTTTGGGATCACTATCATGGATAATTTTTCTCAGTCAGTTTCAAATAAATAGGAGTCTACCATGGAATTTGCGATACAAAATAATAATATATGTATGTTATTAAAAGTCGAAATATTAAAACGATATTTTATTCTAATTGAATTTTCATCTTAAGCATACTATTATTTAGAAGTAATTTTGTTTAAATTTATAATTTAATCTTTAAATAGACTATATGGCAAAGTTAAGGAACTTAATGTATCGGCTCATTTTCCATTTTAAGCTATAAAATATACTTGCGGAAAGTTGTTCAATTTCTATAATAATCTAAGCTGCCATTTTAATGTTGTTTGCAAAATACACCAGCATAATGGATGTTTTTAATTACCTAATCTATAAATACGGCGTATCGACTGATTAATGTCCATAATAAAACGATAATATCGAGAAAACGGCTGCAAAATGGCCTGCCCGAATGGACAAAATGGGGTCAGCGGTGGAAAAATGTCATTTAAAGTAAAGTAAGCGGCGATAAAAAGTCCCATTACGCTTTCCGCAAGTTGTCAAAAAGTCTTCATTTATCGCAAAGGTCAGAGTTTGCCATCGCCTGGTGCGCGTACTGAGATGTAATCCTAACGTATGTCTTATGAATTGGCTGTATTATGTTATAGCTACTTAGGAATGTCGTGTAAGAAGTCTTTCCTCCCAGATGTACCATTAAAACGACAAATTCATTTTTACTTTTCCAGTACGACTAGCAAAAAGTCACAAGTTTTACTTAATTCGACTTTCTACAAAATATTAGTGGAAGCTTAGTTATAACAAATAGCTATATTCTAGTCAAATTTCATTTTGCAATCGCTATGAGATAGATCAAGTTAACACGGTGAAAAAATAGCAATGTATTTTAGTTCTCCAAAATTATTTTCAACAAATATGGTTGATAGCTATTTCGGCTCACGCCATCGTCAGAACTATACTACAGTTAGTAGTGTGAGCCGAAATAGCTATCAACTATATTTGTTAAAAATAATTTTTTAGAACTAAAATACATTGCTATTTTTTCACCGTGTTATAATGGAGTTCTACCACGTCTAAACGTATCGAGTTTTAACAATTCCAATTTGGTTTTGAAATTTCATCAAGCAGCTTCGGTCGATATCATATTTTTTTTCATAAAGCTTCTAAGTAATATTCAAAAACAATTTGGCTGTCTCTAATCAACATGTCACGAGTATGCATCTATTATTTTATGCGATATTTAGTGACCAAAGAAAACAACCTTCTTTTTTTACTAGGACCGATACGTGGCGAAAAGAGAAAAAAAATTGCTATGCTTTAACCGTTTGGTTTTATTGAGAAAAAGTGTTCCATATTATTATGTAATGTAATCATCTACTCGATGCATATGCCGTGCTTGATAAGTAACTCATACAATTTGAAAAATGTGTTTGTTTATTCAGAACACATTATTATTTTGTCCATTCAACATTT
Organism: Himalopsyche japonica; assembly: GCA_028555115.1. Lineage (NCBI taxonomy): Eukaryota > Metazoa > Arthropoda > Insecta > Trichoptera > Rhyacophilidae > Himalopsyche > Himalopsyche japonica. The sequence continues at coordinate 274,224 of JAHFWJ010000749.1, read as the reverse complement.
ATTTGAATACTTAATGCAACATTATTTCATTGTTTTCGTGATAATTTCTTTGGTTAAAACTGCTATGAAAGCATGCGAAAAAATCGAAAAGAATTTGTATATATATAAAGTATGCAGCGGCAACAATTTCAGTAGGTTCAAAAAAATATTTAAATGTTGAGTAAATCTGGCGTAGACAAGGAAAATGGGTTTTATTCCTTAATAAATATTACAACCAAAGGCGGGACTTTGAGAAAGAGAGATAAATTATTATTGTAAGTCGTGGAAAATCCCGAGCCACCGGCTACGGTGATAGAACAGCGCTGGCCATTAGTTGGGTTATGACGGTCTCTAGTAGGAAAACAGTCAATCAAAGTCATAGAGTTATATGACATTTTCACCCTTTTTTATTATATTAATACTCCCTCGACTCCGGGGAAAATGTTTGTGATTGTCAAAGTTCTGACGTAAAAATATTTTCTAATAAGACTTCATAATAATGTGAGAAAACTGGGATGAACAAAATTTCTTGTTATTATTAATACCTCGATTAAATACTTATTATTTTGTCAGAAATACACTAACCAAATATAAGACATCGTATTTATTATATTAATAAGAAAATGATACGTATGATATAGTGAAATTAAATATGATGTTATTTGTTTTTATTGAGAAATATCTTTGTTAATAATTAGTAATTAATAAACAAAATGCTTTATGTTTTTATTCATAATCGGTGTATATGGATTTTTGTTTTCATTGACAGCGATGATATTAAATGGAGATTCACTTTTAAGGTGTTAAATGTAACTTCTTTATTGAAAGGCATGATATTTTAAATAATAAAAAACACATTTTGAGAAATTATTTCCACAATATATGTATATTATCAGCTGATAATGCTCGCAATGAGCAAAACCGGTCCCGATCAAAAAATATCTCGAGGAAGTTTGGTACTAAAAAATTTGTTTTTATTATTTAAAATAAATGAAGATTATTTACTTTTAGGATATTTTATTAAAATAAGATAACAATTTTTCTATAAATAAGAAAAGTTAATGGTTTCTAAAAAATAATTTAACGATTTTGCTGGAAATGTGAATTGAAAATCAATTAAAAAAACATGTTTTAATATGAAATATAAATAGTTTTTTTAGTTGTTGCTTGCATAGATATCGTTTTAAAAATGATGCGGTTGATATTATGAAGTATTAATGTATATTTTTTTATGATTTTTTTGAGATTTTATAGTGTGTCAATTACAATAGAATTTCTTCAACGTTGAAGTTTATTTATGAAGTAGTAGTGAATATGAAATTATAACATTATTGTGGCAACAAAAAAAAATTTTTTTTGAATAATTTATCTCTCCCAATAATCATCGAGAGAAGTAATTGTATTTTGAGTTGTATTCATTCATTGAGAGAAGTAATTGTATTTTGATAGCAAAAGCCAATAAGATGCAGACAGTAGTAAACTAAATATCTAGGGAGCGTTTCCTTGACTCTCGACGACACTTTCCTTGATGACAGAAGTAGATCCATAGTAAAGGGATGTTTCTGGGGTCGGTTTGATACATTCCCTTAGATAAGACGCGACGTGTATTTATTTAACGTCGTTTCCAGAGCCACCGCATAAAACTATAAAGATACATTCCTGCAAATCCCCCGTACAATACCACCCCTTTCAGATCATAAAGATACCAGCTGACATCCCCATAATAGAAAAGCAGAGTTTTACGAAAAATAATCATTTTTCTTTCACTTTTACGATGTAAATTTTTGATATATGTAATATGTATAATATTTATAATCTTTTGGCTTAAAAAATAATCGCTTTTACTTCAATACACGGTTCACTGAGCAAATGAATATTATTACAAAAACTTAACCATATCAACTTTGATTTAGTAAATACATGTTATTAATGGAGAAGACCTTTACATATTAATCTACAATGAATGATTGCCATTAAATGCTTCGGTGAAAATAATCAGTATAATATCTTAGAACATGTTTCAAATAGTAACAGTATTATTGAAAATTAGTTTAAGCTACAGTTGAATACGTAAGTTAATTTACGTACGTATAGAAGCATAGCTTGTAGTCTAAATTATTAAATGATGTATTATTTTAATTCACTTCGTCAAGTCAAATTTTCAAATAAATTTTTCCTGTAATTGAAATAACACATAAACATGAATAATAAACACGTCATTAACTATTGCTAACCTAACCGAACTTGTTTATTGTGAATAAAATGAGATTGAAACGAATTAGCTAAATCTTATCGTAGAATAAAATAACGTCATTTTTTTTTAATTTGCCATAATTTGAAAATTCTTCATGGATCGGACAGTGAACAATAAACCTAACGCACCCGTTAGGAAAACGTTTCGAAGGCTACCATGAAATAAGAAGTGGGGCGTTGCCGTGGCGACCGCATTATCTGCGCGCGGTCAGGCCAAAAGAAAAACAATTCGCCGTGGAAAAGCGCTCGTGGAAGATATTGCTACTCTGACGCGCGAGGCGCCACTGCTCGCAACTGCCATAGCATTTTACGTTACGTACAAAAAATAGACATCTTGGAAACCTTTTGCCTCTTACCGGTATAAATTTGAAAACATAACATTTTTAAGTATTATTTATGTATTTTTACTGTTTATAACTTCAATATGAAGATTGACAGAATATGGAAAAGCATAATAATAAAAATAGTATACATATATTTTTATGATACAATATTTTATTATTTATCATAATTTTTATAAAAATCGTGTATTATTTTAAGGCTTTCGTTTACAAGTGCCGGGGATATATTACAACGAATAAAAACATTATGATTCGCCCAAAATAAGTACATAGAAATAAAAAAATAATAATTTGGAAATAAAATCATGAATTTTCTATTGGAAAATTTCTGTGCCATTTTGTCAGACAAGAGATTTTTCCTAGTAAAATCTATATAACTGTGATGCGGAGAAAAGCAAGCACAAGTTTCTAAAAACATTAATTAATTAAAATATTTTTGAGAAAGAAGCCTAGTGTAGTTTTGATCAAAATTTGAGCTAAGCAAATTTTGTATTTTTCCGTATGTTTTGTCATTAATAACCCGGGTTTCATGGTTTGATTTTTTTTATACATTTCACTACAACGACATGGTAAACCTTAGATTTTAATCATTTATTTATTTATTAGACGAATAACAGGAAAAATATAACCATTTATTTTGGGAGTTTCTATATTTGGTTTTTTTTTAATTATTTATGTGACAATAATGACGACAAGATTTAATTGGTAGCGAGTTTATATTTTTTATAAAATAATTTTGTTTCTCTCAGAGATTTTAAGAGCATCCGTGTACTATACATGATTGAAAACACAAATGATAAAACCAGGTCATTAATCACAAAACATATGAATTGTTCTATATTTGAACCGTATAAATCTAATTTAATCAGTTTGTTTGCAATCACTGAACTAGATGACGATCAGAAAACTTTATACTTCTCAACGGTTTGACTTGTAAAGATTGAAAAAGTCAGCTAAAGGAAGTTTAGTTTTATAACGTTTTTTGTATCGAACAATACAAAGCTCCAACACAAAAAGCTACTGTAGCAGGAATTTTTGTTATTACTCTATGTATAAAATATTGACGTAATGTGAAAAACAAAAATAACATAACAATACAACATGTTGCCTATTGTCTAATAAAATACATAATATATCGGCTATTGTCCGATTCTAATAACGGCTTTAGAATAAATTTAAATTCATTAAGAGTATCCTTATGAATTTTATCACTCTATTGTATGTTTTATTAAAAATAATGACGCATCAATATCATTTATACATATATAAATGTCATGTAAATTTGTATACACATTTAAATAAGCAAGTAAACACAAATAAATAAGAAGTTGTCTCACTAATCTGACAATCAGTTAAATAAGAAAAAAAGATTTTAATTCTACCATTAATATGCTTCCTAACCACATTTTAATAAAAAAATGTTAATCTTGTAGTAAACATTTAAAACATGACTTTCACCTTGTATGTACTAAATTAAGGATTAAGGTATGATAGCCATAGACACAAATATTTTTTAAGCAAATATAAAAAATAAAGTTCAACAAAATTCATTTGATTCTCTTTACTTGATTTGGAAAATTGAAAAAAAGATAATTTGAATGATGAATGTATTTTTTCATTGTAATAATAAATTCATTAATATGATTATTTCATCCAATTTACAATGTATTGAATTGTTAATTATATTGTTAATAGTGCCTTGTAATTTCTTACCAATTATTATTATGAAACTTTTTTCTTTTTGGTTTCGAGCTTGCACACATATTTATGACTGCGTTCAAAAATCGTTGCTTATTTTACCATACGAAATGAAGGCATTAAACCACAAAGGATTGTTTTTTATTCAACTCTCGTAAAATCTTTCAGAAGCTGATTCTATACTAAATATATAATATAATAGAAATGAAATAACTGTTGAATGATGTGAAATTGATTGCAACACGGCATACATTTCTATAAAAGTAATCAAACATCGATGCAAGTGACATAAGTACATTAGATGTTGAAAATGAAAGAAATAATTTATTGATTGACATCTTAAAAATAGTAAAGATAAAATGAATAAACTTTACAGAAGCGGTTTTTATAAAATGTCCTGTGGCTCATGTTTATCTGTATATATTGGACAGACAGGCAGAAGCAAATCCACTTAAGCTAAGGAGAATATAAGATCATTTATTAATAAAAAAAACCGATTCACAATTCCCATAAAACAGCTGGAAATCAACAGATATCAATTGTCACACAAAATTTTAAACGAACAGACAAATATAAGTCTTTCGCCGCTCCTCAGACCATTGCAAAAGGCTAATGCATTTCTGTAATAAATCATCTCCGGCCAGTATTTAAGCTTAGTGAAAGTGCCGCCTGCTTATTTTATTTACAATTTAAATTTTAGTTTTATTTGCTAGCACTATATAAGCTAGGTTTTTAAAACAGAAGAGAAGATGTATTGTGTACCTTTTCTACACAGCTGTATATAAATAAGTAAATGTACGTTTAAAAATAGTTCAACTATATCTTATAAAATTTTGTTGAACTAAAATACATTCCTATTTTTTCACCGTGAAAAAGAAATAATAATTGATTTTTAAGATTAAATCAAAAAGGAAACGATAAAAAAAATTTTTTAAAAAGCTATTGACTATTAATGTTAGTTTAAAAAATTATGTTCTTTGTTCACTGGAAAGTTCGTTAAGGGAACAAACGTAAAGTTTTTCATTGCAGTTGGATCCTATATTGTCAGTGTGAAAGTATTACTTCGGCTAAATAATAAAGTTAAAGCTGCACTGGCTGGTGACCAAAACATGCACCGCAAGAATATTGTCTGCTGAGACAAAGTTGGCGAAACTACCCTCCCCCGATATTATGTGGGGATGTCGGAACAGTTGGCAGTTAAACGAACAAGTACCGGCGGGTTAATATCGAAGAGAACAGATAGAATGAGGGGTCAGCTGTGACAGCCTTCCTTACTTGTGTGTTTATACGAGCATTTATGCGCACCTATCGGGTGTTCTCCTTAACACATGAGAAAATTCGAAATATTTCTACCATAAAAGAGAAAAATCAATTTCATATGAGATAAAACAAAACATACCACTACCAACGTATTTTGATTTTCAGGCAATAAATGATATCACTTAACTAACACACTTATACATTTTTTTTTAAAATATCATACGTCTATATTTTCATTTTGACTTAATCGTTACTTGGATTTTTTTCAACGAATAATTATGATATCTTTATCTAGGAGAGTTTTTCATTGACTTAAAAAATATGTGAACAACGTCGAAAGATTCAAAGATATTAACATCAGTTGAAAGAAATATGCCTATATTAAAATAATAAATTATTATATATTAATTTAAAAGGTTATAACATTCTAATAATAATAAAAAATTCATGAATGTGTATTTTTTATTTCTTCAATGCATTGAAATAATTTACAGACCGCAAAAGACTGATTCGTTTTGTTGATGAAAATTGAATATTAAGAATTAAAAATTCACTAAAAATAATAATTTTGCTTAAACAAAAAAATTTCTAAAAAGATATTTGTCATTTTATTTTTTTTCAAGTTGATTTTCAGCCCTTTACTCGTTATGTACTCTTTACACCCGCTGATTGACGGTCGGTTGTAGTTTTCCATAGCGCAGTACTGATAAAAAAAGAAACGGCATCGTTCTAAAGATTATTGTACACATTCTTTGGGCGAATATTAAGAAAATACATAATGTAAGTTAAAAAAAAAACAATCCAATACTGTCAAGTGTAGAATGCAAATATATATGCTGGATGAAAATTACTATAACGAAATGTCATTAGTTCACCAACACATGCATTTTATCGGAGATATTTTACGGTAGCGATCCATAATACCTGATAAAGATTTTTTGAGAATATATCATTTTGAGAGTGAGAGATTTGGAGATTAGGAAAAGTACTAAGCATATAATTATGGAGCCAGTGATGATAGAATGACACCGGAACTGACTAGGTCATACAGAGCAGATGGCTCAGGAGAACCTTATTCCTGCTAAGCTATTCTTCCAGGCTGTAAGATTCATGAGTTCTAAGCAACTGTCAGGTACCATTTACAGGATGCAGTTGGCTTACCTTAGTGGTCCTATCCTTGTGTTACTCAGATGTTCCACACAAGTACCGAATATAATGTAAAAAGAAAAGTTTGTTTGTAATATTAGATTTAGAAGGCAATCTTGTCGAGTTATTTCAGCATAAACGAATATTATATCGGAATATTGAAAGGAGAGTATCAAGCTATTAAATGTAAATAAACAAGTGTAATAAATTTCAAAATAAAAATAGTGAAAAACAAAGGATTAAAGCTAACAATCAACAAAGTCAATTGAAAAACAACATCATCTCAATACTCTCTTTTCAAATCATCATTTTCAATTGGCACTTTTTTCGGATCAAGGAGGGTCAAAAATAAAAATTTCCAACTTCTATTTGCTAGTATATTTACTGTACATATTATATAACATTTTATTTCGTTTATTTTCACTAACAAAACATAAAATTAAGTAAAATTCGTCCAAACTTTAGAATCACACAGTAAAACGTCGACTTCTTTCACGAAAGAGATTTTTTTCTCATGTCATAAAATGGGAAGACTTAACTATTTCATCCCATATAAACAAAAATTCTTTTCCCTTCTGACTTTCTTCTCTCAAGCTATTTCACATTAACTACGTGTTGGGAGAATTCAATCATCATCATTCAACACTTTCATTCTTACTGCATATAGCTGAAATTGTATGTTAAGTCTTAGGTATAGAGAATACCGTTTGGTAAATATTTTTTTAATCTATTTATAGAAATTATCACAATTTCCATTGTAAAAAGTAATTGTATACTAAATTTAATGTTTAATGTTGAAGACGTTTTTCCGCTAAATCTAATCAGATTGGTGAATTTATTTTCATTGAATATAAGGCAATAGTGTTACATCATTTGTATGGCGCAATTCTGATGTCAGTACATATAATCATTTCAGAAAGAAACCCAGAATTGTCTCATATATTATATCAGATTGATTTCAATTATAGTAAATTTTCGTCACCCAAAAAGTTTTAAGACTTCTTTTTGAAACCTTATATTATTCTATAAAAAGCGAACAACTTTCAATACAATAAAATGATTCCTAAATACTCATTTGTAAAGGTCGTATTGTATAAATGAATTATTTACGAGAATATATTATTATATATAAGTTTATATTAAGAGTATTTTTGATAAGGTTTTTCAATTCTCTGCATAAAGTTTTTTTTTCATTTAATATTTTGAACATATGTACATAAGTTATAAGACGACATCAAACATTCTACAAATTGTCATTACTATTTTATATTAATTAGTGTTTTTACATTAAATTTAATTTATTCACTGTTCTTTCAACTACGTTATTTTAAAATAAATATTCAAAAAGGGGGAGATACTATAGATTTCATTTATTGAATGATGATGTTTTTCATCACGAAATTAAATTGTAATTGTCATGAAATACTGGCTTCACTTTTATTTTTTGTGTGGAAACTTAAAAATACGTTACGATTAATTGTATTAATTTGTATTTAAATTCTTTGTAAGCATCGTATTTCTACGTATTTTTTAACTACACAATAGAAATAAGATGTTTAAAAATCTTTGATTACTAATTATGTACCAAATTTATTTTCTTGTTATTTTTGAAAAGAAATGAATTTTTATGTTAATTATTACTAACAAAATGGTAATCGGTCGAATTTTCGATTGATTAAAAAAAATAGTTCTGATGAGAGCAAAAACCAAAATAGCTATCAACCATATAATTTTTTTAAAACTTTTTTTACTGTGTTATAATTAATTTCTACCATGTATAAGTCAATACAATCAATACAAAAGTAACAGTTTTTACGTTTAGAATCTATTTATATGCTGTTGATTTCCGTTTTTGATACATTATTTTTACATTTGCGTGTGTACAGTCGAATTTTAATTTGACATGTAACAGCTTTTATAATGGTTACTTATTAAAATATATGGTTACTTAATAAAATTTATTTTTTCTTTCAAAAGATATCGTTTTTGATTTGGAAGAAAAATCCAATTGATATGAATTATAAGTAAATTATTATTTATGTTCATATAAACTTATTTACTATTAAAAATTTATGTTAAACCACTAATTTGTTTCTTAATTGTGGAAAAAAATTGCATATTATTTTTGAATTTGTTAACATAAAAACTAATCAGTGGTATCAAATTGTGCAGAAAATGCAGATTTGAAATAAAACATTCACATTTTCGCATTTACTTTTCACTGTTGATAGTGCAGATCAATAAAAATAAATATCATAGCAAAACGGTAAATATATTGAATTTACAATACAAATAATACTACACCGAATAAATGTGAATTATGAAGACACGAGAAATTCAAACGGGCTTCTAGAAACGTAGAAACCTAATTACACGCATTATGTTAGGCTATGTAATCCAGGACAATTATCTGCACAGCGTTGCTTCATCAATGTATTATTAAATGCCATGAAAGAAGAAAAAAATGATGTCCCTTGTAGAATTTTGCAATTCTATGTCGTACAGCCAGCGTAAGTAGTTTTAACCTTTATAATTAATTATATTTTATTAAAAGATTTACCAAAACCCACGTTTATGTATTCAAAATTAAGAATTCTTTAGTAAAACATTAAATTAAACACCAATAATTTAATCTAGTAAAAATACTATTCTTATTCTAAAAATAGTTACATTCCAGCAATGTGGTGTATGTATTGATGATGGTAAAAATACCAATTTAAATAATGAAAAAAAAACACTTAATAAATATTCTTATCCATGGAAGTAAATAATATATTTATAAATATTCGAAGATTTCTTTTATTGATTCTAATAATTTTAAATAAAATGAATTTCCCTAAAAGTGTATCTAATAAAATAGCTCTGGCATTTTTAATAATATTTTCCATAAAATTAACTATAAACAATTTTTTTACTTATCAACGATTTTATAATTTTTTTAAATAAATTTAAATTAACTATAAATGGACTTTTGTGGCGTTTTTGTGACTATTTTTTCATGAAGATGTGGGTTAATTAGACAGAACTGGAGATTTGAAAGATTGTTTACAGAATCAAGATAAAAACTCTAATATAATAAATATTTGATCATATATTTCATAAATCTGCAAATATAATACAGCATAGTTGATATTAATTTAAAAATCAATCTTTTTGTCAGAATTAATTTTTATCAAGTTTTGATGATGGCGTGATTTGGCTATTTTTCAGTTGTAATTCATTCGGTGACTATTCTCGATTCGGTTATCGATACGCTTAAAATATCAATAACTTTTTTTACAGATATCACAACTGCTTGCGATGACTCTACGCAGAATTCAACTATACAATCATAGATAATTAATGACTTTGGCTCGAACATTAGCCGGAGAATTTTATAGATTCTATGCAATTACGTATTCCCTTTGGAAAATGGGTCGAATAATACATTATTTCACGTCATAGTGATTAAATGAGACAGTTTCCGGCGAACGCACTACGTTTGGCTTTGTTTTGAACCAATCGCTGCAAATTTATCATCCGGACGCTTGTCGACTACCGAGCAAACAAATAATAATAATCGTTATTATCTCTATGGTCTGTGGATACAGTTAGCTGGAAAAAACAAAACTATTGTACAAAAAACTGGATGACATAAAAACAATTTGTAAAATTTTATTTGCCTAGTTTTTTTTTATAAATTTGTAGACTATGATGAAAGGTCATGTTTATGTAGTAAATTGTGTACTTTTCTATTGTGTAGCAATCTATATTCAATCTTTTTTTATATTAATAATATTTTTCAAATCTGAGAACTTGAGCACAATTGATTTTGAGCAGCGTTCTTCAACTCTTGGTCCACGGACCGTCGCCTTTTCTTATAAATAATATTATAATTATATTAGCGTTCTGCTCAGTTTCTGACTTAGATTCCGAGACTTTTGAATATTTATTTATTAAATTAATTTTTGATCGCTAATGATATAGAATATTGTAAGCATAATAATTTATTTATGTGTATAAAGGATATATATTTAATTTATGATATCGACTGAAGGTGCTTGATGGAATTTCAATATCAAATTTGAATTGTTGTAATTTTGTACAATTCCACATGTTTTGCCACAAACGACCTGGGTTTTGCCCTTCGGCACCTTCATGTATTCCATCACACGGATGCAACAGAACTGACGTAAAAAAACAGTTAGCATGGAAGTTAGCAGGGCGAAACCCGGGTCGTTTGTGACAAAACATGTGGAATTGTACAGAATTACAACAATTCAAATTAATTATATATATTATTTTACCCGAAAAATGGTGATATTATATAAAAAAAACAATTCATTTGATTTGCTTACAAATATTAAATGAAATGTATTACACTCGAGAATGTCAAGAAAATCATTTTGGTATTTTATTACGAAACTCGTGTGACCTTGAATCACCTGATGAAAAATATCAGCAAGATTAATATTTTAAATTTAGAACATAAATAAAAATCAGCTGCTTAAATAACAACAATAAAATGAGAAATTTTTCAATGGCAGTTACGCTTGTGTAATTCCGACGGTCAGATCTATTCGAACATATTTAAAATGTAATATCTTTGGCGCGTTTTTGTTATTTAAAAACGTGCCAATCATAACCATTACCGTAATTAAAGCCGTCAATTAACCCAATCACTAAAAAGATTTTTTTGTTTAATTACAATCAATCAATCAGCGGTTAGCGGATGCTTCAACATCGACAATCAACGCCATCTTCCTGCCATATACAAAAGCAGCTCAGGTTCTATAATTACAGGTATGTAAACAATTTTAGCAAACTGAGCGCTATTATTTAATAAAATGTATTTAACGTATCAAAGAAATTTGTGGATGCAATGTGACATACGCTGAACATTAAATTCTTGTCGATGGAGTCGTACATATATAGAAGACTTTATTATGATATTTTACTTTGCTTATTTAATTAAACACTTTTTTTTATAAATTTATTGTACATATTTAATTAATTCAAAATTGAAACACTTATCTTTAAGAAAGTCTGAATATACACGTTGATTAAGCTACAGACATTTTTTGGCTAATATACATAGTCGCTAATCGTCTAAATTATTTTTTTAAGTATTATTGAAGAGAAAAAATTAATCATGAGAAAAAGAAAAAGAATTGAGTAGATATTAAAATTTCATTTTACTGGATATGTTTAAAACGGTCAGTGAATGTATAAAATTAATGGCATACGTTTCAAAAAAGTAAATTGAAAATGAAGTTTATTAAGATAGAAGTAAAAAATAATCTCGAGTTACATGAATTTTTCGAGCAATCATTTGATAGGCATTACTTCGCATGTTGTCGGAAGTTATCAGCGCTCAGTTAATTAAAACTATTATTTAAATTTTAATAGGTATGCTATAGAAAATACACGCGTTCACCAATACTTAAAAGTCTAAGCCAGAGAATTGAAAATCATATTCAATAAATCGTTGAACGGTGATCTAATTACACCGGTAGTATGGGGGGAGTGTTAAGCCCGGCAGGGGACTGTCATCGTCATCTTATCTCTCTCTTGTTTGCTCAACCTGCGGTGTGAGGAAAAGAGATATTATTCGATTGCGCAAAATGTCAAGGCTCCGCCTCTTGTACCGGTTGGTTTCACACTGATGATGTCTGCAAGGGGAAAAGAACCAAAAACAATGGTGTGCCGTGTGAACGCGACAAGTTAGGACATTCGTTCTTTATTTGAAAATTTTAAATCCATCGCAAGATAGTAATTATGTTTGCTGTTTACTGTGGGAGTTTTTTAATCTGGCTTTTATTTTGTACCTATTTGAAAACGAGTAAGTTTTTCTGACTCGATAGCAATTTGTTAAATATAATATGATGGAATCTTCAGAGATGTCCCTTTATTTTTTATTATCAATTTGTTTTATAAGAACAAATTCTAGTGGCTTTGAAAGTTTTCACGAAGTAAAACAAAGATATATATATAATGGATATATTATTCATTTTTTGTCAACTTTGAAAAACTAAAATTTAAAGATTTTTACCTGGTGGCATTTTCTGGCGTTCAAATAACCTTGAACCGACAATCAATAAAAACTATGCATCACCTCTAGATATAGAAATTTCGTTGTTGATATCAGCAGCTATAAGTTAAAAGCAAAAAAGCTCTATTACACTGAATAATGAAAGAAATAATAAATACGATCACATTTTATCAAAATATATCATAATACGTACCTGACAATAAAATTAATATATAACCTTCTGATAAATAGCTTGTGGGCGCCAAAAAGAGCATAGAAAAAAATATTTAATGTCACTTGATAAATTCAATTCGGATTTTTCCGATTTTATTTCACCTGCATGCATTGCAATTAGTAGTGGAATGGCTTATAAAAATATTGGTTTTGATTTCATTTGAAAATATAGCACAAGTAAATAAACAAACTATCGATAAATGTTATTTAATATTATAATTTATTGCAGAATTGACATATCGGTGTTTGTATCTAAACGAGTCAACAACATTTATTTTTTACAATATTTTTAATGGTAGAAATTATTATATTCTTAGCCGATGCTATTTTGAAATCATGCAAATAATTTGAATTAAAAAGCATGAGATGTATTCGTATTTATACATCATTATTGAGACTAGGTAAATAACTTTATTTTCATTGTAATGGTTAGAATGTAAATTAATTAAAGCGAAGGTAAACAAGCAAATTGACGGTATGAAACTCGTAACGAAATTACTTTGGCATGTAGACATTTTCCAGTCTCGTAAAAGCTCTCAAAAGCTTCTTATAATAACACTTTGTGAAAACCAGCGGCAATAATAATAATGTTATATAACTCTCGACGAAATGCGGAAATTCCGCAAATGATAAAAAAGCACAAAAAGTTCTCTGCGGCCACGGTTTCTGATTAAGAATTTCACAACAAATTAAACTACTTATGTTGAGTTACAAAACATCCCAGCGTGGGTGCAAGATTACTGCAAACTTTTTCCATTTAATGGGATTCAGAATGTTTCTAAATATTACAACTTATATTCTCCGCACTGGTTAAATGTCTTTTAGTTTCGGCGCGGCCAAATAATCGGCATTGCCAAAATTGGTGTCGTATTTTTGTGCAAATTATATATGTGAAAAATGTGCGATATTTTAGCAACGTTAGGAACAAGAAGCGATGATTCTTTATTACATATTAATATAGTTGAGTCCATTCGTAAACAGGCATTGACAGAATCATGAAATGTTAATTAGAAATAATCGTGTACATTGAAAAAAAACTTTTAGATTTATTCATAACGATTCAATATCGTTTGACACGTGCGACTTTATATTGAAGTAACTGTCATTAATTATGAGTTTAATTTATTCACTGATTGGATTATTTTAACGTAACACATGTTTTTTGTTATATGCTATGTTAAGTTTTGGCCGTTTTTATTTTATAAGGATGATTATTCAAGAGTAAGATTTCGATTATAACTGCGAAATTGCCACTATATTATTTGTGACATTCATACAAAATGAGTGGATTTTTTACTCTATCGTGGGATGCGACTTCAATACGTTTATTAGTTTGTACACTATACATGAATAGTTCATACATAACCCAAAAAATACGCCTTATGATTTTATTAATATACAAATCAATCTACAGTAACCTAAAAATTAATTTTCGATTTGTTCCAGTTCAAAAACCAGCAGTTGTCAAGTTGACCGTGATAACTAATAAAAAATTAACGGCAGTTTAAGATGATGCCCCGTTATCCCGTGAAGATCAAAACTGTGTAGCCAGACAAATATAAATATGTATACAGTGAAACCTCGATTTTACGTTTTCCATGGGACCCTGAAAAAATAACGGTAATTGCGGGAAACGGTGAATGCGGGAAAGCTTAAAATAATAATAAACAAGTAAAATCGTAAAAAACATTTATCAATTAGTTACTTGTACATACTGTATATAAAATTTATTTTTTAAAAAAGTCCTTTATGTTAGTTTGCTTCTTTGTTATTTGGCACTTTAATCGGAACAAAGACTTTTACTAAACTTGTGACTAAAAGTTTGTATGTACAGGACTCATTATTACCATGAATTTTAAACAACTCTACATTTACATCATAAACAATAATACGCGTGTGGTGGATTTCAACACAAAAAATTGCACATGCGTCCAATGCGTTACATCTAACATGTACAGCGGATTCCAACGTGCCTAGACATAACACCTGCACTCGGCTGTGTCAAACTTGTCGGCCGAGATACGGAGAAATATGCAATAAAAACAGTCAATCGGGATAATATTTGTGACGGGACCAAAATATTTAGACGGTATATCGAGGAAATCGGGGAATCAGGAAACGGTCAATGCGGGATTATTTAACCTTGTTCTTATGGGAGTTTGACGGGACTATAAAAAATAAGCGTTCCTGTCGAGAAAACGTATTATGCGAGAACGGTCGTTCCACTGTATAAACATTTCCAAAACCGTCCTGTTGTTAAATTAAATAAAGCCAGAAAAACCACATATTATTTTCATATTCATCACGTGCCAAGTTTTCTCCTTGAATTCAAAAATTTCATTTCTATATTGGGTTTAACAGTATAGTATAGCTTCTGAAAATATCATATATTCATTTACGCCGATGGCACTTGAGACGTTTCCTAATGTCTCTATATTAAATGATTAATTTCTACGAAATCCTGATAATATCCTAAAGCCCAATATTGCTCAATTCTCTTTGTAGCTATAGACAATCAAAAGTTACGCAATTTGTTTTCTCCCACGAATAATAAATAGTTAGATACGATACATGTTGTGTTTTCGTGTTCTCTCTTCTCACACATCTTCTCTCACTCGGTTAAGCGTGTTCATTATCGCTTAACTTTGGATTACATATTAATTATTTCGTATATTTTATTATTTTATTTAGAGCGCACGCAACCAGTAGCAAAATGTCTAATATTCTTGTTTTTTTATACTGTTGAGATCTCACTACAGTAGGGAATTATAACAATGTAATAATTAAAAATTCCGAATTCCACGAAGGAAAAAAAGATACATTTCTCTGTTTATTCTCCGGTTAGAATAAAATGTATTTTATAATTAAATTGATAATAATATTTATTTCCAGGTTAAATAAAATTTCGTATATAAAATAAAGGTCTTATTATGCATAATGATTATAAATTAACTTGTGGGTGGTTTTCTTTTTTTTTTTATTCTCGTATTTTTGTATCATACATTTAACCACGTCTTAATATTGTTTCTTAATTGCTATCAAAAAAATATAATTGAATATACGCACAAATAATTTGGAAGGTTTCCTTGAAAAATGCGGGTTGAATCGAAAGCATTTAGATCTAGGTAAAATGTCAATAACTCTTTGGTATAGCAACAAACAAGAACGAATAATTAATGATAACCGAAATATAAATTTTATTGACACATGAAACTTTATTTCTATAACTATTTACAGTAATAATTTATAGATATATTGTATAAGTAATATATAGCCTTTTGAAAGATTACTATATATATTTTTAGTTGTTTTTCAATACAAAAAATATGGGCAATAACAAACGCCTCATCACTTTTAAAAAGCTGTATCGACCACTCATCCTTTTGGGAAGCCTATATTAGGGTAACCCTCTATCCGCAATCTACTAACCAACTAAATATTAAGCTATCTACCAGTAGCGCTGGAGACATAACCTCAATACCAATTCATCACATATAATTTACAATAAACTATAAATACTTTTTAACCATAGTGTGACAATTATTTAAGCGTAATTGATTTACCATATTCTTAACAGAATATAATGTAAAGTTGCTATTTTAAAGAAGCAATAAGAGTATATCGTATTGATTTGGTGACACAACGCTAACGGATTTATTTCCACAAAAATATTGGGATCCATACAACAGTGCGTTTTTTTGACCTAACGCAATAGTATTTGATTGACTTAATATTAATTCAACTTACAACCTAGAGAACCTATATTAAATATTTTATTTTACAAACAATATGTAAAAGACTTTTCATCAAACTTGAATTGTTACAACTTTGTACGATTCCACACGTTTTGTCACTAACGACTCGGGCTTTGCCTTTCGGTATCTTCAGGCATTATATCACACGGATGCAACAGAACTGACTGGTCAATTCAAAGTGTAACAATTCAAAGTCGATATCATAAATTTAAAAAAAAAGACTTTGTTTCTTATATCACATACAAATATATACAAGAAATTTAAGTTGAAAATAAATGTTAAATTCGATAATCGTATTTTTGTATATGTGTTTTTTTCGGTTCAATCAATACACAAATACATACATAACAGTTGAATAGAAAAATTGTCTGAATCGGAAATATATATGTAGAAGTGTGTTTTAAATAGTGTTAAACCCAATTGAATCACTGTTGATAGAGCTGTAAATAAACATTCATGACTGACATTTATTCTTTCGCCTAAAAAAATATTTATTTATCGAAGCATGAAAAGTTCATAATTGTGAATACAGTTAGTTGCTCTTTGTAACCAGCTTTCGAGCCCGACGTCACTGCACACTCCCCAATCTCATACCACTGACGCTCTCTCGTAGGGATCCTTTGCAAGACGTGCCTATCTCCTTAAGAGTTCCAAATAATCCCTCCCAGATTCGCAGCGACCTTGCGATCAAACTTTTACCCAGTTCGGTTTTATCGTTAGAGAGTATTCTAGGGTTGTTACAAATCGCATTTATTTATTGACCGGTATTATGCGACAATAATAGTATTCCCGCATAATCTTTTCAGCGGATTTTGCAAGATATTGACGAAAAACGGTAATACTGTGGATTCATGACATCCAATAAAATGTGTTCTACCGCAAAGTTTTAGAATGTCTTACTAAGAAAAGTACAATATTTATTCTAAAACTTTGTTTGAATATTTTAAATGCACTATAAATTACCGTTAATGAATAATTTTTAAGTTGGTAACTGTCACTTCTTGATGGAAAGGCATGATATTTTAAATAATAAAAACACACATTTAGTACTTATTTCCACAATATGTTTATGTTTATTTAAATATATTAATGTTTATATCCTCAAATTTATTGTGGAAATAAGTACTAAAAAAGTGTTTTTATTTTTTAAAATGAATAATTTATAAAAAAAAATACTGTAATGTTTGATTGAATAGAAACTTTTCTTTTAAAGCATCCTTGTTTGAAGTTATCAATTGATCAATTGATAGCAGAAATTTGAAAATTTTATTAAAAAAAAAACAAAAATCATAAAAGAGAATATAATTGAATACCACCATTTTAATGACTTGCTTATTACTTATATCTTTGTCATTTCTTTTTTGTAATTTTTTTGTATGAAGATAATTAATTGCAACGTATTTAATATTTCTTGTGTAAGTCATTGTAAATATAATGTATGACATAATTTATGATATCGACTGAAGGTGCTTGATGGAATTTCAATATAAAATTTGAATCGTTAGAATTTTGTACGATTCAGTTCTGTTGCATCCGTATGATAGAATGCCTGAAGATGCCGAAAGGCGAAACCCGGGTCGTTAGTGACAACACATGTGGAATCGTACAAAATTGTAACAATTCAAATTTGACAATGTATGACATTATTTTACAAGTGATGCGAGGCCCTGCTTCTATCTTATATAAATCAGAATATGGCACATAAACACACCCCGGGAATGATTGACGACGCAGCCACTTCTCGGGCGAAACTTTAACAATAAAACAATAACATAATCTACTTACAAAAGTTTAGATTACCAGTCGGGGGATTTAGGCATACAAACATGGGCGAGTGATAAGACTCGCCGAGTACCATTTCAGTTAAAACAAATAAAAAATGGCGATAAAGTGAGATGAATAAGATAATCAGATTTGCGAAGTCTCGTATTTTGTGATAAATAAGATTCAAAACACAATATATTTTATGACTAAGCGATTACTTCTTCAAGCGAAATGTAAGTCCACGATAACTGTATAAATATAATTATTTTATTGGATTTCAAAACAACTCTTGCCGATTGATTGAATGCTTCTAGCCCAGTGGTTCTCGTGTGCGGCCACAAGAAGATTTTGCTGCGGCCATCAACAGTTTTATTGTAAATATTGATATTTAAAAAAAATGTATTTTTATAAATGAATTTGTAAAATTGATATTATTTTAAAATTGATTGAATAAACCTGACTTATCCAGCATTTAGTCGAGCTTAAGTAAATGACCGTTTTAATAATAAAACTGTTCAAAAATTTTGGTCGAAGTTATACGTTGATCATGTAGCAAATCAATATAAAGAATTAAAAACAATTGATTCATTAATTTTGTTGATTTTACCTACAACTGTATAATTTGAAAAATCATTCAGTGTAATGCATTTCATAAAAAATAAATATCGAAACTATTTTTGTCACATTTGGTGCGGCCACGAAACATTTTCGCTGATATTTATAATGCGGCCACAGTGAAATTTCACGTGATAATTACCATGTTAGTCAACACCACTAAAACGATATATTTTGTATTTATTGGTAAAAGATAAAATTTGCCAATAGAGCAACTAACATTGTACCGAAAGTATTTTTGTTTCAACAACGCAAATAAATAAATGTTATGTTTTTTATTTATAGTCTCAATATTCGAGTCTCACTTTCAATGTCACAGATCATAAACATTAATCACATAAAGTTACGAGAAGGATGCCATCAAATTCAATCGTTATAAAGCTAACCAATTGTTTTATTTATCGTGACGTTATAGAACGATATTAATAAATGTATTGTTAACCCTCTTTTAAAAAATCATAAATCAAAATTCGTTTAAAGTCCATTTAAAACAGAGATGGAATAAGGCCTAATCTATTAAGAGTCAAAAAGAGTTGATCGACAAATACTACCGAAGATTAAAATAATGTGTTATTATCTGGTCAATAATTCAGCTATTTTTCTATCAATATTCAAACCGGATAACTTTCTTCTGGTCAGTTATATTGAGTAATCCAAATTGGTGCTGCGGTAAGACTTGTGTGTTATTTAACAAAATTGAATTGTTCACATCACGTGGATTTGATTATAAAAGAACCTAGAAAATATAACTGATTGATTTTAAACCGGTCCCTCCTCATTGTTTGTGCTGATGTCACGTTTTATAACCGCCCACTTTACACTCGGCCGCGACAAAAGGGTTCGAAACACTGCATCACTCAATAAAGAATAAGTGGAATACTTATACTATGATATTTTTTTGTTTTTATTTTATTATTGGTATCTAATATTATATTATCTATGAATTCATGTAATTCAAAATAATATTTACGGACAGTAATCGAGGTAAGTTTTGAATGGCAATAGTATAACAAAAATATTTACTGTTAATGAAAAAACTACTTAACGAGCACTGTTATATTCTTATATTCCAGCCTGTGACTTCGCAATCGAGTGGTCGAATGTTTATCAGTGTTGACAAGGTAATTATAAGACCAATATAATATATCTCATATTTTTGCGTCACAAGAAAATAAACTTAAATCTCAACTCCGAAATTTAAAATACCGGTCCACTCACAAATATTCTCAAGCGGTGAATCTTGGTGTGGTGGTGTTCACTTAGGTGGTGATTTGTGCCGCTTGAACAAATGACTATTTTCAAGTCATAACGTCAATTTTTCCAGATACTTTACAAGTTATTGGCCTAGTGCTTATCATTGCTTATTCAATACCGTGTAGAAGAAAAAATACACCAACTCTTAATTGAAAACCATAAATCTATTGTATTTCATAATTTCTAATATCGACTAAAGGAGTTTGATAGAATTTCAATATTAAATTTGAATTGACATTCAGATCTGTTGGATCAGTGTGATAGAATGCCTAAAGATTCCGAAAGGTGAAACCCGGATCATTAGTGACAAATCAAATGGAATCCTACAAGCTTTCAAGAATTCAATATTAACCGATTGTATAATAGTAATGATATAAAAAAAAAATATTATAATTATGGTATGCTGGGAATAAAATATAATAAACTAATTTATGATATCGACTGAAGGTGCTTGATGGAATTTCAATATCAAATTTGAATTCTTAGAACGTTGTAACAATTCAAATATGATAAACTAAAAATTTCAATAGTATATCGCGCATCATTATAGTTTAAATCTTTGTCAATCTTCATATAATATATATGTTCGTCCAGTTAAAAAAAACCGAGAACTCCAAGTCTTCTGTCATCCTTTACTTGACCTGTTTGAACTGATTATCAGGTTTGAAAAAATGGTGTTCGTACATTATGTCAGACACTTTTAGAGTCGTCGCATATTATGAAAATTAATGGCTTTATGATTGAATTGGATGCGGTGCAATGAACAAAACAGGAAACATAGTTCTCATATTGCTCCATCTAGGGCTACATAATGAATGACGTATCAAGCGTTTTATCACGAATGAACGGAGCATAAATACTTCATGTTTCTCACAAATATCATCAAATACACCAGACTCTCTATTTACACGGAAGAACATTTACCGACAACTGTGGAAATGAAAACGTTTAGACAGAAAGCTATGATCATTGAAAAAAGAAAAATATGTTATTTTACTACTCGCAAAGTTCATAAAATCGATGATAGGTATATGTTAGATTTATAGGTCATACTATTTTTATAGGGTACGTTGTTTTGCTTGCAACTTGATGTCGTTTTTGGACAGTAAATAAATAACTATTTTCATTTACTTTGTCGTATTTTTGTGTAACAAAATATGATACAATAAATTATTAAAATTTCATACCTAACTAATAATTAACCTTTTTTATAAGGCCATGTTGCTTTAAAAAAATCCTGGAAATGAGAATTATTTATTTTTATTTTACCAACAATCATTTTAATTTTGATAATTTATACGAGAATTGAGTGCTTTTTATTAATTTACCTACAAAAGACAGCCATACCATTTAATCCGAATTCATTCACATTCTTAATTTGTGTGTTCCCATGAATTCTTTGAATATGTTGGTATCAAAAAACCTGTTGAGATGATATAAACCATTTTTTAAATCAATACATTTTACAAGACTATTTTTTGGTCTCAAACATTTAAATTGACCAGAGAATCGAACCGTATGACATTACATTTAGAGTTCTTTATATCAAATTAAATATGTGTGTTGCTTTACTGTATTGGTCTTATGGCACACAATTTCCTGCTTTATAAAATTCGGCCTATATTCCACAAAGCGGATAAAAAGGTCATCTTCATTAAAGTGAACATCTTGCGTACTAGCAATGATAATCATTTTAACCTTATTTAAAAAGGTGTTAAGTCATATTTCCGTCCATAATAACTTTGAAATAATAATCTAACCATAAAAATATAACAAGCCGTTCATAAATTAAATTTGTGGATACGA
The DNA here is from genome assembly GCA_028555115.1 of Himalopsyche japonica. Classification (NCBI taxonomy): domain Eukaryota; kingdom Metazoa; phylum Arthropoda; class Insecta; order Trichoptera; family Rhyacophilidae; genus Himalopsyche; species Himalopsyche japonica. The sequence continues at coordinate 252,109 of JAHFWJ010000749.1, read as the reverse complement.
AAAGTAATAAATGAAAATTATTATAAATTGGATATAAACTGAATTGTCTTCAACGTATCGTAGAATCTTTCAGTGAAACATCGTGAACTTTAAAATGAAGCAATGTTAAACGATTTATTGCGCTGTACTAAATAATTTCTATTAAACGTTGAAAGTTTGATACATTTCTTCCGAAAACGTTTCCCAGTAGGATTATTAAAACATCGCCCAGGGTCAGGTTGGGCAGTTAAAGAATATTTTTACGATTAGACCAATGTTGGCTTCGTAGAGACACTTATCTACATACACAAATGTAGGTAATAAATTCAAATAAATTGTTATCCCCGCTTGTTATGTTCACATTGAAAGTCGGAGAGAAATTGGTATCATTCGTTGAATTACGTTGCTAGAGAATATTTACTTGATCATTTTTTTATTAAATAAAACACAAACAATTTTAACTAAAATAAATGGCAAAGTTTCTTTGAAAAATACAATTATATAATATTTTCAAATTTGAATTGTTAAAACTTTTTACGAGTCCGCATGTTTTGTTACTTACAACCCGGGTTTCGCCTTTTGACATCTGCAGGCATTCTTTCACACGGATTCAACAGAACTGACGTTCTCGTATTGTTCTCTCTCACGTATCGTTAGTTAATCAGTCAGAGGAAGTTAATTTATTTGATTAAAGAGTAAATAAAGTGCATTTAGTAATCAAATACAGTAACAAAAGCCTTTCATATGACGCCGCAATCTCTCGGATTGGCATTTTGGTTATTAGAGATGTTTACAAGTTGGCATGTATGTGGTCAATTTGTAGAATTTCCATATCAATTAAAATTCAAAGCTATAAAGTTTCAAAAAGACGAATATCGCTGACTTAACATGTAAATAATTATACGAAATAATTTCTCGAAATATTAAGATTAAGTTTGAAATTTTATTCACAAAAAATAATCAGAATACAGCATTTAAAGAACGACTGTAATCAACTGCAAAAAATAATAGTCGATCATTATCATGAGTAATGGATTAAAACATTTTTTTATTTTTAATGCACGAAATAAAAAGATTTTTTTTTATTTTTAGGGCAGCCGTATTTTTACAAAATATGTTAAGCGTTGTATTGTAAAATGAATACATATATACCACTGTTAACTTTTTAGGCCTTTTTTTAAAAATCTTCTTTTCAGAACAAAAGCTATAAAACGACACTACTTTTTTTTACACAGCTTAAAAAATTGATCAGAAAAAAATGTTTAAAATTTTATATATTTCAGCGTATCCGAGCCCGTTCAAGAACATATAATTTTAAAAAATCATTAACGAGAATTTATTTAAAATAAAAAATAATGACAAATTAGCGATATAAATAAAAAAAATCAAAAATTAAAAAAAGGGAGAAAAAACCACAAATGCTGAAAAAAATAACATAAAACAAACTGGCGTCAAAAATTCCGACGATAATTTCATGTTATTAAAACAATTTACCTATCATTCAATTTGACCATAGATTTTTTCACTCTTACGTTTTTTTCGTTCGATGCGAGAAGTAACATATAAACCGTCACGATCGCAGAACGTGGAAGTGTAAATAAAAAACGCAATTATCGAATCACCTTTGATCAGCAAACGAAAATTATATAGCTGGATTTATACCGCCGGAGAATCTTTTGTTTGGGTATCGGATCAAACAAAATAAAACACTTAAAAAACCATAACCAGTTTTAAATCTGAATGCTATACTGGCGCTTATTTTTTTGTAAGCATAAAAGTTTTTTAAAAAATCATAATTATTATTACACCACAAAAACATTCGTCGTGAAATAAATTCTCATGACGTTTTTAATAACTATATAAGCGTAAAAAATGTGCAAACATTGAAATACAATCAGAGGAAACTACGATTTGTATTAACCTGCATAAGGTTATGAGTATACCCACTCAAACTTATGAAGCCCTTCTTCCAATGCTCGCTATTTAAAATATGTAGGGTATCTAGTGTCGATATAGTCATTAATTTTTATTTGACTTAATTTGCCAGCTAGTTGTACAGTTGGCAAAAGAGGAATGTTTGGAATTGATTCGTTTACGTCGTATTTTAGCGATTGAAAGAAATAAAAATACTCCACCAGTAAACTGACAACTTTGATCAACAATTCAAACAAATAAATATAGTGCTCGATCGCAAAAGTCTATTTTCCAAAGAATTATTATATTATAGATATATTAGAATAGTGCTCCGCAACCGATGTGCTGTAAGACTATGCTATGTGTGCACAATAATTTCAAAATAATTTCAATCAATACCATTTATAAGAACTTGGTTTATATTATTCTTGTTGAAAAAAATTTTTTTAGATGTGGGATATTATAAAAATGTACTTAGAACAATATTTTTGTCCAGACAATATTTAGATTGCAATAGTATGTTGCTATATTTTGTTTTTGTTTTGTGCTATTTATTTACGACTTGAATTTTTTACGACGTGAAAAATTTTATTATAAAAAAACGTTACTATTTTAAATATACGCATCAAAATAAACTTAAATTTTCAAATATGTCATTAAGTTACATGTTTTAGCTGGTAGTGTGTCATGAAATTCGGAAAACTACCAAAGTGTGCCGTTGGTAAAAAAATTTATTAAAGAGCACTGTATTATAATGTAGATTTTCGCCTTATCTTCTCTACACGGGGTTTCAATATTATAAAACAATGATTTAAAATGAAATTTTTCATATTCTTAAAGAAATATATATATGGCAAATAAAAAAGTTATTTATTTTCTTGTTAGTCTATAAAAATAATAATTTTGTATGTCCAAAAAAGAGAATCTGTGTTTTTAAATTGTATATTTCTGATAATTAATGGTAGTTAGGTAGGTAAGTTATGAAACAATATTTTTTATTCTTTTGAAATAATGCAAGCTAGTCGTTTTCGATTTGTAAATATAATACACCTAATAGTTATTACTTGCTAACTAAAATTCAAAATAATTGCAATTACCAATAATTATGGCAAGCAACACCAATTTTAATCATGTATTTATTCATATGATAGTTTCAAATTTTTTACGCATAATAACATGATTGGTTGAAGAAACACAGGTTTAGTATTTTTAGATTGGGAGCGTGATCTAAACATAACAATTTTAACAAGATGAGTTTTAAAGAAGTTACCTATCCCGCACCTGGTATGGTGTAAAAATTATAACCCGATCAGTGGCAAGAAAATATCTTGCTATGCCAGTACTGTTTTCGTGAAATAAACAATAATTATCGTATCTTGAGAATACACTGAATATAGTTGCTGTATCATAAAATAATTTCTAATTAGTAATGTTTTTAATATGCCTTCTAAAGATTTAAATATAATTCATTTCGAGATTGACATACCATAGATAAAATAATTGAATGTAATAATTAAAATCCTAAACAAAATATTGTATTATTTTTAAATTCTTCTTTGTCATAAATTAATACTATGTTAAGGTTTAGAGGTCAGTCGTTTTTCATAATCGCAAACATTTAATTAAATACTCTGCAGATGAAATGAGTAGAAACATTTCGTAAAGAATACAATATATTATCATTATATTATTTCAAATATAATTATTTTTACGCTAAATTAAAAAGTCCACATGATTTATTTCTAGTACACCGCGCACATAAAATAAGAATTACTTTTTGCTCAATTCTTTCGTTGGTAGCTGTTACTAATGAAAGTAATATTTACGTACATCCATATAAACTATGCTATATATGTATATATTGTAAAATAAAGAGAATTGCTGAATCTGCTGTGTTTTTATGTTATTTCAATACAGTAGAGCATACAGTAAAATTAAACTTGAGAAAATAATCACTTTATTTGATAGATAAATATGTTTTTACTAAAAAATATAGGCATAGTTCATACGAAACAGCACCAGTAAGAGCTGTTTGGTTGATCAATACATTACACAGATAGAAAATAGGCAGAACTGAATTTCCTTTTATTAATGACTTTATTACTTTAAGTTATTTTTTGATTGACACGAATTTATTTGACAAAAAACAGTAACTACTCACGGCGCGTTTTTATCAGATATCCACATACCGTTGTTATTTAAAAGACACACGTATTAATACTTAATTTACCAGAACTTTGTAGTTGATTTGATATATAATAATAATGAATTCAAAATGAGTTGATTTTTAATAAAACAGCCGCTACTTATTTCAATATTTACTATTAAAAATAGAATATGTATATTAATAATAGCACATTTACTTTGTCTATCAATAAACCATTCTGCAAGAATAAATTACCAATTTTTATTTGATCATTTGTAGTATATCATAGAGTTTTAGTTCAACGAATTTTGACACACCATGTTTTTCTAACGCGTTAAAATATCTTTTCGACTTTCTCATAAATAACAATGATATTATACACGAGAAAAAATATCGCACTTTAGAACATTATGTAGTGGTGAATCATTTTATTAATATGGATTGTCTCATAAACAAAATCAGTAGGTAAAGCTTATTCTGAGATAGGTAAATTTATTGAAGTCTTTAATGCATAACCTCGCATAAAACGGTGGCCCAAGGCAAGATTATTCTTTATGTTGATGGATTTCGAAGATATTTTCTGCCCATTTGAGCATAACTCCACGTAGGAGGAGCCGTTAATGTGCCAAAATATTAAGTATTTTTTTTTTAATAAAATATAAAGTTATCCACCACGTGGCATCATATTTTGTGGCATGTTTTGATATTTGTCTCAAAGGTATCGAAAGAAAAGTTGTGATATAAAGTTATATAAAAAATACACTTCAATAGCTTGAAATATATTCAATTTGGAGAGCTGGCAGTTGTGATATAGTACAAAAACTTGAAAATTATGGCTTAAATTTGATCGTATCACACAAAATCGTCTTTTGATAATTCTAAATTTGTATTTTGAGAGTTAAGAATAATTTTATGACTGCTGTTGCAACAACTAGCTTCTTTCGCATGAAATTTTCTATTTCAAACTTTAGATATTTCCCATATTTTGTTCATTGATATGTATATACATATTGGCTTAATATGAACCGCCTAAAAATCCAATGTAATCTGTGGAAATCAGTTCTTCTTTGCTGATTAATATAAATATAAATATATATGTTTTGCTTGGTTTTGTAATTAGTAAAAAAATATTTTCAAAATAATATTATAACTTTCAAGTACGATAATCCACTTCCTAAGTAAATTCTTGAAATTGTTGATTTCTGAGGTTCATTTATTATCTACTCAATTAATTATTTCGGTAAAGAGAAAAATGTAGGTATTTTAAGAATTAATTTACGTTTAATTGAGAAATATAAACATTAAATCATAAATATAAAACAAATTGAACTCAGAATATTATTAGCAATTTTGTGATAGTAAGTTTAACATTAATTAATAAAAGTGTTTTAAATTGACTTAACCTAATATTCACAAATAAAAAGCAAATTTGAATTCAAACATGAGAATGAGAAAGGATAATTTTCCTCTTAATACAAAAAAAGCTAAACTAAAACTTATACACAAATATGTCTTGTGGATTGTGTTTTATTATTATATATATTTATTAAGTATAGAGTATGCAAATACTATTTAAAATTGGAAACGATTAATTCTATCTGAAACTCTTCATCATTTTTGAATATTGTTTTCTGAAGATTTGCAAACTGCGAGCGGCAATGTGTAACCATAGTGAGACATTAAAGAATTTTTAATAAGCAACAGTTTATCCATTCAATTAAACAAAATTGAAAATTCTTTTTTATCGCCTTAAATTCTCGCCTTTAATTAATTTTGGTTTTGTTATACTTTTGGTTCTTCTATTAATATCGTTTTAAAGATACTGTATTAAAAATTCCTTGAAACCGGTTGCCTTAGCAATTTTTTACAAAGCTTTATTCAAAATTCTCTTAAGTAAATAATATAAAAAAAAGCTTCATAATTAACTTCTGTTTACATAAGAAATTTTCGCTTTAATAAATTAATACTAGTATATTGATAATACTGTATCCTTGGTGATATTTAATTTTTAAAAACAGTTATGTATCAAATTTATACAACTTTTTAGTTTTATATTTATTTACTTATGCATTAGCATACATTGTTACTTTTCAAATTTATTTATGAAGGAAAAATTGAAAGCTTCATAACAATTATGCATAATGTGTTTTGAAAAATATTTAAATGGATTTATTATATTATTAGGTCATGAAAGTGTGTGACATGTCGTTGGAATGGGCTTTAGAGCACCTTAAATCATTTGCCAGCACGCGTTAAAACGGTTTCAGTTGTATTATTACGCATACAACAAAACCATTACATAAAGGTTTTCAAAAAAATAAAACAAAATAAACACTTTATTTTGGCTTAATAATCGAATTTTCGTTCTTTACTATCAAACAATGTAAAAATAAATATTACACTTGTATTTGAATGGTAAGAGTGGTGAAGTAATGAATATATAAATTGAATTAACTATGTATTCAGTAAAACGATTCTAACGATCCTCAAAATAAACAGATGTCATCAACAAAATTAGAATAATATCTTCGCACAGATTTTAAGATAACTATTATAAAACCTGTTTGGTCAAAGACTAGCGGAAGGTTCTAACATAGTCACTGCTATAAATTTAATTATGGGTATCGTCTTTTTTTCAAACGCACGAATTGATTGATGAAAACATGAATACATTTAAGGTGTGAAGCAACTCCTGCATTAAGAATAAAACATATGTTAGCAGGCATTGAACTTTGAATATTTTTTATACATTAAAATCCGATAATTTTGGGTCTTGCCGAAAGGCAACAAGATTTGATGCATAAATTTGAAGCAGTTTATTGATCGTTGAAAAGTTAAACGATTTCGTATCAAAGATATGTCGTTCCATGATACTTTTGAAGCTTTATATAATAGAATTCTACCAAATCGATGATATATGTATGAATTTATAAAAAAATATCCAATATTAATTTTTTATTTTATTTGCAGGTAAATTGTAAGATATTGAAATAAAAATAGTACAGTGAGATTTTTTTATAGACGAAAATATTAAATTTGGTGAAATAAATATAAATTTTCTGATGCGAATATGTGGCAATCGCGCATTATATTCGCATACCTTTTTAAAGACTTTTTCTAAGTCTGAAGGTCGTTTTTTAAATTCATTCTATGAAATCTACATTTAAGTGTACAAAAAAGGAAAAAAAGTGTCGGCAAATCTGCAAAAAAAAGAAAACGGAATTTAAATGTAGTATTGAGGAAAAGAACAGATTGAGTTTTGAGCCAAATTTTCTGCTATATGTCTTTTAAGAATTTTTATTCATATATTACAAGCAAAACTATTCAATTTTAAGCAATCGGAGACTTTGGTCTGTAGTAATAATCTTTCAATGTTACATGAATAGATTTATTTCACATCAGTGAATTGCAATACGTTTAACTCGTTAATGAGTACAAAATTAAGCTTATTTCAGTTTAAATTTAATTTAAAATAGTATATATATATACATAATAAAAAGAGACAAACGAAGGTATTTTTTTAGTATGTTACATCTTAAACGAGTATTGATAATATAGTCCAATGTAGTTATCGTACAAAAATGACATGCAAATTTACAAATGTATATTGAGGAATCCTGTCTTGAAACTAAGCGACCAAGCTGTTGGCGTCTCTATTGTAATAAATAGTTAATACTACCTCCATATTTGCTAGGAAATTTACCACATTTCATAATCTGTTTTAAAAATGATAGATTTATACGATGATTATAGTGCTTAGTACAGCCACATATACTAGTCATGACATGATAAATACATCGCTAAATGTTGCCAGTTCGGCGTACAGAACAAATTGATTTTACGAGAGGTCAGTGATAATTACAAGAATTTATTAGTCGTGTTGCAATTTGTCAAATGTTTATTGTCATGGAAGCAAAGCAATTTCGGACATCTGTCGCTCAATAATGATTATCATTCATATTTAGAAATGTTTTTGTTTGTACCGTCTCATCATGAATCTGGTGTTTTTTCAGCATTTGTTTCAAGTCCTATAAAACACAAAATTCTGTTTTTTTTTCTATGTATTAATTGTTAGTTCATACATATCTCAGAAATGGCAAGATTTAAAAAACCTAGATTTAATTAAAAGTCTACTCTAAAAGTCCAAAATATGATGTTGATAATAATGATTTTAATCAATAATTAGGGGAAAAAGCCATAAAAGTCGTACCTCTATTACGTATCAATTATTTATATTTAGTACATAGAAAAAGAGACTGGTTATAATTGTTTTCCCAAAAAAATACTTAACATAGTTATTTGCTAATCAAATCCAAATGAGTTATTATCGAATTCCTAAAAATATCAATTGTACATTTTAAAAATGCGTCTCACTTTCATTAAGAAATATATACTTTAGAAAGCTCAGACATTTCAATGTTTACATAAGAAAAACACATTTTTTTTAGTACTTATTTCCACAATATATTTTTTGATCAGGACCGGTTTCGCTCATCGCGAGCATTATCAACTGATAGAATACAATTTACAAACAAGTCTATTTATACAAAACAAAAAATTAATTTGAGTTAATGGTAGCAGGTGTACAAAACCATGGGTACAAGAACATTAAGTAGTGATTGTGGGTTATTTTCGTCATTAAAAATTTCCCACTCCTTACTTCCTTATTGATTGTTTAGAGCTCCTAATGGATTATTGATTTACCATAATTGTAATTGTAATTCTTAATAAGTGATTGTGAACATTTAATTTTTATACTAATTTACTTTATTTGTATCAATATTGTATGATTTTATGTAAATTGTTTCCTAGTTCTTGTACCCATGGTTTTGTACACCTGCTACCTTTAACTCAAATTATTTTTTTGTTTTGTATAAATAGACTTGTTTGTAAATTGTATTCTATCAGTTGATAATGCTCGCGATGAGCGAAACCGGTCCTGATCAAAAAATATATTGTGGAAATAAGTACTAAAAAAAATGTGTTTTTATTATTTAAAATATAATGCCTTTCCATCAAGAAGTGACAGTTAACACCTTAAAAGTGGTTTACATAAGATTTACAAATATATGTTAACGTGCTATATATGTATATTAAATTATGATAATTGATGCAATACATTGAAAAGCTCATTTGAGGAACAAAATAATCCACAGGAGAAATAAGTTAGATCGCAGAGAAAATTTATATCCTAAAATAACTAAAATATGTTCATATAAGTGAAAAATTAACAAGATCTTAAAAAATCGATAAAAAGTTATTAATACTCATGTGACCTGGTTTTTCAACGCATGGGTAATGCGGATATTAATTCTAAGCTCAGTCAACCAGAAGTGAAACCAAGGAAGCAAGAGAAAGAAATAAGGAGAAATTGCCAGTTGTGTCAATCACAACACGGCACAGATTTCTGTTGACAATTTTTTGGGGTTCATCGACTGATTATGATTTGAATAAAACTATATAAAAGCGCTTAAGTTGACTTGAAACTAATACAAAAGATGAGTTCTGTGGGAATGTAAAATTATTAAAACGAAACAAAAATTGGTTATATGGCATATTCGTGTTTTCTGATTAGCCGCAAAAGATCACCCTACTAGAAAAATCATGAGTTTCCTGTAATTGCTAATTTTCATTGCGGAAGATTTTTTCCAAATGATAGACATACTTGAAAGTTTCATATTTGTTTAATACATTATCTATGATTTTTATGCGTATATCGTACAACTGGATATAAATTGCGATCTCTGTAATATTTTGCGTCACTCACTAAAGCAATTATTGCACCCAGCCATCGAACTATGAATAATTTTCAACATTGTTCTACCCTCGCATTGTACGTTTTTGATTTAGGGGAGAAGTTTTCTCGCAATTTTTCATCACTCAGTGGTGGGCGCAAACGAAAAAGGATTTATACATCAATCTTTTCAAAATCAAGTAATGAATCTTTTTATGTTTTTCTTATCATATAATTAAAGTGCAGAAACTATAAACATTGCAATCATACAAAGATTTGATCCACCAACATTTAAATTGGTTTCACAAAAACGGAATAAAATTATCTGATAAGAAATATTGAATCTATCAATATGTGATTTATTAGTCGCATTTGTGTTATAACAACTAAAGTACCTGAGAATTAAAAAAGTTTTTTGAAAATAATAATTAATACATTTCTGACACTTCAATATATAATTTCATAAAGCTCATTGTCTCACAAATTAACTTTCACCATAAATGTAAACTAATAATCAATTATCATTGAATTTCAGTAAAATTTTGCAGCTTTATATTTTAATATACATTCAACGTATATATATATAGATATGCATCATTTATGAATTTTAATTACAAATAAGAATACAAATATTTAAAAAATATCTTTGATTATTATACGTATCGTGTTATTATTTGTGACGCGTGTTTCACCACTTTGAGAGGCATCTTAAGACTTACTTCTGCAAAGGTTGCTTAAGTAATAATACAAAAAAAAAAAACAAATATTCTAAAATGACGAATTGGTGATGATAAATGACTAAATTAATATTAAGTACTAAAGAATCTTTTAATTAATCTTGTTAACTTTGCGATAATAAGTGTACTCACAATACGTGAAATAATGAAATTTATTTTAATTTTGTACGTAAAAATGAACTTCCACAAAGTGACCGCCGAATCTATCAAATGTTTTAAATAAGCATAATTTTCAATATTATGTATTGTATAAATACGTAAACTTATAAATATTTCAATAATAAAACTGAGTAAATTCGACGATTTTATATGACAGTAATAATATAAAATTTATGATATCGACTGACTAGTTCTTGATGGAATTTAAATAAAAAAAATAATATTAAATTTATAAAGTCTTACAGTTTTAACAACTGTTTGTCCAGTTAGTCACAAGAGTCTGTGATATAATCATTGAACTGGTAATAATATCTGATACTTCAACGTATCACCATATATATTATAGTATTTGGGGGAGTAAAGATCTAAATCGTTAAATTGGCCGGAACACACTTATGATAATCGTTTAGGCCTGTACTTAAAACAGTTGTACAGAGATGAATCTTAAAGTGGTCTTGTATCACAGTGTGGCTTGAAAATATCTGAAGCATATTCAATATTAATAATTAATGTACAATTTAAGTAATGTGGATGGACAAGGAACGGATTAAGTAATAATTTAACACGGTGAAAAAATAGCAATGTATTTTAGTTCTACAAAATTATTTTTACAAATATAGTTGATAGCTATTTCGGCTCACGCCATCGTCAGAACTATACGGCGTGAGCCGAAATAGCTATCAACTATATTTGTAAAAATAATTTTGTAGAACTAAAATACATTGCTATTTTTTCACCGTGTTATAATGGAGTTCTACCAAGTGAATGCCAATTCAATCAATATATAGTAATAATTTACTTTATAAAAATGCTCTTGTCATTGTTTACGGTATTAGATATTTGATAAACTTTTACCAAACATAATAAGAAGCACTTTTATCTTTTTATTGTGTATTTTTTTGAGATATTTTTGCATTAAAGTTTGATAACAATAATGCATTATCAAACAAGGCTTGAAGATTGTAGCTAAAAGCGTAAGTGGTCTTCAATTAAGTAAACTATTACATATTACAATATCATTGAATAAATTCTATCGGCCATTGATTTATTTTTGGTAAACAATTTTTTATTTACTGTTATTAAAAATAAATTTCATTCAGTTTGAGTGAAGATTAAACATATGTCCAATATTACTTTTAACCAGCGCTGTAGAGTCAGAGACGGAGTCGTGCAGTCATTAAAAATTGAGCAACTCCTACTTCTTCGATTAGGCGATTATGAAAAATATCTCAATGAACAACTGACAATTGGAAAAAGTTGACAAAATTAAACTGTTTTTAATCGAAGTCGTAGTCATGTTTTTTAACGATTCCACGCCCCTGTTTTTTACGTTATATTCGCATATTTTTAGACACATGATATGTGTTACGTGGAATCTAATACTGAATACTAATACTGACGTCCAGATAGTTTATTGCATTAATTGTATTTAAGTTTATTCGGAAGAACGTTATTATGTTCTTCAATTGCGTTTTTAATGCATACGTGCATTATAATGTTTAAATTTATTTTTAATTTACGTAGTGATTTGCTTATAATAAAATTATTTTGTCATCTTGTTTGTATATTTTAATGATCATTTACATGAAATGTTAATTCGAGATATCTTTTTATGAATAAAAAAAATCTATGTTAGAGAATTTGTGTCAAAGGGATGGACAATACGTTTTGAAATACTTTTTTTAAAAAAAAATTATGCTGTACAAAAGTTGTGAGTTATTGACAGCATAAATGATAAATTGTTTGTGGTTATATATTCACATTTTTCTTATATTGTCATAAGTCAATCCAATGGATGAGAACGGAACCTTTGTGGATAGGATGAGAATTATTAACGTAGCATGTGTGGGAATCTGCAAGATGGATTTGGCAAATGAGGAAAGACAAACATAGACGAAATTGAATTCTCAGGAATGGATGGCTTCTATGTAAATCCATCCATTTATAATGTCTGGGTTTACCGTTTTAGTGCTAAGCAATTTTGGCAAAAATAAATGAAAATTGCTATACACATATTGATTAATTTAGAGGAAAAAATAATGGTGTCAAATAAAACACTCTAACTTAGACAAATATCAATCAATTTTATTAATTATTTTTGCATTATAAAGATAAAATGTTTATTGTTTATTAATGTTTATTAAACATAAAGTGATATCAATATTATTGTATTTTATTTCTTTTAGAAAATAAAAAATCAAAAAAAAATAGCTCAACAATTATGTTTTGCCGCACAAATAGCTACTAATAACTACTAATTGTTGGCCTTCTCGTTATTCCCATTTCGAGTATGACAGCAATAAAGGCTTTCATTTCGTATATTGTTGTCGGCGTCCACTTTTTTGCTCGAGAATTATCCGATACAGTGTGCGAGGCCAAAAACTGTGCAGCATATCGATTTGTTTCCCTTACGATGGTTTCGAGCAGTGATATTTTAAAATAATATAAAAAACGATAAAAGTTATTTTTAAATGTATAAGAATGCACTCTCATTACAAATTACGCGCGAGGTTAGCGTACGTGCACTCCCGCGGAGCACCGAAAACACACTGAAACTCGCAGCGCTTTTGCGCTGCGCCGCAATTTTCGATACAAACGATCGCAGCGCTTTTGCGCCGCGTAGCATTCTAACGGTTAAACTGAATTAATTAAGAATTTGCATAAACATGTACACGTATAAATATATGTTTATTTATTAAAGGTAATAAACATGTTATCAATAGACATTTAAATTTTATTTAGTTAAGTGTATGATAATCTTTTAATTATTCTAATATTTGTTTTACATCCCGTGTCGAAAGCTAAGCTCGATTTAATATAAATGAACCCGGTATTTTTGTCTTTAAACGATAATGCTTGCGATAAGCGTGATAGTTGGTTACAATGTTAAGAATTGTGTACTAGTGTAATATTATTATTTATGAAATTTCTTAAAACCATCACGAAGACTGGAATGGATGACTGACTTTTCGATCACTCGGAATGTGAAAATTATTGGTAACCTCTGTTGAAGAAGGGTACTTGAAGTGTGTTTGAATACATATTTGTAAGGGATTTTCAGAACGTAGCTCAATAATGCTTTTGGCATGTTTCCAACACGAAAGGAAATTTATTGAGTGTGTTTGTGAATTGAATTTCAGATATTTTCATATTTAAAACAATTTATACATTTTTTATTTACTAATTAAACACTTATTCTCCCATTTCCTTCATATTCCTCGGTAGTATAGTGGTAAGTATCCCCGCCTGTCACGCGGGAGACCGGGGTTCGATTCCCCGCCGGGGAGAATTTTTGTTCATGTGGCTGAGTATAACAATTTTACTGTCAAAATTTTCTCACCAATCCAAAAGGTTCGCCCAACGTGGGGCTCGAACCCACGACCCTGAGATATTAAGAGTCTCATGCTCTACCGACTGAGGTAGCCGGGCAGCTGTATGGAGAAAAAATCTTTTTTTATTTAAAATTGAAGATGTTGACAAAGTCTAAGAGACGAAATACTTAACAAATCTAGTATAACAATTATAGAAGCTTTCATCTTATTTTGATAACCCCAGCGATAATGTTTTACAATTATGTTTCTGAGAAAACATTTCTCAAGAATTAAGACTCGCACTTATCTTTATTCTAAAATATGCATCATTGTTTATTCAAAATTACAAAACTTTTGCGATAGTCCGAGCAAGCATGGTTTATTCACAGTTGTACAAACATTTTTTTAAGGGTTACTGTTAATACAATACGATGCTTATAAAAAACAAAGTATTTTTGAAGCTAACCTAGAGTGATGTTGATATTGAACACCTTCACATTTATCTCATACAGAGCCTACAAGAAGTAACTATTACGGACCGTTTCCAAGGAACAATTTTGAATTACATAAAGGAAAGTCTCCGACATATCGATAAAACGGTTATCGGGCGTGATGATAGGTTATAAGAGTTGTTATAATACAACATTTCGAGACGGTCGAGGAAGCCTATGGCAACTGGGAACGGAGAAAAAACAATAATATTTATGTGGTCCATAAAATGCTATTCTTTTGGAAGATTGTGTGACGAAGTAAAGTAAATATCTCAGTCTCTTATAATGAAAGGAATGTTTATATTGCCATATATTATTGTATAACTTATTAGCTTCATAACATAGAGATTTATGAAAAAGTTCTATAAAGAAAACCATTTTGTATCATATAAAAATCGTTGCTTTATATATTAAATAATAAATACTGAAATATATGAATTTTTATTATTACTTTTTTTATATTATAATTAATGATTCGATAAAAAGCTTGCATATTCAATCAACGGGTTGAATTAAATCGGTTGCAAACAATGAAATTCAAAAGAAATAAATTTAAAGGTCTATATTATCAAAACGTTATAAAAGTGAAAAGGCATTTTTGTATTATTCGCAAATTAAATAAAAACTGTTTTTTTTCTTTGTTCTATGGTCAATAATTTAACAATTAATATCGTCTGTAGTTTTTATGTGCTCGTTGATAAATAAGAATAAAGTTTCTCCCATATCAATATTACAATCGATGTTCTCGATTAAAATATTAATAAAATAAAATATGTCATATGTAGATGCGTATAATAATTTATATTGCCAAAAAATATGTATTGTATTTCTTTCCTAAGCTATGATTAAAAATGAATATGTTATAAACGATTTCTAATGAATTCTTGCTTTAGAGTAAATCACAGTCTCGCTTAATTTATGGACAATTATTTGTATATGTATAAGTGATAAACAGTATTGTTTGAAGAAGTTTTTCAATCTATCTCAATATTCTATCGAATACTCATGGATCTGAAACGTTAGTCTGAAACCAGTTGCGATGCTTTGTGCCGTGTTCGTCTTGCAAACAACCAATGATTACCATACGATCAGCTCTTCTGTTTGTGAGTATTTCTTTAACAAGACTTAAAGGCTCTCGTTTGCCTTTACACGAGGCATTGGTAATGATACGATGCTAAGAGAAGTGGGTACACCGGCTAGGCAGTCTCAGTGTTAAGATATATTTTTGAAGAAATAGAATCGAGAAATCTGGAATGCAAATACGAATATTAATCTACATTATATGAAAAAAATTTAGTCAAAACTGATATGTTACAGGAATCTATCAGAAATTGGGTAATCTTATTTGGATCTTCACGCAAAACCCTCATTGATAAAATAATCGAATTGTAAAATATTTTTATAAGATTTTTTGTTATTATTTTAAAATGATGATTTCGGTTTTGAAATAAAAGGAAAATACTAGAATTTTGGCTTTCAAAACTCCAATATTTTGATTGTTAGAATAGCCTCCTAAAATCTTAACGAACCAAAACCAGAAAGTATACGTTATTATACAAAACGATATACGCGGAAGTGGTTTTAAAATAATAAATAAATGCATGGAAAACTTGTCTGTGTAACCTTATACTTTTATGAATTAGCCAGAGGGTTTTCCTTTACTGTTTTTGGAACCGATGAAATTCCAACGACGAGGAAGACCGTCAGATGTCTTCAATTTAATACGAGAATTTTTCGTTTCACTTTAGGTTAGTTTACCGTTGACTGGCTTAAATCTTTTATCGTGACATTCTTTTTGTAGTATTGCTGTATCACGATACATATGACTACATGAATTAATTATAAACATCGAGATCATCTCTTCTGAGTCACTCAATTGAAAAATTACTCTAAGTGTTGAAAATAATTAGGGTCAATTAAAAGCAGTCACTTCATGAATTGTATTATTTTATGCGAGGGGCGAATGCGAAATTTTAATTTGTTCACTTATAACAAGCCTTGCTAAGTCAACACGTTTATTTTTCCGAATTCCTAACCAAAACAAAAAAATGCAAGTGCACTGATGAATGATGTTTTACATCCTGAACTAGATATTACTATACTAGGTACATATCGATAACTGTATTCTAGTATCTGATACTAAACATCAGTAATATTCAATTAGTGATAAAAATTAATCCCGGTAGAAAAGTGAAAAGAAAATCTGCGGATTGGAATTAGTATACCAGATGAACAAATTTACATTAGTATTTGCGTTTTATATTCAATACTCGAACTGTAAGAAATCGAAAAAAGCTATGTCACAAACATTAAAAGCTATTGTATACACCATTAGTAAAATATTTAAATAGTACCACTAAAAATGATGGAATCTGTTAATATTGAAACGAATACTTTTCGATGGTGTTACATTGCGGGATAATATTTATTATTAAAAAATGTAGTGGATATATTCAATTAAAATTATGTTTTTGCCATATTAATACGAATATACTTACAGTGTGTTTCAGTATTCAAAAAGTAACCTTAATATTAGGATTTTAACTTGAGTAACTTCGGTATTATAATCTTAATCTTAAACTGAACAAGTGAATATCTTTCTACTATGGGACATTTATTTTGAGTATTTCGTAAGTAAATATTTAATACCAACTACACTCCTACACTAGTCGTGAATCGATTTGTCTACATACATATACAAATAGAGAAAAGGTCAATACATATTTAAGAAGTTTATAATTCAAGATTAACCTTTGCCACTGTCATAAAATGCATATAATCTTTTCTAAGTGAGATTTCCTACTTAAATATAATATTTTCATGCTCGTTAAGGTTTATTTAAGCGTGGGTGACGACTACATTGTGCGTTCAGCATCCTGCAATTTTGCCAAGAAATAATAATAATTGAATGGAAAATTACTGCGCCTATGATGCCATAACTGGGCGACTAATTCCTCTTAATTTTAGGGAATAAATAAGAATATTTGAATACGAAGACCTTATCGAAACGATGTTATTATAACGAAAAGAATTATTCATCACAAAATATAGCAAAATTAATGTCGTGCGGATCAATGACCTCTTAAGTGGGGTTTTTTCATTATTTTCAATTCGCTACCCAATTAGAAATCTTCTATGTCTTAAAACAAGTCATATATTTGACAAGCACAGAGTTTCTGATTACATACATACTTTTTTTTACAGTTATAATAAAAGCGACATTTTTTTGAAAACGGAAATTGTTCTAATGTTGTAAAATGGAGTCCTATTTTAAATTTATTGACTGACATACTAACATTTAACCCAGTTTTGCTAGTAAAAACTTAAACAATTCAAGCAATAAAGCAATTCCCTTTAATTGCCCCTCGCTGTAGACTTTGCTAGAGCAATAATGACAATAAACTACGTAACTCACTTTAAAGTGAGAGTTATGTTCTTTTTACCCGCCATTAACTCAACTTGGATAAACTTATAAAATACTTTAGCGAAATTATTTAGTTATTCATGAGACAAATAAAATTATCCAAACAATTTCATTTATCTTCAGATAGAGAAGAGAGTACTCTCAAATGTAAGGTGGATTATATTATTTGTGATCTAAACATTTTTTCAATGCAGTACACCTTTTTCGTTAGAAACTTCTGACATAAAACTAAAAAAATAGAAGTTTCTTTGCACACGTCATTGAATGAATTCACTTTCTAAGTCTTTTAGTAATAAGTTATTCTGTTTGTGTTTGTAAGTATTAATTATAAAGGATGCAATTTGCAATTGGTACGGTGATTATTTTTTAGTTATTGCATTACTAACATAGACCTAATATTATATTAAATTTTAAAGAATAAATGACATCTGTTGCATCCGTGTGATAGAATGTCTGAAGATGCTGGCAATAAAAGGCAAAGACCGGGTCGTTATTGACAAAACATGTGGAATTGTACAATGTTTTAACAATACAAATTTGATATTGAAATTCCATCAAGCAACTTCAGTTGATATAAATTATTTTACTGATAGTTATATATTCAGTTAATCTTGATTTACTAGCTATCTTGACAATTTCAGTCATAAAATATATCGATATTAAGAAGATGTCGAAATTCAAAACCACGGTTGAAGGTGGCAAAATATGCGGAATCATAAAAAGTTTAATTGATTTTTTTTTCTACAAAGGATTATTATTTCAATTAAAAATTACGGTGAAAAACTATGATTGCTTAAAAGCATTGGTTAGTAATGGTAATACATAAATAATTGTTTTATTAATTTCATTTAACATCGAAATGTGTCCAGGCTCTTACAACGAGAAAAAAATCAAATTACAGGATACGAAACAAAAAGGTAATCATTTCTAGGTTTTCCAACAAAAAATGAAATTACTTATTTTCTAAAAATCCCACGTGTATATTCGCATGAAATGAAATCATTCTACATATCCATATTTCCATTTGCTACGTTTATTCATTTTATTTGAAATTGGCTGAAAAAAAAGCCACCCATTACTTTTTATATTGTAATGACAACATACTACCTCCCCTGAAAAAGAAAATAAGTTCACCGAAAGCAAAAATGATATTACATCCTCGAATAGTAATAAATTTTTATGTTGATTAAAACCAGCATATGTACATATGTAATATTCAATTATCTTTATAAAGAAAAATAATATCATACAAAATAACTTTGCTGTGCGAATAAAAACATATCATAATGATATTTAACCCACATTATTTTCAATGTAATATACTAAGGGAAAATTACATTTTAATTGAGCGATTCTTGAATAATATACTTTTTCAGTACAAATTAAACATCTGAGAACTGGTATAGAAATAAATGAGAGACAAGAGAGACAAGCATTTATGTGCTTATATCGCAAGAGTAAAAATCAAAACTTCGAACATGGAAGATATTCTAGAAATGCAGTATAGTAAAAAATATTGTACATGGCGTGCGCCGCGTTTTGAAATATTCACATAATAATTATTTCATATGTCTAATTAGTTTTTGTATAGCCTGCTATTCGTGCGATTTATTTTAATTATAATAAGAAATTCTTTGTATTATAGAAATAAAACATAGAATTTTTAAAAGTTATTATTAAAAAAACTTGAATACTTTTGCAGCACTGAATATTTTTTTTCAAAATGTTTTGTAACACATTTTGTTAAATATAAATGTTCTGAATATTTTTTTAACTCTTCTGTATTGTATATGTTGCGATTAAAAACTACAAAACTATTCATATTTAATTTTTATACAAATGCAAAGAATTATTTTTTTGTATTATTTCCACAGAATAATGAAATTATCAGTACTCGTTTCTTGATTTACTGATTGAATCGGCATTTACGTGGTGGAACTTTATTATAACATGGTGAAAAAGTAGTAATGTATTTTTAATTAAAAAAAAATTATAGATAGACCAACTATGTATATCTTATAAATTTTGTAGAACTAAAATACACTGCTATTTTTTTACCGTATTAGTACTTATTTCGCTCACATTGAGCATTTTCAAAAAATAATAGAAAGCTCGCAATGAGCGAAACCGGTACTGATTAATGTATTAAAGTTTTAATTTAAACAAAAAAAAATTTTTTATAAATAAAAGCTCTTATTTTAATTCGAGTTGACCCCTCAAAAGTTATTCATTCATTGTTTAGTTGAAAATACTTGAGAAGCGACACCGCTCTTGGTTTTAATATAGAATCTAGAAATGTTTTTTTTTTATTTTGATATCAAAATTATCATCGCACTCATCAAGAAGCATGCAAAGTGAAATAAAATCATAACATAATAATAGCAGCACGTAACCGAGGTACTAGTCCGAACTGACAGTAGGCGGGCTGAGATACTTGCCTCGTTGCCCGGAGTCATGCAACGGTGCATGATGCATTTTTAACAATGTCCCTCCTGTGTATGTTTATCTCGTTGTTTATTTTTTGTAGACAATATCATATGACATTGTTAAGGAGGTGCTCGCTGCTTATATGGAAGCAAGTGCAGCGATAATGGGAATTTGATAATGTGTTTATTACATCATGTTTTATTACCAGTAATATTTTATAACGCAAAATTGTGCTTTTGAACAACTTTTAATATTGATACATACAACGTAAGAGATTTTATTTAGAATAATAACTTAGGCAATTTTTGTAACGAATTTAATGTGGTATTTAAATTTTGATTAATTGGCAATTGGCGACAAGACTTAAAAATACATTATTCATTCACAGATCTGTAAAAATCTGTAGATAGTAATAAATACATAATTTTATATATATTTTTATCGATAAAATAAAAAAAAACATACATTATCTGCAGCAGTGATGATGGTACATAAAATTTGATCAATACATTTAAAAAAATTATAAACAAATACTCGCATTAACAATGAGATTAAGAGACATATATCAACGTTCAACTGTTGTCACAGAAACATTGATTTGTCATTTTGTTTTCTGTGCTTTAAGTATAATTAAGTTTTTTTTGTCCAAGATATATACAATATCAGGGGTATTAAAATTTTAGTTATCTTGTTGTTTTTATTTTCATTGCTAGGAAAAGAAATTTCAATCATTTTTAAGGAAATGTCTTGACTGTACTTTTGCGTTGATTGTCATATTCTTTTACACTCTACTAATCGAAACGTATCTAACGATCTGGAGTTTTTATATTTGAAATATGTGGAATGCACTGCATAATTTGTCGATTTCGTCGAAGGTGTGAAGTGTGCTATCGATAAAATCATTGCTACTCTACGCGCGTTGCTTTCAAAATCAATACCAATTAGACAAATGGCACGTGCAATCGCACCTGTCTCTATCCAGATTGCTTTCTGACGAGCTATTGACGAAACATCGAGTGTTACCATCAAATTCTGAAAACAGAGTGAATCTTGGGGGAAAAGCTTGTCGTGGAAGTGTTCACCTTCACGCGGTGATAATAAGATAGTAATCATTTAATTGTAAAGAGACATGGTGAAATGACATAACTCAAAAACTTGAGAATTTTCTGTGCACATTGTGGTGGTATATACACGTACATGATGAATGGACTGGCTGAAATATTGGAGATGTGATTTTGGATCTTGGAAGAATTTTAATCTGAAAGTCAATTTAAAAAAAAATTTATTTTTGAAATCGCACTATGACCATAATTCTACTTAAGAAGTGAAAATGTACCATAGTATTTTCTTATTTTATACAGATTTTTTGTTTTAATAATTCCTGACGCAATCAAAGAAATCAATTTAACTAACATCACACTGACGTCTTGCATATTACGTGTCAGTATGACGTTTTACCGTGAGAAAGAATAAGATAACATTTAAAAAAATCGTTCGAATGAATTGGAGTATTTTATTCAACGCCCAATACGATATGAAAAGAAACTGTGACATAAGAAATTTCAAGATCGTTTACCGAATTTAAAGAAAGATTGTAGAGATAACAGTTGTATTGGCAAAACGGCAGATTAGCGGCGATTATTACGTATAAATGGAATCGTTCGATTGCTAACAATGATGTAAATCAGATTCACACAAAAGTGTCCGTGACTACTCGCGTCGAAAATTTTTATCCTCACGATTCCTTCATCATCATCATCTTATGATTTTCCCGCAATAAAATACGGAAGAAACAGAGGGGGATTTATTTACTACTCACGATGAAAAGGCAAATAGCTTTTATATTGAAATAATTGGCAATGAAGATAAAATGTTGTTGATTGATTGATATTTATAGACATTCGGAAATTAGACTTTAAAGCTGTGATAAATGTATGTATTAATATTAAATATTGAAAAGATTATTCTTTGGATTGATACACACAAATTAACTGAGAAAAAATCATCACATTAATAAGGATATTGGGGTCTTTAGATAATATTAAGCAAGCAGTACACGGCCCATTTTTATATCGGATGGCACATTTTGTAACGTTGTCAATTTTCTTATTGAAAATCCTAGTAGTCTAAGTAAAATAAATTTACGTATATTATTTGGGGATAATTTTTGCAATTCATTCAGCGCTTTTTTCTAAAATAAGGATAGAAAGGTTAATGTTTTAATAAAGTTTAAATATAACTACTGTCTACTGTACTCTGTTCTCAAGAAATTAGATTGCAATGGATGAAATCATTATACGCTTTTGGATAAAAATCCATACGTATTTATTACAGCATATTTGTGTGAAAATTGTATTTTCGCCAGAGCAAATGTAAAAAAGTAATGTTGTGCCGATTGCTGTCTAAAAATGTCAACCTATTATTGTATATTACTGTCTCATGCTACCATCTTCGTAATAATCTTATAATACAAGAAAGAA
This sequence comes from Himalopsyche japonica, assembly GCA_028555115.1. NCBI lineage: Eukaryota > Metazoa > Arthropoda > Insecta > Trichoptera > Rhyacophilidae > Himalopsyche > Himalopsyche japonica. Next base: position 229,307 of record JAHFWJ010000749.1, on the reverse strand, counting down.
AGTATAGGAAAAACTATTTTAAGATGTCATTTATAAACAGTCAAATCTATATGTCATAGATATTGTTGTGTATTGTTCTGTTATTTCTACTTGTATTATATTCTGTCATTCACATAATTGTATACTATGTAATTCATCGCGGTACATTGAGTAATGTATCTCTTTTGTAATCCAAGAAGTGACTGAATTTATCCAAAATATAAAGGCTATGTATAAAAAACACAAGTATTAAATTCATATTTATTTATCCAGAAGGCCCATATATGCATGCCGCCCCTGGTAGTACGGTGAACGCCGGCATTCACGACTCATCGGTTCACGGGCCGCGGTGAAAGGTCAAAATTTTGATAGACCTCTCGTCGATATTCGTGACGTAAGAGTAAGTTAATAAATGAGATATTTCGACGAGAGTGTTGCCAGGTCCCTCCGGCGGCGATATTTTCGACGCCTTTTTTAGAAAGTCCGTAAGTAGGTATTCAGATCCCATCGCAGCCGTTGAGATAAGAATTTTAAAAATGCTTTATTTTTTTATGTAAGAACATCGTTTTTATGTGTTATCGGGAATATTTATTGCGAGCGGCGATCGTTGAAAGGAAGTGTTTTGAAACGTTTTTTGTAACATTTTAGATGACTTTAATGTATTGAAATATTTTATCGTACAAATTGCGCGTTTGAATAAAAATGGAAAATTGAATAAATATACACAAAAATATTTGAGCACATTATTTTTGTCATTGTACTGAAACTGAATATTTGAAATGTTGCAATAAAAACATAACTATTGATATGCTATTTTCATATAGAATAATCTCCGCAACTTTTGCAAAAAAAAAAAAAGGTGTTTTGTTTTTTTGAGTATTTTATTGGGATACATACGACTCAACAACGTTTTACATAACCCTCTTGCAATAATTGATATTTTTTTACATTCTAATACCAAAAAAAATCTACTGAAAATATTTTTTTTTTTTGCGAAGTAGACTTAATTGAGCCGTTGCATACTTCTTACAATGTCTCAGGTAATCAATTAATATAAGCACTTCAAACCACTGTGTATTTAATAGGAAAAAGCTGCGAAGATGACGGGACGGAGCACTGCACGGCTCACTGTGACGCGTAGTATGCAAATTTAACGACACTGTTAAAATTTTTGTTACGACCGGACTTCTTGCATTAAAAACTACATTGTTTTTTTGTTGTTAGTGTTTACGTTTATTTATTCCTCTCACTTAATCGACTCAGATGAAAAATTGTACTTTATTATTTTAAGATATTCGACACACTATTTAAGATGATTAATTATACGATATGAAAACTTAGTAGGAATTAAGTAATAATACATACGCATTTTATGAAGTGAACACAATATTTTTTCGGCATCCCGGCTTTGTTATAACTAGTAACAAACAAATTTAAATTAAATCAATATGTGGATTCATTTTTGAATAGTAATGCAATGAAGTCAAGGTTTCTGATTTATTTATTTTTGTAATATTTTTAATATTTGCATAATATTTATCTTAGTTATTATATTAAGAATCATTTATCAAAAATATATCAAAATGAAAATGTTCATAAATTCAATATAATAAGCATTATTTCAACCAAACCGGGTTGCCGAAATTAAACAAAAAATGTAGATCATACTTACTGGAAAGGAATGTTATCAATTGCTCAAATTGATTTAAGCCGAATTGACTTAAAAATACAAAGAAAAATGGTTTTATTAGTAATGAGAATATATTTATTCACAATTCAATAGACCTGTAGAATTGGACTTATTATTGCTTTTGATTTAATAAACTCATTTCATTTGGCATTTAATAAAGCTATATTTGAAAGAAGTATCGGTGTAGTCGGTGCAGTAATTTTACTCATATTAAATACTGAAAATTTTATTATATTATGAAAGTCTTTTATTTAAAAAACAATGTTAATTGAATCATTGTAAAAAATAATTATTGTTAAACAGAAATTCAAAGTTTGTACTATAATGTGACCATTACCTGTTCTCTATTTAATGTAAATGGTCGATTTAAGAGCCTGCCTAAGTTAATGTACGATTGAGTCAGTTAGAGGTGAGTGAAGAGATTTAGTGAAATCGAGAACGTTTTTATCGACACCCTTACGTTTATTACTTTTAATTACACGTCACGGCGGCGACGAAAAAATCTCATTTAAAATTTTACTACCCATACGATAATGGCTTTGTAATTTTTACTCGCCGTTAACACGAAAATGGAAATAGGTGTTGTACAGTGCATGTTATAGAATAGAGTGTTTATAAAAAGTAATGTGTCTAATATGGCAGCTAAAAACAAAACTTTATTAGTAATTACAGTGTACATATATGCTATAAGTTCAAAATATTTATGTGTTCAAAATTGTATCAAATACAAATATTTTGTTATTTTAGGTAAATATTGGTTCTATACGAAGAACGTTCTGTAGCTCACTATTACATTCAAAAAATTAACAGCACTTGTTTAGATAGCAATGCAAAACGTTTCCATATCGTCAAATATATTGTGGAAATAGTAATACAAAATGTGTACTCATTTTTAAATATAATGTCTTTCCACCAAGAAGTGAAACTTACATTAAAAGTTAAATGTTAAATGTATACGTTAATATTACTTTTTTTATCATTTCATTGAATTCATTTTTATTGTTCTTAATCTTTTATAAAAAAAAATGAAAAATAATATTTTTTGAGTGAACACCTGATTATAACACATCCTTCAATTCTGTCATGAAATCCATAATATCATGCACTTTTTTTATAATTATAGTTTTAGATAAAGCAATAAAGCATATTATATCCCAGAGTTATTCATTAAAAAATGTAAATATAAAGAACTGTAGAGTTGCCAAAACGTTTGCAGAATAGTTTTGTGTTTATACCCAGCAGCTGAGGGGACCGTACAAATATAATATAATAGCGTTTTAAATCATACTTACACGATTTTGAATAATTCAATGGCTTGGGGAGCGTCTGCAAGAAAGCCTTATGCAAATATAATGAAAGTTATTTACAATAACCACTTTTGTGGGGTAGCAGCCACATTGCTTTTGAGCTCGTTTTAATCACAATGCATTTCTACGTGTGCATTAAATTATATTTAAAATTTATTTAGTACATGCTGAATACAGTTGCTCTCAATAATTTAAAATTTGACTTGTTTCTGAGCATTAATGACATGAACGAGTCCGTTACTCGGGTATTTTGTACAATTAATATATATATATATTCTTTGCATTTCTACATGAAACTTATAATATTTTCATAAAATATATATAATAATTTTGCCATGAACTTTCGACAATTTCAATTTAAATGGTTTTTTTTTGAAACTATTTTTCTCGGTGAGAACAACTTTTTTCGTGATTATATTATTCTACAGAAATGGCTTAAAAAATATTATATTTGTATAGTGACAAAAACATTTTCAAATTTAATATTGATGAAAACTATAATATTTCTGCAGAACGCCATCAGTAATTAAAATTATAAAAACTATCAGCTGTTGATAAAACGTTGATAGAATCCATAATCCTTAATTAACGTCTAAAATATATATATTTGTAAGTAAACAATCAAAATATTTCTCTTGGAAATTGATAGAAAGTTTGATATCTGATAGCATTTGGTAAGTTCTGTATAAAATTGATACATTTAATATCAATATAATATTAATGATATCGTCATTATAGATTTAATGTCGTCACCAATTCTGTTTTCACAATCTACCGTATGTGAAAACAGAGGAAAATTACTTTTTCCAATGTCCGGATTGCTATGTTAATAAGAGCTTAAAAATTGAACTGAAGTCATTCAGTATTTTAGATAACCATATATTGCTTAAACCTATTTTTCTACTTTGACTTATGAGTTATGTCTGTAAAGACGGTATTTGTATCTTAAAAAAGTGTCTTCAAATGGTCAATGAAAGATATATGATAAAAAAATACATATTCGAACCAAATAAATTATTATAACATCAATACACTAGCTATGATGGTGCAATCGTACGGATGGTATTTATATTTGTAATATATTTACAATAAAAATGTTTTTAGTATACTTCGCTTGCTGTTTCGAGGCTTCATTTCATTGTTTATTTACGACCTGGTCAATATAAAGCTTTTCTTATATGTAAAAACTGACTTTTAAATTCAGAATATTTTCGACCGCATGATTTATTTTACGGTCCATGAATTACATAAATTTAATAAAAGTCAATCCATTTAAAAATTGTTGCGACGTAAATTTTATATTTTATTGCAATATAAAATAAAATTGTCGATAAAAATTTAACACAAATACCATATAGGACTGAATACAATACTGTTTTTAAAATCAATCGCATTGTATTTGATATCTAAGTTTTTTAGTATGCAGTATATTAACATTTATTTCGTACTCATTTATTATAACATATATCTGTAATAATTATATTGTAGTAAGGACGTTTGCGTAAAGTATAACTTCATATTTTTTTGATGTTGACTCCTTTCGTATCTGTAGCAAATGAGTATTATAGTTAATTAAAAAAACAACAAAAATTATGCTAAAATACGAAAAAAAAAATTTACATTTCGCCAGTGTTTTTCTAATAATATTATTGAAGTGAACCTCTTTGGAAATATTAAATAATCAAGGGCCTTTGGCATAAGCAATTATAATACTATTATTATTTATAACGTCTGCTCTGGTCTTTTGTATGCGTATGTTTTTCTCTATACAATATTGTGATACGAATATATTAAGTGCGTTTACGGTACTACAACGGTGGTCAGTTAAGTACCCATTTGAATTACAATGTAACAAGCTAAATGTGACAGGCTATATATTATGTTTATATAAATTTATTTATTGTTTCTATTAACACAAAGACATCTATTTTAATTTGAGAATTCAGACAAAAGAGTACTTTATTTTTATTAAATATACGGATTGTGATATATTTAGATACATGGATATTTTCATAACTCGAAAAACTTTGTTATTGTTTGCTTTTAAACATATATTTTTTTATCACTTGGGATACACACCCAATAAGGTCACACAAATAAGATGACTGTTTTGAAGTATTATACGCGTGTTAATTAAAGGCTACTGGTATTTATTTTTGTGTGAGAAGCAAGCCAAATCTGAAGTGATGCTCTAAAATTGAAGAAGAGGGTTTTAACATAATATTTTTATATCTGTCGCCAATCAACGTATGTAATGAAATATCATAAGACCAGTAAAATTTCTCCAACAATAGAAGGTTAGTGATATAAGGTTTTATGACAAAATGTCAAAACGACAGCAGATGAATGTATTTCAATTCATTTGGCATTATTGCCGACTCATAATCAAAACGTATCGAAAATTGGACTGTGTTCTAAATTTAAAAATATTTTTATCGAACTTATGCTTATCTTAATTAACTTAAGACTATGTTACAATTTTTTACAGAAAACTATTATACAAGACTAATCAATATGTATAGAAACATAGAAAATCTCTGTATCAATGAACTTGTTATAAAAATGTAACAGTTTTGTTTTGATTTCGTGTTTCACACGTATAGTTATTAAAAATTATTTCGAACCCATTATTACCTTTAAACTATATGCATAAAAATATATATGTTTTCTTGTGGGTAAGGTTATCGCTAGCCCATTTAAAGATGAATATCACAAAGGTGAATGATGACACTGGTATTATTTTATAAACAGTATTGGTGTCTTAATTTGTTGAATTGGGTTTTTAAATTATATGTTATTTTTTTGTTATATTTCTTATTATTATTTCTTACGTTATTTATGAAAAAGTTGTACGCATGTGATAAGCCTACATAACCAAAAAACCTAGATTTGTTTCTTAATATCCGAGAAAAATTAAAAGTTATAGTAACAAACTCATATAGTACATCAATTTCACCCAAAATTTAAATGAAATCCTTAATATCCTTCGTATGCCTTCACTATAATATGTTTCATATTTCATAATTTGTTTCGATTAATAATTTCTTCTGTGATAATCATGTTACCAATTTTACATAATAAATGAATATTTACTAAATGACTAAATAATTGAAAATTTTATATGCTGACTATTTATAAAAAGCAACAACAAATTAAAAATTTCCAAATGAATATAAACTTATGCGTCTTTCTTAGTAAGGAAAAAACATGTTTTTTTATAAATTCGTTTCTCACTTTTTATAATATGGAAGACACTTTCTCAGCTTATGAGAACGGTTTGATTATTTCATTAGTACATAATTGAACCCAAAAGATTTTGCAATAAAATCAATGTTGTATTAATTATACATTATTTCAAGATAAACATTGCTCCTAACACTAAATATTTTTGTACATCGGAACTATTTTAATAATAATATTTGTGGGCGCAAGTTCCTATATGGAAAAAGCTTTGCATAATACGGTTTGAATACGACTGAAGCTTTGAAATAACTCGTTTGCAATATTTTATAATAGGAAAACATTTCAATCATTAATCCTTTAATATATTAATTCAAAAATCAATCACTGTTCATAACGACAACATAATAAAATTGTTTTGAAGGGACACTGCATGCAAGTAATAATGCAAAGCTATACGTTGGACATTCACTACCAACATTGCATGTCGTATTCATAATAGTGATAATGCAGACTGCACTTTATTCATTAAATAGAGCTGGGTCATGAAACTTCTGTCTAGGGTCAGCAAAATGTGATTATAGCTTTAAATTTATTGTCGTACGCAATTTTATTTGAATATTTCACAATAAATTATCTACGAGGTTTTTTTTAATCTATTTGCAAATCGTCTTAAAGTATGTAGCCGACTTGTCAATTATTTTTTCAGACTTTCACGTTTTGATTTTTAAATCGATAGTATAAGTTAAATTTGAATTATTGAAGTATTTTACAATTCCTCGTGTTTTGTCATCCAAGATCTGGGTTTCACTTTTCGGGATTTTTATGAATTCTTTCATGCAATATAAATGACACAAAAATGTATTTAATGGTTAAATACAAAAGGAACTACATCTGTCATACTGTCATGAAAATCAATTTTGAATAAATGATAATTTAACTCACAATACAGCTAATTACTTTATGAAGAAATGTTTTTACAAAGATCAACTGCCATTAAAATTAATTGTGTAATTAGATACGTATTTATTTCAAATTTGATGGTTATTAGGTTATCTAATGACTTATATTAGGACATAATAATAATTTAATATATGATGATAATTTTAAAATTTTTGACTCATTGAACTAATCTCAGATGTAGAATCTATGTAGTAACGGAGTATGAAGAAAGCATAGGTAATCGTTTAATATAAGCATTGAATTAATTTGAGCTATGTTTATTTCCTAAATGTCTTGATAAAATATTTTAAGATTTGCCGTGTCAATTCAATAAGATTCAATAATTTAACACCTTCATTAGCGTTTAATGAGTGGTTTTCAGATATTAAATGGTTTGTAAATTTCCACGTGTCTTTGTTTAATCTATAAGCAGCGGAATGTTCACATTCTGATGTATGCATATGTATTCTTTAGCTTGTATATATGACGTTTCTATTCTCTGTCATTTCATGAAATCGATTGAACAACCACTAATTTTGTCATAATTTCTATACCATCTCTTATAAATAATAATTTCACGTTGAATAAATTCTGTTCCGCTATAATAAAATCTTTGCATTTGAATAGTAATATCAACGATAACTTATATTCAGTAGGAAGAGATTTCAATATAAATTAAGAATATTAAAAAAAATATTTAATATTTTTCTCACCTGTTCATTTCAACGAAAAAAAGCGCGTAAAAACTTGATTTATATTCACTTTACAAAATCAAACTTAACAATTTCTCGACAAGTACCATCATGTGACAGTTGAATATTACACCAAGTATGACTTGTGCTTTTGGTAGAATTTTAAGTAGTACTTATCTACATAATTTAAACTTCACGAACAAAAATCTTAGAATATAAACTTTATGACTCATTCAGAATTAAATATGATTTACTACATGGGTAGGTGTAGTTACACTACATGACTATTTTATATTGTTAGACAAAGCCAAATTGCAAAAGGTACCGGGCCCTTAGAAAGACGGATTTCTTGCAAAACTCCTAACAGGATTTTCATTTGCTCAAATGGAGCAATTACTTATTGGTGTATTTTACAAATAACATCACGCGATGTTGGGCATTTATTCTCTTGCCCCTCAGCATATTGTGTCCTTTTTTCTTTTGCAATCTATAAACACAATTTGAAATTTTCCTTAATAGACAATATAGCTGATTTTTAAATAATACCTTCGTTGATCCTAATTTCCATCCAGCATTCTGCTGTTTAAGTACAAAGCTTAAATTAGTATTAGGACAATGAAATGAGTTAAATATATTTTTATATAAAAAATACAGTTAAAACGATCGTAATTATAAGCAACGAATATAAACTGACAGTATTGACAACGTTAAACAAAACAGCAGTACGCTTTGCTTGCACCGTGCTTTATATGTTAAATAAATGAATAAAAATAATAAGAAACATTTGAATATAAAAATTAAAGAGACATATCAGGCTCAAATTTTCTACAATTTCAAATGTTTTATCACTAATGATCTGGGTTTCGCCTTTCGGCATCTTCAGACATTCTATCAGAATTCTAAGAGTTGTAAGTGACAATATATGTGGGTTTTTACATAGTTTTAACAATTCAAATTTGATATTGGAATTCCATCAAGTACCTTCAGTCGATATCATAAATTATAAAAGGCTCACTGTCTTAACATATAAATATGTCAAATAGTTGCTTTTATTCTTTTGAAAAAGTTCTCAAAAGGAAAATTTTTGAAATTTAATGTTGTATTTATTACAAAATATTTCAGGTATTAATTGTTTTTTTTTCTTTAAATACTCTTTAGCAATTATCTTTAAAGTGTTAAAATTGGTTTTACCATTTAAAAATGCCGAAGAGGGTATTCAGTGATTAGTTTACAATTCTTAGATGTGATATACAAATCAAATTATTATTCATCTTCCATTTAGTTTTGTAGATACAAAAACAAATTTTAAAAAACTGTTTTTTTTTTAATAACTTATTTTCATAAAACGTGGTCAAATAAAAATTTATTCCGAAGAAAGAATAAAAACTTTTACATATCATAAATATGTAGTAATATTTTTATTGACTTATTTTGCAATTGCCTGATACAAAAGTAATAAAATTACTGAATTCTCTGCATAAAATCTTATAGAAAATTTATGTGTATGCCGTTACCTGTCTGGCTAAAACGTCTAGTTAGAACTCATATAAATGCCTGAGTGGGATGAGACAGTTATTACAAAAAGCGGAGTTAGCAAAAACATATCCCACTAACTGTGGAGGAGTAAGAATGTAGGTAAGCCACGGGCTGAATCATAAAGCACGTGTAGGAAACTGCAATGTGTGCCGTTATTGTTTTACAGTCATTTGAAATAATGTTCCGAATATTGTTTTGGAATACGAAACAAACACGAATCATTTCAAAGAAAAATGACAAACTCTTAAAGGAATGACATCTGTAATACAACCATCCTTTTTTTTGCGCGATTTTTTTTTTACTCGAATTCGATTATACGCGATTTTTTTGGACGGCACGGTTACATTTTTTTACGCACTTCACTCAGTTTTACGCGATTTTTTCCCCAAATTTGAAGAAATTTATATATGATGCTAGGCATGTACGTTTCATTATTTTTTTAAATAAAAAAAATATGTGTATTTTTAAAACTTCATTTTGTTTACAAAACTTAAGCTTGATTTAATACTTTCGTTCAAAAAATCGCAAACGATTACATTTCGCAACCGAGAGTGACAGCAGCAAATAAGTCATATAAGTGAAAAATAATATATTTTTATAGTCACATTATATTTTTATAAGCAACTAGCGTGTACCCTGAATGCGTTGCAATGCCACTCAAAAAAAAGAAACCGCGACTTTATGGAATCGCCTCGTCGGGAGCCTCTCGCCTTCCGATTGGATAAGTCAGACTTGAGGCGAGGCCGGAGCCAATTAGAAACGATAAGCTTAGGTTATGTTTTTCTTACTGAAATTTGACTGTGGCGGCCGTATGTGTTTTTATTTATTGGAGTGCTTTTGGATACACAATGTTTTTTGTTTTTCTATCTGGTGCGTACACAAATAAATCAGAAGGTTTTCCAACACATGTGCAGGCCATATACAGTTGTCCATGTGAGAAGCATGGATTTTCTAAATTAAGTCTACACACTTGTAACGACTGTTCTTGTGCCTTATTGATGGTCATTGCAAAGGCGACTAGCACTGGAAACTACAGACGTTTAAATTCAAATGGCATATCTGTCGGAATCATTGGGATGCGTGGCAACATTACATCTTCTCCTTTGAATTTTCCATTTAAAATTGTAGCTTCAATAATATTGTTCATCATTTTTCTTACTGAAAGCCTGGTACCGTTGCAAAGTCGTGAGGAATTTATCTTGCGGAGAAGAATGATAGGGACGCCAATTCTCTATACTAAAACATGCGGCGGCATGCCTGACAAATCAAGTGAATTCAAGAATTCTGTTGGATAATTGACGGCTTCGTCTTGATCTGTTATAGTATCGATGGACTTATACGTTATCGCTTCTCCTGGTATTTCATTTAGTTTGCTGAAATTGATTGCATTGATATCTTTGTTTTTGGCTCCTAATATAGCATGTGCACTGAGCCAATGAAGACTTTTATGATTGTGTGCAATATTTGGAAAAACTTTGTGAATCAATTCGTCTATGGTTTCGGTTATTTTACAGAAATTCGCTGGCAATGTGATACATTGTGTGGATTCCTCTATTACCATTTTCCCATTTCCTATATCCAACAATTGTTTTACGAAACGTTCAATGGATGCATCATGTTGTAGTTGTACACGCATATTGGTCTTCAAAGTGAATCTATGTACGTATTGCTATAAAACAGATGATTTGAGACATGCATTAAGTTCATCGGCCATTGTTGGACGTGATATAACAATTAGAGTTTGTCGCAAATCACCAGACAATAAAATGAGTGCGCCACCGAAAAGTTGCTCATTTCCTCTCAAATCTTTTAGTGTGCAATGAAGTGCTCCCGATGATTTTTTGTGTGCCATAGTACATTCATCGCATACAATGATTTTACATGATGAGAGTAGTTTGCCCGTATAAGAATTTTTGTTGATATTGCATGTAGGTGTCTCAATTATTTGCATATTCAATGGCAGTTTCAGTGCTGAATGCGCTGTTCGGCCACCATCCAAAAGAGTTGCTGCAATTCCAGATGATGCGATTGCTATTGCAATGTTTTTTCGTGATCGTGTGGCTGCCAAAATGAGTGAAATGAGTAAGGCTTTACCTATGCCTCCGGGTGCATCTATGAAATAAAATCTACCACTTTGACTTGTAATTGCATCCATAATTGTATCATACACTACACGTTGATTTGAAACAAATTTTGGAAGATTCGTTTGAACAAATTTACCCAATTCATTCACATCAAAGTGTGTTTCTCGTTGGAAATCACGATCACGTCAGTCGTTTTCAGATGGATTCAGCGCAGCCATTCCCAATTGAAACAATGATTTGTTAGCGATTACTAAACATATATCCTCAATTAATAGCAATGCCTCATTATACACGTTTGGTGTGAATTGAACGTGTGGATTTTGAATTGTTGCACGCAAACTATGTAAAATATCTTCACTCATGTAGCCTTTGTATTTTTTCCAAAGATCTTTTGGAATGGATGGAAAACAAATTGTTAATATTACTGCAAATAACGCATGTATTTGTTGTGGGTCAGCAGTATACGATGAATCAGTGTGTGAAGTGTCCCAATGTGCATCGTTTTCTAGAAGATTTAATTCGAGGCAAGTTTCACGATAAATGAAACATATTCGACCGTTTACTGTTCTCAATTCTTGGAAGGATCTCGGTCCACGTATGTTGATTAACAGTAATCGCAAGTAAACGCATTCTGCATTATTTGGTTGAACAGTGTACAGACGGTCTAATGCGTCGGTTGAATATACATTGTAATGTCCTTCAACTGCTTTACCTTGTTTGCGACGTTGAATTTTTTTCTGATGCATTCCATCTGTATGTTGGCACTTCAGAGTAAGGTAGCGTCTTTGAAAACATATCATCCCTACACAATAAGAAAAATGCAGTTAACGTTGTTGGCTGTGGTGACGATGCTCTTACATGTGCATTTTCTGTTGTGAAGTACACTCGCTGTCCATTTTCAAGGTGAACTGCCAAATGAGTAACTGGTGGATGCCGTTCATGAATTGGAAATGATAAAATGCGCCATATTGCTTCATTGCTACTAATGTAGCGTCCCAGTTGATATTGGTTGATTTCATCGATAGATGCAGTTGAATTTCCCACTCCAAAAACTGCCACATCGCTACCTTTGTTGAAATATTTACAAATGTATTTGATGGATTTCACTGAATAACAATACTCGACGTTGATGTGTGATTTGTACATTTTCGAGAAAAGCTGTGAATACGGTACAATCCAACGATTATCAACTTCAACCTCATTGTTTCGCCCTTTTCTTTCGTGCTTGAGTTGTACTCTGACCTATTCCTTTTCGTTTGCGTGGCATAATTGATCTCACAGTGAATGTTACGTTTTGAAATTCACTTTTGAAAAATAAAAAAAAAATAATCGATATATTGAATAAATTCTTTCCATATCACACACGATTTATACGTAATATTTATTTCCATTCGTTCTGTCATGCGACATAAAACCAAAACAAAAAAGTCGGTGAAAAATAGAACATTGAAATACTTTTTTCGAAAATCGAACTTTGTTTCAAAATATTCAGTACCTTACGTAAGTACCTACAGGTGAGTGAATGTGACAGATTTGCGTTGTTCTTGTTTTCGGCGTTGCTATGGATACAATGTGTCATAAATGGCCATTCTGTATTACAATAGTCTTGTATGAAAACATGTTTTTCGTAAATATTCAATTAATTTTCGTAATCAAATCAAATTCTGAGTATCCTATCTTTTGCCCGGTAGTCTAAGCAATAATTCGACCAAGTTTTATCATGAAGACATGAAAATATATGATTTTTGCACGAATTTTAAGGTGCAAATTTTTGTTTTTCATACGTTTCTGAAACTTTCTTACGCGATATTTTAATTTTTGGCACCAATTTATCAAATTATATGAAATTTGTGTTTTTTTTACGCGATTTTTTTTACGTGCCTTTTTCTTGAACCAATGCATCGCGTAAAAAAAGGACTGGGTGTATTCAATATGTTAAAATAATGAAGCAACGCAAGGATTTATTCTTCGTTACATTTTATACAGTTTCACCTTTTGTTAAAATCAGGATATCATTAGAGTATGTCTTTTCTGATATCAATGGCAAAATGAAATGTATTCGAGACAAAACGAATGAAAATATATGTATTTTTGTCGACTCCCTCACAATTGTGATACAATAAAACAACCACTCCTCATTTTATTTAACAACGATCGCACAGGAAATATAACAAAAAAATATTTTCCGTTGAAACTGGTCACTCGCACAAGAGCGGTCTTATTTTAGTATAATCGTTCATATCATAACGCATATTTATTTGTTATTTAAAACAAGTTTTTTTTTTCATTTATGATATCGACTGAAGGTGCTTGATGAAATTTCAATATCAAATTTGAATTGTTACAACTTTTTACGATTCTACATTTTTCGCCACTAGCGACTCGGGTTTCGCCTTTCGACTTTGCAACAGAACTGACGTACAATAAACAGTTAACATCTCTTTATACCAAAGCTATTAATTACAGGAAAACAACTCTCCAAAGCAACCAGTAAATGCTAAAAGCTAGCCAGCTAAAACAAATTTAATAATATTAATCTAATAATTACTAACACAATTGCAATTCTGGTATTATAATAAATATTAATTAACGAACATTAAAATATAAATGGTTTTTTTATATAGAAATACCTACTTATTTCAATCTGGCAAGTAACGCTTTGATTTTTTTTGATCGTTAATTGTAAAATTGATATTAATTTCATTGGTATATAAACGTTGCTAACTGTTTAACTGATGATTTTTAACCGAAAGGCGAAACCCGGGTCGTTAGTGGCAACACATGTGGAATCGTACAAAGTTCTAACAATTCCAATCCAAGTTTTTTTCTTAAAGGCATTATATTGATAAACTATGCAAATTACGAAAAAAGAATTAGCTGTATTAAAACGACCTATTGACTTTAGCAGTATGGAAACAGGTTGTTAAGAAAATGTTTCAAAAAGTTTTGAGCTGTCACATTGACTAAATGCTCTGAATGAGTTTGCCTTTTAACAAAATACGATATTTGTAGGAAAATACGTTGTGCTAATGAATATTTACAACACTGATAATAAACAATCTTTTTAAATTGAAAACACGGCACTAAATTCAACTTATCAATTAAAATATTTTTAAAAAATAAGCACGCATTCCGTTATTGTTAGCGAGCTTTTATTCAGCTCATACGAAGCCGTCAGCTTCCACTGAGAAGTGGGTTATTTTATAATGATATTTGTGTATCATTACTGCTCGAATACTGACAACTGACATCGCAATAAAACAACCCAATTCGTAAATGTCGAAGTCAGTATGAAAAAACATAAATAGGAACACTACATCAACGGTAAACCTTTATTTAAAGCAGTTTAATAAAAATATACTTTATGTCTCTCCGACTTGCATAGGAACTGTACATTTTATTAAATTAATTTTATTGCCTATAACTGTACGCAGTGATACGCATTCAATTAAATTTATTTTTTATTCTTATGATGGTCTTGATTTTTATTGAGATACAAAATCCACTTTCTGCCTGGACATCGAAGGACTTTTTTAATCATTCGATTTTTTTCAAATAGTAAATGCAATCACATTTAAAAATTTGTTAATAATTTTGTGCAACCAACACAAACATATTCCAAATATATTTATATTAAATGCAATTATTGATAATATTTATTTGATTAATATCGTTTACAAATGACGTAGAATAAAATTCAACAATATAATTCAAAGCGAGAATTTGTTGGTAATATTCCGCTAATATGGTAGGTTTATATCGCAGATCTGCAAATTTTTTTTGCACCTTATAAAAATGATTATTAATAAATTTAGTGCTCCTCTGATAAGAAAGAATAAATATAACTTTAAGCAAATTTTAAGTTTGCAGTTTTCGCTTAAAATACTAATTTAGATGTTTATTTTTCTCAATCGTGTTTAGTTGTAATTAAACCGTTCAAATGAAATATTTACCATGTTATTTAATAAGCTCATATTTAATTTATATAATAATATTTTGCATAGCCCTGCTCATTAATTTCACACAATAAAGCGTGAAGTGAGGTCTGGTTACACGGAATCAATATAAGCAATCTTTGTGCGAAGTCTTTATTGAGTTTACAACTGTGCGCTTTACACATTTCAAGAGTGAAAGCTGGCAGCTTTGAACTTAAATAATGTTTGGTAAGATTGGAATCAGTTTTTCGTAATTGATATTTAACAAGAGATTATGGTGTGGGGTAGCTTACTACTCGAAATGCAAAGAGAAATGTTTTATGCTAACAATCAATTTTGAATCTCGATGTATGTGTGTAATAAATACTTCTGGAATCAAAGCATTTTAGTACTTACACAATGTTTATTTTTTTTTTCAAAAAGGTTTATTCATTTTATTGCAAATGAATTGCAAACAAGACGCACATACATATGTTGGTTAAGATTGCTCGCGTCAATAAAATTACTTTAATTATGTTTACCTATACTGAACGACTGATAAAAATGAATCGTAAAATTCCTTTGAAGCGTTTATTCCTACCTAATTATTTATTAGTAAATTGTATCGATAGCATGATTTTTAACTCGTATAATATATAAAGTATAATTTATATCTTTATTGACTTATTTTTATAAAAAAAAAATAAAGATTGCCACGGTTGTCAGTTAGTCAAATGAAAAAAAAGAGCTCACATGAAACAAATATAATAGTATGCACAAAGACGATATATGGTTAGCGAATACTTTACTATAATATATGTTAATTTTTATATGTTCTCCAGTATATTATATTGTTTTTTTTCCCAAATGAATATAGCACTTAAAATGATTCATTGAATTATTTTCTTGGTGGAACTTCATTATTACGCGGTGAAAACATTATTGATATTAAGGTTGTAAATTACAATATTTTGAAAACGTGACGTGTATAAAATATATAAAGAACACTACTATGACTAATATCTGATGTATGCTAGTGATTAATATTTTTTTTTTATATTTATTTATATATTATAGAAAAGTGTCGATGTTAGATAGGAACGAGAGTTGAAAACATGTTGGTATTATAGTTATCTAATAAAATATAAAGTTTTAATTATTTTACTACGTCTCCAGATTCATTAATCAAACAATTATAACGAGTTAGTATCGAAAACGTCCAACAAATAATTAACGAATACTTGTCATGATATTAACCAACTTAAACTTATTACCAAAATATTCTATAGTTAAATATAAATCTTTGAAGCTTGATTAACATCAAAATTGTAAATCATAACTTAAGGATTATGAGTATTCATTAATAAGGTGAAAGGGCTTAAATAATCAATCGGGTTTTTTTATAAATTAAAAATAATTACCAAAAATCAATTAATCAATTCATGATTAATCTATAATATAAGCGTAAATCATACACGTAGAAATGTTTATTTTCCTTTGTGTTTTGTTATATTTCAGTAAATATTCTATTCTGCAATATGTGTATTGATTGACTTACGTAATCTAAGTAGTTATTGTTTTATATTCTTGTTAAATTGGTGACATAATAGGGATACCATAAAAAAAGCTTCGACTATATATTTTCTATCATATTATGTGAAATAGCCAAAATTCTATTGCGTAAATATCCACATTTTCTTTTATTTAGACCATGTACAATTCCTTTTAGGAATCACAGATGTTGTTATTAATTTTAAATATAAAAAAATCCTAAAACAACACAACTTTTTAATGTGTTTTTGACGTAAGTTTTAAATTATTTCACACGGAGAAACAAGAAGAAATCCGAAGGCCCAATTAAAACTTATTCATCTTGGCCATAAAAAAGTTGGTATACTTAAAAAACAAATGTACTTCGGCCTTCTATGACCTCCGGAAATTTGAGAGTCCTATTATCAAGTGAGAGAAAACAAAAGAAAATTGTTTGCGCTCCTTTGGGATATTTTCACGGCGTCGAGTGATGAGAAAAATGCGAATTTCATTCGCTGTATGCTATGGAGTGAAATTAATGTAAGAACAATAATAATGAAAATTAATTTCCTCTAGGCCTTACTTGTTAGGGGTGGATTTTCGTGCACTGTATAGTATATTTTAAGCACATATTATATCCAGAGAGGTCGTTTGACAGAAACAATATAAAAATAAAAATGTATATAAAACATAATGAGCCTCAATTATTTTCTCACTACAAAAATAATTCAATTTATTTTAGGAGTGTTTTTTTATGATTTCGAAGGATTACAATTATGGCGGCGGCAATTTATGCATAGAATTCATTTCAAATAAAAAATCACATTTTATTTATTTATTTTCACAATATATTTTGTGATCAGTACTGGTAAAATATATTGTGAAAATAAGTACGAAAAAAAATTGTCATTTAAAATATCATGACTGTCCATCGAGGAGTGACATTTTTACCTTAGAAGTGATTATATTTAGTAGACGTTTACTTTTAATACATAACATTAAAATTCATCTCTAACTCATTGAATATGTTTCGCAAAGTGCGAAAACCATTTTTGATTTGGTAACAAAATTTGAGGATTAACAATTGTAATACTCTAATAAAAATTTCTTTTTCTTTCGATTGTTAAATTGTAATCGCTTGCTTTTCTAACCACCTTGTTTATATATATATAATATATTTAACTTCATACGGGTCATTCATTTATTCGTTTCCGCTCATCTTTAGTTGTTTTTAGTAGTCGTCATATTGTTGAAAGTCAATTGCAATATTTATACAATTTGATAACTTCAGAATTTTTCTGTGTATCAATAGTTTTTGTGACAAATTATTTAGCCATTATTGCTGTAAAAAAATGAAAGTATTTTATTCAGAGGAATGACTATATTTTAATGATTCACTACTTAAAGTTAATAATATTTATATAGATATATTTCAATTAAATTTAAATCATTTTTTTAATTATTAACCTTACATTCTTTAACACAATATGTCATATTGCCGTTATGTAAAAGAAAAAAACGGTTTGCATGTTTTTTGATTTGTTTTTAAAATAAGTCGAAAAAAATACTCAATGCCAAATCTTATTTGATATTCGAATTGAAGGGATTAAAATAAAATAACTAACCTTCATATTTGGTCCTTGAAATGGTGGAGATAAAATTGTTTTGTGTTTTGTGACTCACTAGAAAATATAGTTATTGTTATTTTTGCGCAAAACAAGATAATAATATCATGGTAGTACTTGACATAATGTGAAAAATTTTATTCTCACCAAGTCGATTTTATTTGCGAAGAACCTCTCAAAACAACGAAATAACTAAATTAATCAATTGACTGTTGAAAAAAGTTCAAGCTTAAGTGATAAAATATATTATGTAATAAAATACACGGAAGCGGGAAAATCTTTACTGGCGTTCATAAATATTTATAGGTATACAAGAAAAAAAAAAACAAACAAGAAAATGAAAACTTGATTCTTGCTCTTCTAAAGCGTGAATAGAATGACTTTAATAGATATATCGATTTATTCAGCCTGACCGATCGAAAATCAATCAAATCCAATTGGAAATGGTGCTAAATGTATGACGTATTATCAAATTCAAATCCAATTTCCGAAAGTAAAAACCTATCATAACTAAGGCAACAGACACAATCATACATAAAATGATTTTTATTATTTTGAAATGACTCGTGTACCGTAATTTACGAAAAGTGATTTCGTATTATTTATTCTACACTGATTAATTAGTAAATAAAGTTAAAAGATTTTTAAATGGGAATAAAATTCAAATAATATTCACAATAACAATAAAATTCAAAAAATCAGTTGATAATGCTCGCGATGAGCGAAACCGGTCCTGATCAAAAAATATGTTGGGGAAATAAGTACTAAAAAAATGTGTTTTTATTATTTAAAATATCATGCCTTTCCATCAAGAAGTGACAGTTAACACCTTAAAAGGGAATAAAATTGTTTTAATTTAAGATTATCTCGATGTAATTTTTTTTCCGATTCTAATTGATATTATTCGTGACAAAATATTGCATATTCTTCAACTGTCTTTTGTTTCTATACAATATATTTCTTATCATTCTTGCGATCCTTAAGATTTTATAGGATAGCAAAAAAAACATTCAAATGCATACAATTGATAAAAAGCCGTAATTGTTAAAAATTTCATTATGATATTTACGTGTCATTTACGTGACATAGTATAATCGTGAATATTTTCAATAATTAATTTGTTTTAAAAAACTTTTGAACTAATTTACTCACTATTGTTTCAATGACATAAGCACTACCATTTTTATTGATTGATTTGCAATTTATTAGGTAGAATCCATTATAACACGGTGAAAAAATAGACGCCGTCAACAGAATCATGCTTAAACGTACATTTACTTATATTTATATAGCTATGTAGAAAAGGAACACAATACATGTTCTCTTCTGTTATAACATCGTAGTTTTATACTGTGATAATGAATTCTAAAAATTTTACAAAATGTACATTAAAACATAGTTATTATGAGGGGATGCCGAAATAGCTATCAACTATATACCTTATAAATTTGGTATAAATAAAATACATCTTTATTTTTTCACCGTGTTATAACCATTTTTTTATAAAAAAAAATAAGAATAAATTCCAATGAATCATTGGTAATGTAGTTCATTACAATTATTTTGAGAGAAATTTTTCGTGTAATATATTCGCTAGCAATCAATTTACCTTTGATATCACATCGTGTAAACTTATAAATAAACGAATTGCTCTCCCTCGTTGAATTTCGATTTGAATTCTTGTTTTTTTGTTCATTATTAACGCTCGCATACTTTTGTGTGTTGACACACGTATAAAATTACATACAGCCTACAATCCCAGGGCAGCTGTGGCGGCGACATTTCTACTGCAGAAGCCCCACCCTCCACTTACCGACTGAATAATATGTCAACAAAAGCATTTTTGCCCGCAGAAGACAAATTTTCTATGAGCTGACAATGAAATAAAATATGGGTGTCTCCTGTAAAATTGACATCTTTAAGAAACGTGATTTATTCTTCAGTATGTCATATATGCCGTTAAATTGATACCACAACATCTATAAATGATTCTTTAGAAACGATTCATTTATAAAACCAAAATCGGAGAGTCAATATAATAAAAGTGAGAACCACTTCTTCAGTCAATTAAATTTCTCATTTATACCAATTGAAATAAATAAATAATTCAGTTAAATTTACAAAGCTTTTGTTTAAGTGAAGAGTTTATAATAATTTATTGCATCGTTTTCTTGAAGAAAATTAATTCCTTCAGTTTTGCATAGACTTATAAATTGCTTTTAATTTGTTTTTAAAATAAAAATAATTCAATAGTTTTGCCATATTTAAATTATATTAAAACTAATATTACGTCACTGTAGCACGTAGTTGGGCGGGACACGGTGTATGTTAAATCATCAGCCGGTACACGTTAATCTGCTCAGATATGTGAGATTAAGGGACGTCAATTCTTGCCTTGGTCTACCTATATATATGTGTTATAGTTTTACCTGTAATATGCTTAGGTAAAAAGGATATCCCATCACCGGATATTTCAAAAATTATTTCATTAATATTAGTATAAGTGAAACAAAGAAATTATCAAGAGAAATCGGGCTATATTTCAACTTACAGTTAAATCTTATATATGTTAGAGATAATCATCAACACACTGCAAACAACCGTTTCTACAGTTGAAAAGTTACTGGTTAAATGGTTAAAAAAATGAACTATTGTCTATTTCTTGGATAAGTCTGACATTACGTCATCAATGCTGAGTACTTCTATAACATTATATCTTTAAAAAATTCCCAGCTTACATGCAATTAACATGTACATATAATTTATTTAAAGTTTTTACGATCAACATTACTGTAACCAATAATATAAAAAAACCATGTGTGTCTTGATCGACGATACCGACTCGAAATAGACACAAAACAAATATTGTGTTTATGAAGCAAACAAAATAAAAAAATCTTTTCGATATCTGAATAAACACCCTGTTTATATATATGGGAATCCGTTTTACACGAGATTAGGAATTCGTTAAGATTTGACAAAATGTAAAGATTGTATGCTATGCGAAAAATTTAAGATATACGAATCCAAATACATTTTTACGTAACTCGATATTTTAATTTACACTTTACTATTGTGTGTTTGTGAACATTGTGTAATACTGCCGACAACGTTCATTTTTTCTTCTGTATATTTTGAATAATATTTGTTTTTCAACATATTTAGAATTTTAATGAGTATAGAATATTTATCTGTGAAAAAAGTTTACCCAAAAATCAGACACTCCGTTGTAACAGACATGTCTTTGTAAAGATAAAATGTATTTCGCTCAGACTTCGCGTAAGTTAATGATTTAAATAAGAAAATGTTAAAATATTTTTAATATCTAGCACAAATTAAATCAGCAAATAATTAATATTATCAAATTAATTTTAATAACACTTCACCGAATTATAATACTATTTATCGATTTCATCAATTATTTTTAAGCTCTTGTTAATGTCATACAAAAGTATGTGAAATTTATTTTATCGTAGCATGAAATTTTCTATGGACTTGATAGTATCATTGTAGAAGTTGCAGAAAATATGGAAATAAAGTTATATGTTCCATTTTAAAAATAAATTATCTTCATATATTTAATTTAACAAATTCTTTATATGTTGCATTATATATTTAACACACAGTATACCCTTGTACATTTTAAGTGTGATTTTCATATTAAACTATTGTTAATTATTATCTCTTGTTTGAAAGACATATGCACTCATATAATGAGCCCCATTCTGATGTAGTGATAGACATCGATGTTAATTATTCTATAAATGAAATTTTCAGCTTCATTAACCTATATTGACATAATTCGTGATGTATGGAGAGAATTGTTTATTGTTTTTGTTTTTCACTGTATAATACCTGAATATTTTTGGTATCCATGTTTCTCGGTGTAGAAAAGAGACACGTATTTTATAATAATAGAAATGCATGAACGATTGGCACTTAGCGAACGTCCATTCAGATGAGTCGATATTTTATCTATAAAATAAATCATTATGCACATGCCAATATTGCCCAATTGTTCGAGATGGTACATGTGATAAAATGTGTTGTCATAGAAAAAGGACTACAATAGTAAAATTCCTAAGGAGAGGACTTGAGTATTGTCGTGAAGCCGTTCTGTGGTAATTTGAGCAGCAATATCAATTGACCATGTAAGAATTGGATACTGGCATTATTTACTCACATCAGCTGGGACATTTTTGAGTGGAAGTTCGGGGTTGAGTACAGTGCCGTAGAAATAGACTTTAAAAATACGAAATTACTGAATTATACTTATTTATACTATACTAAGAAATTCATTCATTCATAAAATTGTGAATAGAGTTTTCATTTGGTTTTTTTTTCATATAGAAAATTATTGATTAAATTGGCATTTATTTGTTAGAACTTCATTAAAACACGATTAAAAAATAGCAATGTATTTTAGTTTTACAATTTTTAAGAACTAGTTCTGACGATGGGTCAGCCGAAATAGCTATCAACTATACCTTATAAATAAAATGTAGAACTAAAATGCATTGCTATTTTTCACAGTGTTAAAATAATCTTAATATTGACTGGCTGAAAAATAAACAATTTCTTACAATGATGACAATTGTGGTATTTTGCCATATTTTCTTCTTTTATATGAATATTCAATATAAAATAGGTATATTGTTTAGAAAATATGTGTTAAAATACAAATTTACAATTTATTTTAAAATTACTAAGATATATCAAGATTTGATTTTATGTTGTAAGTTTTTTTTAATCGAATAAATATATCTGATGTATTAAAATATAATCGTCAAATTAACATTCTGCATTATTTGTTTCAATACTTTCACTTGAAGTAAAAATAAATGCTCTTGTGAATCACAATGTCGCCAGCACGTCACTGAATTAAATTTTCATGTACAGAACCGGCGCCGGTCGAATTGTGGCCCAGGGCAACACCATTATTGATGATCCCTTCCCATATCCAAACCAAAAATAAATGCAGTGAAATAGCGGTAATTAGAAGTAATTTATGCAACAACATGGCTAGATTATTCAAATGCCAGAAACCGATTGGAATGATAATGACCGTATTATAAATTAAAACATTTTATACGTCTAATTAAAAATATGATAGTTATTTTACTTTACAAAATGTGTGACTACGTACGCTATAAAATTGAGAGAAACATAAATTAGTGAATACGTGGATTCAGTTATTATTTGTAAATGGTCGATCTCATCCATAAATATTTGTTTAGATTATTGTATTAAATTTTGGAATAAGCAATACAAATAAGTTTTTTTTTTGTGTAGAGATACCACATATTTCAATAAACTTCTCTGGATCTATCAATGCAAAATATATAACTACTCTATTATAATATAAAGTTTCAATACGTCATTATTATGAATACCTTTTAATATTATAGTTTATAAGAAGCAGACACTGAAAAAGTCGGTACAAATAATATTTAATTTACTATCTTGTCGAAAGATATGAAACACAGCATTATACTATTTTCTCATAAAATTTTTGTCTCGATTAAACCATTTTCTTTTGCATTTATTATTGCGGTATATGTTTTTATACATATAATATTTTGGCTTCGACTGAAGCTTTTAAATTATAAAAAATAAAGAATAAAATATGAATCATGGACTATATTATTAAAAAAGATCCAAAAAATCTTTTTCAAACGTTCACAGTATAAAGAAAAAGCCAATTAAAAAGCTAAATTAAATCAGCTACAGTCGAACGTTAAGCCTCAGTTTGGCTCTGGTAAAACCTATCAGAAGTGCATTCGACATGATGACTGGTTGCAACCATCTCAACCCGGCACTCGAACAGGGGCCACTTACACGGCAATTTCTTATTTATCCTGAGCCAACAAAAATGTCATGTAAATATGGCGACGGCCAAGTCTGGCCGAGCAAATATTTGACTCGCCACTACATATTACATACTTTGTCATCGAAAAAATATTTCAACTCCGAATATGATTATATTTCAAATGTGCTAACTTATTTTCCAATGAGGAATTCTTCACGTAAACTCGAAATCAGTTAAACAGTTACAATAAATTATGCAAGGCCCGAAGCGAAAATTTTGATTTATTTCTTAAATTATCAAATTTTTTTTATATGAAATAATATAAAAATTTGTGAGATATTTCTGCTTATAATTGACACGTAAGATCAACTCAATGAGTGAAAAAAGTATGAGCTCTGATACTCAAGTGTAAAATTCTAAAAAAAAATCTGATTGAATATTGACTTGAACGCATGGGGCTTGAACTCAAAACCATTTGATTTTTAAGGTTGTGATATATGATATTATGCGAGATACGAAAATTATTAGTGTTAAAAAATACTTGTTCGAATTCGGATCCCAGTCAGATTGTGAAAAATAAAAAGCAATTAATTTTGAGAAGTCTTCGAACATTGCGTGGGTATAAGGAGGCATTTCCGATCAATCATATCAACAAAATAATAATAATATACAAAAAACAAATAGTACTTAGAAAATGTCACAGTTGGTTGTATTTAAAATTATTAATTCATTCTCTTCGAATCTTATTGGAGGCGTGGGTGCGAGTTTTTTTATTGTTCTCGGACAAGATTAATATTTTACCGTTAACCTATTCGAAAAAATCAATTATAAACGCTGATTGAAACGTTTTATTAACCACAACAAATCAGAATGTCAAAATATCACCATTAAGGAGAGAAATAATTTATTGCTTGAAGATATTATTTTTGAGCAATTAGTGATGTTACCAAAATGGAAGGTGTGGTAAAGTTAATTATTGTCATAAGGCAGAAAAGCATATTTGAATATATTCCACATTCGGCGTGAATGTTTGGAATTTACGATAATTTTATTTTGTTCGTTTTATAAATATATTTATCATAGTTATGATTCATTTTTTAATGTAAAATTTACATTTCAACGTTTAGAATCGAAATTAAGTTATTATCTTTCAATACGCGATTACATACAAATGGAAATATTGTTTAAAAATACCAATTATTTCATCAATAAAGTGTTATTGAATGAAAATAATTTCAGCTGATAATAAACAACTCGTTTCAAAAATAGAGTTTTAATATTAATTTTTTGAGCTTTGCTGTCACGTATTGCTAATTATTTTTCCAAATTGTCCTGTGAACCTTAACGTTTTGTACAGTCACAGAAAATGTTTCAATTATTTTGTATAAATGCCAAAAGAAAAAAAACATTATAAGGATCAAATCGCTTGGCATTTAATGGGTGTAGCAAAACCGATCGTGGTTCATATAATTACTTACCAATTAAATATTTTTATTTTTACAATTAATCACGTTTTACAATATAAATATTATTTGATGATGATATCAAAAATTAAACGAAATATTTTTTTTATGTTTTGTCTACAAAAGCAGAATCAATGGAATACCAAAAAATTGATACAATTTAAATATAATGTGGCAATTAATATGAGCGATCAATTTTAACTGACTTATAGAAAACTAACATAAATAGCATAGTAAATGACTACTACATATAATATATATACCCAAGTGACATGGATATCATTTATTGTCAATTCATATGAAAAAATTTTGAAATAATCTTCATATTGATAAATATTTTTTTTCGTATAAAATTTATTCGATCACAAGAAACGATCACACGGTGATTTAAAAAAAAAACATAATTTATCACCAAACAATATTGTGACAGTCGAACCATTGACATCATAAAAATATTTTTATACAGTGAATAACACTAATAAAAAAATGAATGAATATTATGAGAGATTAATAAAAAAAATCAAAAGCCGAGTCCTTGTGCATTCCTAAACAAAACTATTCATCGCTTGACCCATCTCGCGATCAATGGCTCAAATCCCGCAAAATAAATACCGTTGATATTATGAATGGGTCAACCTATTCAAAAAGTCACGGTCCATAATAATAATAATAATAATAATGGCAGACCTCCTTAGTAAACATATGAAGATTCTTACGAAATAAAAAAGAGGCATCAGAGATAAAGCTTCAAATAAAAAAAGCTCGAGTATTCTGTTTCGTAATATAAAAAACCCTATTTTTAGAAACCTTTGAAATAATCTTACACCACCTACTAGCTCAGTGCAAATCGTTTCGATTGGTTGCCCAATGTTTTCGGCTGCACATTATTTAGTACATAAAACGCAATCAAAGGAGGGGTATTAAGTTTATAGATTTTTTTTACGTCACTCATAAAGTTTGTCTATGTGAAGCCTATGAAATGTACACCCTTTCTATAAAACATGAGTTGTCAGTAGTAGTGCGTACCATATTACCTTGTGGGGTAAAACTATCATACTTACTGTACGAGTAAATTTTTTGGTATATGTGTTAACCAATATTTTATACTTATTATATTCATTTCGTCATTTTACGATACCTTCTTCTAATCTATATTAGTCTGGATATTCTTATATGAACGGCAAATTAAAAAAAAATATCGAAACACAAATAAATATTCGATGAAAAAAAGTGAAAAAATTGACTTTTCTTTCCTTTGCTGAAAATATAATATTTACCAAAATTTATAAAAATGGAATACGAATATAACACCTACTGCATATATTTTTGTATGCATATCTCATACTAAATAGGAGTTCACTAATTATAAATGTGTGTCGTCAAATTGATTTAAGTTTTTATAATTCTTTATAATACGTAGTACTTTTTTAATGAGCCATCGCAAAAACAAATATCACAATAATGATGTATGGCACACGACAAAAATGGAACGTATGATGAGTATAGTTTGTTGACTTTAGAATGCTTGTAATTCGGAATCGTTCATTCGAATTCGTTTATATCGTAACGAGGAAAAACGACTCACGGCTGAATTATTTTATGTTTTAAACGCATAATTTAATATTCAGCTTTTGCTACCATCGAAAGTGTAAGAATATAATAGTCAGTGTTTGTTGGTGATCGTAGTTCATTTATAAAATATAGTCGTTTAAATTCTACCGTTTGCAAGTGGCTTTTTGTACAAAACTTCCTAAGATATGATTAATTATTCAGTTCTGAAATGAAGATTCTAATTATTGATAATACATGTTGACGCTCTATGAAAGGTTTTATTTCTATGCCATTCATAATGATCGCGAATGGTGATCCGGATGATGATAGTTTAGATCATGCATGCACTGTGTACACCCCTTCTATTTTATGTTCTCTATTCAATATTCAAAATACCCTCGCGACAGAAACCCGAGAGGCTCAAAAGTGCCATTGAAACGAGAGAATCCTGATATACCTAAAAGCATTTGAGAATAGTTGAAGAACAAATAAAAATTGTCAAAGAAGGGGAAGCATAAAAGACCAGTTAGACGCGACTATTCCAATAACTAATTGGACGCGAGTTCTAAAGAATAGAATATCTAGAAGCCATGTATTTGATATTTGTGAGCGGTGGACGGATTTTGGTCTTTCTGGTCTATTGATCAATAATATAACTGTCACCATAGCTTAAAAGATAAAGAATTGCCAATAATAGATAACACACCGGAAAAGTGGTCGAGATGTTATCAGTCTCACCTGTTATGCCAATTTTATTACATTTTCAGTTTCTAAGATATTTATAAAAGTAATGACGTCCTATGGAGAGTGATTGAATCTCAACTATAGCTTAAACAACCAAGCTTTGGAGAAATTTCTTTCAACGTTTCCAATAAAACTTTGAATCACTGAAAACTTTGCTACGTTTTTGATTGCGTCGAACGATCAGGTGGTCGATACATATTTTTATGAATGTAATTACATTAAATATATAGATATTTATGAATTCGATTAATTCGTGATATCAGGAATCTAAGCGTTAATATTTATTTTGTAACATAAAAAATATACTTTTTATGTGATAACTGACGATTTATTAAACAAAATATTGAATAGTTACTCTTAACCCTCTCTGGCTGCTAACGTCTTAACTGTTGAGATGGCTAATTTTACAATGTTGATAGTTGACACCCTATAATATATGAATTAACAGTGGTTCATCTTCTAAATTCTTCTTGTATTCGCTAATTTTTGAGTTAATGTATTCCTTGATTTGTCCTGATAAACTTAATAAGATTGTTTCATACCAATATTATTCAATAAATTTTTGATGTCTAGGCATTGGAATATCCTTTAAAATGCTCAGCAGGGAACGAGTTAATATACCTGAATCACACGATTATGCTAGTTTATTTCACATGTGACAAATATATCAAATCATTTTTTGAAAATATTATTACCTTCTCGGGTATTTTGTCAATTGACAATCCATAATAATACTTTTTTCCAATAGCGCATAAAACGTAAAGTATCATAATATATCTTAGTAATTACTATTCTGACTTAAATTTATACCAGTTTTTTAGATTGCAAGTTTTGAGGATAACAATGAGATTGAGAATAATAGAATTATCAACATTATATCTTGTCTTTATTGGCAGTACAATAAATTTAAATTTAAATAGTTTATTGTATCAAAATTATTCTTACATTGAAATAAAATATAAGTTTTACATTATATCCGATATTAAAGCAAATCATTTAAATCTGTAAATGTAACACAAAAATCATGACAAAATGAAACTTTAAATCTCCTGCATTCATTTTATTGAATGGATGTGTTATAAATTCAGTCAAAAAGTTTGAATTTTCCTTGTAAAAAAATTCATTGTGTCAACACCGCTTGTGATAAAAGAAAAATTCAATAACCTAAGAATGCTTCCTTTAAAAAATTGATACCCCTGCACCCGGGTATTAATAATAAATCTTCCATCTCTATTCACCGCGAACAATGGCGATTAGCGAGTGAATGAGACGGAGGTGTGACGGCTTGGTCGAGTATGCCCCTCCTACTACGCATATATTATAGGCCAATTTATAAAAATTGACTTCATTCTTAAAAAAATCGTTTTGATTACTTATTAATTTTAAGTACAAAAGCTATCACCTATCAATTATTTAAACTGGAACTTTGAGATCATGATATTGTGATTTGACTCGACAGTAAGTGTTAATTCATGAAAAAAAACTTTTGAAATCATATCCGAATGATATCATTGACTGAATCGGAATTTACTTAGTAGAACCCATTATAACACAATGGCATAAAAGATATCAGTATATTCATCAGTTTGCGTCCTTATTTTTTATATTAGACAATTTCAATGTCATGTATAAAAATAATAATGTAATAACGCTAAAATCAGAAAAAATATTTAAAAAAGTTTAAACTATAGTTATTTCATTGTTGATTTTTTTACAAAGACAAATAAAATAATTGACGCATCAACAAATTATTTCGATACAAAATCGAAAAATTGGCGGTTTTTTTGTAATTCGTTTATGTTTTTAGTTTATTGATAACTATATAATAGCTAAAACACGTATTGACTGTAATCCGTGGTGAATTAATAGTCCTTAGTAAAATAAGCTATGAAAAGATGAGATGAAATCGTAATAATAGAATATTTAAAGTAATATTTGTCTAATTTCGTGCAGTTTACTATAATATATTATCTTGTAATAGAAAAAGGAACTAATGTCCAAGCATAAGTTTTCATAAAATCATTTTTAACAGAGACACGGTGACTTTCGTGATATACTCATCTTCATAATAAATTTAGAACTATGTTGTCAATTCTAGCGTAATTCTGAATATATTTTAATTTAATTGTATTAATATTCTTTGCAACTGCTGGTCGGTTTAACTACATTAAAAGATATATTATGAAAACGAATTCAAATTTGCTCATAAACAATTGTATTTACAATAAAATACGGTGAGATATAATTTTTATTCACCTGTTATAAATTAAACTATATTACGCTCTTCACGAAACGCGTTTGAATGGAAACGGACGGGTGGTGTGAGGTAGACGCAAAAGTGCCAAACCGGCTCTCGAATACACTACCTACTAGTCCACAGACACTTGATACGCGGCTAGTCTCTTTCTGGGTTTCTTCCTCGTCTCCTCATGCATGTTGTCTTGTTTACTTGTTTACGCGCGTCCAGGAACAAACAAGCCATGCGTGCCCAGCAAAGAAAACTTAGCACTGCTAGTAACTACCAATAATAATTTTACAAATCATGGGTACAAGTTTTTACAAAAGGAAGTTCGCATTCTCGTTCGTATTATTAAGCAACAAATTAGCTTAATGACATACTGAATTCGTATGATATTTATATGTATAAAAAAAGTCAAATAAATTGTATATTGTCTTTTGAAATTAAATGAAATAATGAAGGCTTTATTTATATTGCGATTCCATGAATTATATATTTTTTATTTTCACAATACACCTAGGCCTCGTATAGCACGGTTTTAGATAACACGGGTGTATAAATTGTAACATATTTTTATACAACACGGTTTTTACAACACGGTTTAATGGAAAAGTTTAATAAAAATGAAATGTTGAATGAATCCACCTCAATTAATGACTCGAAAAGCAGTTACAGCGAAATAGCTACATGTTTCATATTAAGAACAATAAATGACGGCTTGGAATTGGCTAATAAAAAATAGTTTTTATTTATTGATTGTGATCCTATAATGGAAAGGAGTTCAACCTCTTAAGGAAATGCGTAAAGATTATACGCTAAAAGCAGACAATCGCTTTTTAACTATTTTTTTAATTCAGAGTCCTCCGATGATGAAAAATCACAACCGATCTTAAAAAAAAGTAAAAATTGTAGAATTTTAAGTGAAAGCGATGATAAATGTATTATGTTATTAAGGTTTCTTTCAATTAATATATAAATGTATATTTGTTTTTTTTAAACAATACAGCACATATTTATATAGACTATATAAGATTTTTTCTTTTTTTTTTAACACAAACCTTAATTTTGTATGAACTTAAAACCTTGTATAACACGGATTTGTATTACACGAGGTTTTTGTGGAACCGTATAACCGTGTTATACGAGGCCCATGTGTAATTATATATCATTCTACAAGGACATCCAATATTAAAACTATTCATTAATAACACGTAAGTGTCCAACTCCATCTGAATTTTAATGTGATTGACTATTACAAAATGTAAATTATGTAAAAGTTGTAATTTTAATTCCGTTCCGGTCCGCTAAGTATATCTCCGTTTATCGGCGACTACAGATAATATAATTGGAAAAATATGAACAAGTATTATTCAAAATTATGAGTGACTTTTCTATAATACATATTAACAGGACTGCGGAGTCGGAGTCGTACAATTAATGCACATAAACAGGAAAAGTTAGAAAAAAACGACAAAATTTAACTTTTTTTCATGATTTCATAGCTTATTATCATAAGTCGCAATTTAAAATGCATCCAAACTACACATGGACCTCGTATAACACGGCTGTATGGTTCCACAAAAACCTCGTGTTATACAAATCCGTGTTATACAAGGTTTGAAGTTATATAGAAAATTAAGGTTGGTGTTCCAAAAAAATTTAAAATCGATGATAGTTTATAGAAATATGTACATTATTTTTTTAATTAAAGAAGTATGCATTTACTTATTAATTTAAAGAAACCTTAAAAGCATAATACACCATTCATTTATCATCGCTTTCACTTAGAATTCTACATTTTTTACTTTTTTTCGATATAGGTTGTGAATTTTCATCATCGGAGGACTCTGAATTTTAAGAAATCGTTAAAAAAGCGATTGCCTGCTTTTAGCGTATAATTTGCGCATTTCCTTAAGATATTCCAAAATGTTTTGTAATTCCGTCTTAAATTTTGAACTCCTTTCCATTGTAGGATAATTATCAATAAAAAAAAAATTAATTAGCGAATTCCAAGCCTTATAAGCCTATGAAACATGCAGCTACTTCGCTGCAAATGCTTTCCAAGTCATTGATTAAGGTGGATTTATTCAATTCATTTCATTTTAATTATCTTTTTCTCGTAAACCGTGTTATATGAAGCGTGTTGTATAAAAATATGTCATAATTTATACTTCCGTGTTATGTAAAACCGTGCTATACGAGGCTTAGGTGTATACATTTAAAAAAAATGTTTTTTTTGTAAGATAATTTTGAAAAATTCCATTGCAATAATAATTGATATGTATAAAAATACCATATGTTTTGCAATATACGAACAATGGCAACAAACGTGGCATGAGATTTATAACCTGTCAACACGGGAAATAAGCTGAAATGAATAGCGTGTCCAAAGCATTGCAACTTGCGAACGATCACACAGGAAGTGAAGAGTTTCTACAACTTCGCTTAGCTTCGGTTCTACCACTTCCCGTGATTCAACATTTCTTAGCGGTTGCAGCATTTATGTCACGAATAGAGCAGAGCTTTGGTGAGATAATTTGAAATACGTGCAATTTTTTACTAGGCATCAATGTTTATGATTTAATCTCAATATTTTACCATGCTACAAAATAATAAAACAGTAAAATTGTTAATAATGGTTTTAAAAAAAAAATCATCGACTTAGTATTCAAAAACATTGCTAGCTAATTCATGAATAACCAACAAGAATATTTAAGTATAATTTAATAATTAAACGATAGACAATATTTATATTTAGAATAATATTTTTCAAAATAAAACCTGCCTTTGAATTAATTAATCTTAAGCTTGCTTTATTCCACATTCTTAAAACTTTCGTTTTTTAATGGAAAGCAAACCTAGAAACCTTTTTGAATTACATGTTTTATCAAATTTGAATTGATACAACATTGTACAATTCCACAAGTTTTGTCACTATCGAACTGGGTTTCGTCTTTTGGCATCTTCATGCATTCTATCATACGGATGCAACAAAACTGACCGAAAGACGAAACCCGGGTGGTTAGTGACAAAACATGTGGAATCGTACAAAAGTGAAAAAATTCAAATTTGATATTGAAAATCCATCAAGCAACTTCAATTGATATCATAAATTATATAATACATGTTTTATGTCAGTTGATTTTAATATATCGTATTAAATGTAGCCAACTTGTAAAAATATTGCAATATTGATGAAAACTTTTATCCGTAATGTATAAAGTAATGTTATATGTACATATAAAATAAACAATAAGGAAAATATAATGCTAAGCTGTATACAGGTATTAAAAAATATTCTGAATTTTATATGAAATTTCTGTTTGTTTTGACCGAGTTTCCAAAAGGAGGTGAAACATGCAAGAAACCATAAGTACATTATACCATAGAGTGGCGACCGTCTGTACGTTTTTTTTTTCATCTATTTCAGTTGCCCATTTTATTTAAAATAAGGTTAAAAAGGAATTTTAATATCACGGTTCCGACAGTAATTTCCATTAACATGCATAGGCCATGCTTGCACACATGACTTTATACAGTGCAGTCCGTTTTAATAGGGTACATTATTATATAATATTAACGTTTACCCTCCGAGTTTTCTGACCATAATTAAAAGCTAATTCATAAAATAAACACCGTAAATGGTTCACTCTTTTTGTTTTTCAGTTAATCAAACTTTGTTTTTCGAAAAGAAGACCTTAAAAGCTTTTCAAAATATCCATGAATAGTAATATAATAAAAAAAATATGAAGATGCCCCTGGTCAACAATCTTTTAATGTGTATTAGACAGATTCTTTTACACAATTATGATATTTGACAAATATATTGTAATATACAATATATCATATATACAGCAATCATTGACATTTGACACAATTGTATGCCGTTTCCACCAAACATAATATTTCAATAGCTGTACATAGTAATTAAATATATATAATCCATTATCTATGGTTAATCTTGAATAGTGTATTTTTATTTTCAATTATTTTTTTATTTGAATACTGTAAAATATTGTTATAGGACTAATAATACTATAGAATGTTCACAAACTGAAAAAAATGCTTAAGTTTTTTGTACAAAATATTTAGCATTTTTTTATTGAATATTTATTCAATATCGATAAAATTATTTAGTCAAAGTTGAAATTTTGAAACTCTGTACGGTACCACATTTTTGTCACTAACGACCTATACTACTCATTTTGGTATCTTCAGGCATATTTGAAATGTATGTATACATAGATATCATAAATTATGTTATTCATTAATCTATAACTTAGTAAAAGTAAAACTTACAAAAGCTTAGTTTGTTGTTGTTTTCTATCAGGTACCTTTTTTAAACTGTAATTTCTTAAAATCTTGAAAAAAATAAGCCTTTAATTTATCACTTGCAATATATGAAGTGATCCTATATTTTATCTGTACGCCACTTGTCGATAACAAGTAGAATCATAGACAAAAGCTAAACCAATTTTATTCTAGATAGTAACGTATAATTTGTATGTAACAGTGTTGTTTTTTTAACAGCGTATAATTTAAAGCGAGCGATTCCCGTATAATTGGTGCATTGATCGCCTTTTTTCTTTTAGGTATTACCTACCCAAGAAGCTTGTACGTCTGCTACAAAAATTTCATTATGAAATTTCGTTTTTTACGTGATAGGTTTCATACCAAGAACAGCGCTTCGTTTACTTTGTTTGTAATGCAAAGTGGATTATAGTAATTTATAATTTTCCTTGATCGAACATACAAAAAATATGATAATAATATTAAATAATACCTTTAAGCAACAGCCCTGATCACGAAATAAATTATGTGCGTAACACAACATAGAAAATAAGTTGGTAATTATATAAGGGTATATTGCAAGGGGCTTAGTAGTTTATAATATAAATCTATGAAACTTTAATCAATATTATATTTAATATGAAATTTAATTCAATTTACTATGATATTATTTGTCAATTTGTAGTGTAGTGGTTCATTTTACTACTATCGTACAGTTTTATTAAATGGTAATTATTATGAACATTTTTGACTGACATTTTTTATTGCAATTTATTTTTCTTACAGATTTCAATAAGTCGCATTATACAAAAAAAATCATTAAACATCACAGTCGTAGATTTTTTTTACCTGGATTTGTCTACGGGTTTCCGGCTAAAATAAGAACTCGTTAACATTGACATAAGAAGAAAAAGTGTTTTTACACATAAATCTATTTTGTGATCGTACGTACCTTCAATACTCTTTAGTTAGAAGCAACAAAGTGGAAGTTGGGAGATGAAGTTATAATAGTTATCTTATCCTAGGAAAATATTAGTATTCCAATCTTTAAATAAGATAAAATTATATTTTTTAGTACTGTATGAACTTCAAAGAAAAAATCTTACTCATGCTAAAATATTTTTTTTTATATACATCTGAGTAATGTGAAATTATATCTCAAATTACTATATTGAGAAGTATTATAAAAGTAACAAAAAATTCATTGTGGAGATTCCTGATTTTTTTAGTTTAAAGAAGAGCGAGTTGGAAAATGTCTAGATATACATAACTTAAATATCATCAAAGAATTGGATTCTGTTATTGACTTTAAAAAATATGAAATATTTTGCTATTCTTGTGTAAGTATTATATTTTTAACGGTTGGTACATCAATTGGCTGAAATAAAAAAGATTGTTATAAATTCATGAAATATGCCTTTTTTCACATTATGAGATGGATAATATTTAAACATCTGGTTTATAATATCAATCTGAATGCGACATCATTATTCTCACGTGACATTTCAAATAATTATTTCAAGAATAAAGGAACAAAGAAGAAAAAATAATCCTCTAAAATCTGGCACACCTTTTCGTGAGGAAGTTATTAATAATTTTTGAAGTATAAAGCTCCGGAATATATCACTGTTCATTCAAAATAATGTAATATCTAGTTCTATGTAGATTAACTGTAATTCATGTATTACTTTAGATTCATAATGAAATATTCCATCGTTGCATTAGATTGTTCGAATCAAATAAACTATTCCATCATCCGGCTAATAAAAAAATAATTATTTGGCTTAATACTGTCAATCATCCGTACTATAAACTGTTCCATACTTCAAATCTTTTTGGGGGATTTAGTATACGTTATTTATTTTTAGAATATAGACAAAACGAACGAAAACATCAAGTTTTCTGGAATACAATTTCTGTTGAGATTCGCCAGTAAGGATTCACAATATTCTATAATAAATGAAGATCAGATGTTATCAATAATCAAACATATTTAAGTATTTTTTTGGAAAACGTTAAGAAAATCAGGAAATTTAAAAAATCATATTACTATAAAAACAAAAAATACGTCGCATTAAATCAGTGGCTCATATGTGTATAATGTTAACGGACGCCTATCAAAGCAAAAACCTGACCATAAATAAAAATGTGTGCTTGTTCTTCACAAATACATACATAACACCCACGAAAAATGAAAAATTTTAAAATATTGATAGTCGAAATCAAATATTTTTATTAAATGATATTCTATCGTGTTGGAGCTGTATTAATATGTACTCTAATTAATATTAAATAATTAATTAAAACATATATATACATATGATATATATATAATATATTATATTTAATATTTTACTAAGAACCTAAAGATGTCAATTAATTATTTATATGATGTTTTTAAAAATAATATATATATATATATATGTGAGAATAGTGAAAATTATTACACGAACTAAAAAAATAATGAATTAATTTTAATAATTAGTAAGTAAAAAGATAATACAGAAATTAACAACAAAAAAAATCAGATTGTGACGTTGAAGTGACTGCGATTATACGATTTTTGCAGTGAGACTTCAAGAGTTACACAATTAATCTTAATATTTTTTGCAAACATTTATTCTTTTAATCATAATAATGAATCCATTTTTTTTTTGTTTTCTTAGCAAAGCTTTGAAGAAATAATTGCAAGGCACATCGAATAAAATCATAATTATTTCAGTAAGTATTCATAATAACAATGTAAAATGAATAAAGCTCTATAGATGGTGGTATAGAAAATTAAATCTGCATTCACTTTTTGAAACACTTTTTATCCAAAGATACTTCGTGATTATTTAAGCCCAATGCATAAAATGTCATATTGCTCAAGTATGGCTATTCAAAGTTTAGAAGTGGACAAATTATTTACCGCTTTCACAATAATGCTGCTTGCACAATTGAACCAAATGATGCTTCATATTAGGTTCTTTTCTCAATATTCCAGCGCACGAAAATATTCGGCATTCATTGTTGCCTAACCGTATATTCTAAATGTTAAAACTAGTACTTTCAAATGGAAAAAAAACTTATTGAAATGTCACGTCTTCATAAAATTAATACAATCATTTTTGAGCCATTTGTTCAGTCATGATTTTGTATAATTTTTGTTGTCATTTTGCTCCATTTTTAAAAAATATAATTTTCATTATAAACAAGATACACCAAATTATAACCGTAGTAAAAAATCTCTCAAAGGTTTTGAGATGTAATACTGATGTAAAAATTATAATTATTTTTTACACTTTGTTATCGAAATGATTCATCTATTATATTATGACACTCCCAAACGGTCATTTTTAATACGATTCGACCACATTTATCAAAAAAAACAATACGTTTTATAATTTATTACATTTATATAGTTCAAAAAGAGTATTTTTATTTATCAAGCGATATAAGAAAGTCTAAACATTAAAATTAGTAAATTTCAGATATTTTATCTGAATAATTCATTCGAACGTAGAAATAATTAATTTTTAATTGGCTTACAGATTTTATTGGACTTGACAAATGTTCTTTTGATTGATCGAATTAAATTAATCGGCAGATCTCGTGCTTTAGTAGCTCTAAAATATTTAGCAGCAATCTATTTCGACATTACGCTATGTAAAGTGTATTTACTGTAATTTAACAAAAATATACCAAATACAAAAATTTTGACGTAGCTTTTTTCCATTGTATTATATTTAAAAATAAATTATGCGGGAATTCATAATTTATCCATATGAAGTCGCAATCCGATCATTTCTTATTGATAACGTTTTTTATAACTAAAATTTTGCTAACTTGAAAATCTTCATAATAACTTATTGCTAACGTAAGTATGAGGCGTGCAATATTTGACACTATAGAATAAGTATCTCGTCTATTGATCTCACTTGAGTTTTTATTTTGTATTGAACATTATAATGGCACAATATGGACGCAAGTAAAATATATTAATAATTATCACAATGAATACGACAAAGCAAACCATTTTGTCGCTCGCACTGTAGCGGTTGCAACCACTTCACCGTTGATCTTGGTGTTGCCAGACTGTTAAGACATAATATAAATTTATTACAGAAATATCACCATATATAATACTAAGCTTATATTTATAATTGTGTGTGAATATTCAGTTCAGTTTCAATGATTTATGATGCTTGCTGTTAAATATTATTAACAGTTTCAATTTTTTTTAAATACTTCATAACTTAGAGTAAGTTATATTTAAATAAGCTTTAATTTAGTTTTCTTATATTTAGCAAGGAATATATTTTCGTTGATAGCTTTCGTCAATCATTGTCTTACACTTTTTCTGATATTATAATATCATCATTTTGACAAGATCTGAGTAAAACAGTAAAAATGCTTGGAAGTTTTAATTAATATACGTAAGTGATACAATATTTGAAACATCTGACGTAAAGCAATCTATTGACACGAACACACATTAAATATATTTTAATTCATATATTTGATACGTACCGCACAACTTAAAGCACTTTATTTACTATAATTATGATTTCTGAAGAAATTGTTCTAAGTGATTCATTTTTTTTTGTCAGTGAATTTTAATTAAGGTTAATTTATTGTCATGAATGTTTATATAAATGTGGAAAAAAATGAATTCGAATTGCTGTTTAACTTTCTTCCCATTGATTGTTGAGTCACATCTTACTTTTTAATATTCTATCTGCAAGTCAATCAAGTACGTATTTTTTTATAAGATATAAGAATTCATACCAACAGCATTGATTGGAAAAAACATTCACTGATGATGGTAACATTGTAGTGTGAATATAATAGTGGCAACACTCATGGCGCTGGTAAAGAAGAAACACCTTGTCATTCTATGGGAGTGACAAATTACAATACATCACTCGGAATTGAATAGAAAGCCACAATGCAATGGCGCAATAGGCCTCGTAACCTTTCGTGGGCAACCGCTATTTTTTGTATTATATTATTTATTCATACAACATTGCGCCGAAGACTACATTTCTGTATAGAATACCTTGAGTATCGTGATAATGAAAACAGTACGTCTGCTCCACAATGATGAATTGCAAAATTTACCGCATTATAATGTGGTCGAAGTGGAAACATAACCAGTACAGCTCGTAAAGATTTGCTAAATGTCGTTTCTTACTATCCGATATAAGAATTAGTAAATATAGGTACAATGTTAATTCAAATTTTGGATTATTGAAATATCACGGAGAAGACAGAAAAAAAGTTATTTAGTTCCGCACTAGTTGAGATATGTTGTCGAAAGCTATTTGAGTGGAGAAACATTGTTTCATAATTTTGAAAATATCATGGGGCAAAAAAAAAAAAAATATAATGAAAATGTTTGTGCGTACAATCAAACATCAATATTTTGAACTGTCAATTTTTGTGGGAACTGATTATATAGAAAGTTTCATGGAATTGCAAGACAGAGATTAGAACGATGAAATTTTGGCGAAATAAAAAACCGCCTTCTTTATCTAATTTTTGATGTTCCGATTGAATGACTTAACTTATTCTCGCAGAATTTATTTCGATATAGTATGGTTAATTGATATATATACTACTGTAAAATAAATGACAGTTTTTTACTTGTAAAATGGCTTCGTTTTGTAGTATCTTATTTTTGTCACAATTATTCTGCGTTAATTATGCATTGTTAGATTCTCAGTTTTTGTTTTTCTTTTAATGAGGTTTTATCCATCTAAGAAAAACAACTAAAATTCTTAATTAATCAACAAAATTTGCTTGATTTCTTATTAAAAATACATATTACGATCATAACTTGCTTTTAGCATGACAAACCAAAAATTCTCGATGGCTGAGCAAAGTTGGTTTTGATTGTATTATTTATCTGTTGAATATGTATGACAAATGCATATGGTTTTTTTATGAATTATTGTAGAACTATATACATAAATTACGTGTTGAATTATACAGCTTTTGATTTGTATAATTTTCATTAAAATAAATATATAAAGGGTGTTACTTCTAACTAGTTTGTACCCAGTAGATATGGACAAATTATCATTTAAATAATGTCTGTCAATCATATTCAACATTGAACTTTGACTTTTGATTGAAAATGTGGAATCATTTAATTTTTATAACAATAAATAAAATATTTTTTAAGTGGTCTATTGTTGAATATGAAATTCATTATTCTCTGTTTAAATTACTTGAAATATTTAGGCGGCATTGATTTTGATTGAATAAGGAAAAATATTTTGCGAATATTGCCAAAAAAATAATTATTGGTAAATATTTTTGCCAACATATTAATGTTGGAAAACTTTGATGGACAAGCAGTGTTTCAAATTGAAATTCGCTGTTCTATTTGTATGATTTTTTTATAATTATTGTTTTATGCCAACTATCATCTTTGGTGAATAATAAATTTCCACATAAGAAATAAAAAGCCAAGATATTTTTATTTGAACAAAAAAAAATTCTTATGATTTAAATAGTCGACAAGTAAATTATAATATTACAATATATATACTGGAAGTAAGACGTTTTCTATCTATTATTATTTTATAGAATTTCTATGTTGAAAAAAATCTATTTGTGAATAACTAAAAATGTTTTTGATCTAAAATAAGCAACCAAGGTTGTACATTAATAAGACTAACATGTAAAACGACTACATTACCAGATGATTTTCAATAATATGGCTTGAAACGTGAAACGAAGAATGTTGATTCGGGATTCCGTTCCAGAAGAGCGAGGGCGCATCAAATCGATGTATAATTGCAGTTAATCCCGAATGACTTGAGAGGGTTCGAAATTCGAAAAAGACAGAAATTTGAAGAAAAATGCGGCAACATGATCTTGACTTTGTCACGTCACGAATGCATTCGTTTATTTGTCGCGAGCTTTTGAGCTATTGTTGAAAACCGCCGACATTATTATTTTGCCTTATGACTAAGTGGAACTTTTATCATTTGACATATAAGGTACTATAGTACACAGAATGTGTCGAATTATGACTTTTGAAGGTAAGTAGTAACCATCTACCTGCAGTACATCTTTATAGTAAGTGTATTAAAAATAAACAAAATTTATACTTTTTACGAAAAGAAAGAGTAATGTTTTATATTTAAAGCGTTATGACGCGTTAATTAACTATTTTTTTCATATTCAATGCAATTATATTTAAAGTAGAAAATGTTTCAATGACGTTAATATTGAATAAACATGTTCAATACAGTTACAATCAATAACAATTACCCAATTCACGAATTGAATTTTTAATATCTATCAGAAATAATAAACAAAAAAAAACGTTGACATATAAAATTTATATGTTTCTTTTCTACGTACTTTCGATTCACTGGTTCAGATAATTAAAGGGAACTTGAAACTCACCTGTAAAAAGAAAAAAAAACAGATTAATATTCTTTATCATGATAATTTCTGTAAGTAAGGCACAAAACATCATAATATTATACTTAATTATAAAATAAAAGGATTTTTTTAAACATTCATTATAGTAAAGTTATCATAGTTTTTTAGAAAAATAAAAGACGCAAAAGAGAAATAACGCACTTAGAAAAATAACTAGTATGCAATGCTGGTGAAACGCTGGGGTGCTTTATATAAATCGTTTTATAAATAGTTCGCATTTTTATTTCGATTTTAATATTAATTTTATTTGGCTTTATGTACGATATAAATGTGATGAATCTATAAGAGATTGTGTTTTTAAATAAGCAATCTTTCTAATTTTTTTGTATTGTGGTTTGTAAAATCCATATAAACTAATTTAAGACATTTTTAAAATAATTAACTCCTTTGGTTTAATATGTATGTATGTATAATAAGTAAGTGAGTGTATGGAAAATAAATCACCGATGTTTAGTATGATAGTTGCAGCACCATTGTAAAAGTATTGTTTAAAATATTCATTAAATATTATAATGCGTAAAATTTTACAAGTTTTAATGCTTAATAAAAATATGCCAATGTAAAATGGCCGAACTTAAATGGCGAACTATAATAAACAACCACACAGAATGAATGACTTTTTGTAGTCTAAGGAAATTATCCACGCCGATCAAAGTGTTAAATTTTTCAAAGGTGCATCCATTATACGCTGCTGAAGAATGTTTACCGAGGTTAAGAGGTACGTATTCATGAATGAACGAATGGGCCAAGAGTTTCTCGCGAGAGAAGACAAACCTAATGGGACGACAAAGAAAAGCTATAAGAAAGCACAAAGGATGGAGATAATTCGTGAATCGATTATCGCCGATGCGTTAAGTTATTGATACGAACTGGCATCGTACTATGGTATGAATGATACGAGCCAAATCGTCGAGCATATTGCAAGTTTTGACGAACATAATATGGCTGGACTGAGTGTGCCGTTCAAAAAATACGTGGCTAATAACAAAATGACTTTTTATCGTTAGCTTGCTTAGTCTATAAGTTGATGTATATTGGATTGTTGTTTATTTTATACTACCTGTTTTATACAAATAATTGACTGATAATTTATTGAATGAAAAATAAAAGAGTAAAATTCTGAAAAAATGAATATTAACCACTTATTACCAAAATCACACGTCAAACGACGTACCTAGATTGCTATAAATATTGTTTAAAAGAAAGTGGTCCCATAATATGATTCAATATATCTGTATGGAAACACCGACCCATAATTTTTGTTATAAATAACATATTTGAAAAATTAAAATCAATTAATTAAAAATAACAAGAAATATTACATATATAAAAACTATGATACATGATCGTAAAAATGATGATAAAGATTCAACTGTGCAAATAATGTAAATT
This sequence comes from Himalopsyche japonica, assembly GCA_028555115.1. NCBI lineage: Eukaryota > Metazoa > Arthropoda > Insecta > Trichoptera > Rhyacophilidae > Himalopsyche > Himalopsyche japonica. The sequence goes on along the minus strand of JAHFWJ010000749.1, from coordinate 185,897 downwards.
CATTTTATGAATTTTATTAGATATATATTTTGAATGTAACGATAATCTTCAAGTTGTCTCATAGAACAACCCTTTACAGAACTTGCACTTAACATTCGTTGTTTTATTCTAAAAATTTTAAGATTGATTTTGAAAATGGAATTTTTGAAAATGTGTTTTGTTTTTAATTATATCCATATCCAATAAACATACGTTTGACGGCTTATAAAGCAGCTTATTTTTTCTGAAGTGTTCCTATAATTTTTGTGTCAGCGTTTTTTCATTAAAAAAAATCAATCAATGAAATCAATTTTAAACGACTCCACACTTGTTGAAAAAAACCAAAGCTACCTATATATGTCAATTAAATTGAAACTTCTTTATATGAATAATTAGAGTAATAAAAACTATATAATGATCAATACAAATAAAAATGAGTACCTTTTACATTTTCAAATGCGTATAGTTGTTTCATGTTTTGCAGCTCATTATACATTACATAATAGTAGATAATGAGGGATAACGGATTTTAATCGACAAATCTCGAGATATTTGTCTTTGATTCTCTTTCAATAAAATCTTTTATTTGGAACTTTAGTGAATGACATTTCTTCAGCAATTATTAATGAAATCTCATACTTTTTTTTTCAAATTTATCAGCATTTTGTATATTTTACAGTACAAAATGAAATTATTGCATAAAATATAGCTATTCGTTTATTACTCGTAAATCAGTCATTTGTTTATATTAAGTATTTGTTACCAGTAGTACGCACAAAATCAAGATTTTCAGCAGTTAGTAAACATTGGCCTTGATGACATCCCTAAAATTATTCAAGTAAATTTCGGTTTTGGTTGCAAAGTTATAATATATGTAACACGAGAGGAGAGCTCAAGTCAGACCGTATCTACAGTCTTCATAATAATTTCGAACGCACGTTTATGGCAACTGTCCAAGGGAAATAAATACTACTCTAGCGGTCTCCCCCTTTCTGCTTCTGTAGCTATTGTTATACCGTGCACCTGGAATTTTTATAGAGGCAAACGTAACAAGGTATCTGACTAACTGTGCGAAAAATACATTTTTTACATCATACGGCGTTCAACAAAACGGTCGAGGTGAACTTTTTATAACCGTAATTGTTGCTCGACCGTATTCCGAAGAAGTGCAGTTTTATGATATATAATAACACGTTAATTTGGGCTCATATGGTATCGTCATTATATATATATATTTATCTGTTTGCATATTATTTGAATGAGACTTTGAATCAATTATATTTACATTATAATGAAATACACATTACAAAATACAATGTCACCTCAATATAAAAATAAAATAATAACAAAAACACTTCATTTCGGTCAAAAGTAATATAAAAATTATTCAAATGTCATGTTTATAAAACAATTAATGTGCTGCCCATGATAATCAAATAATCACTCAGCGAAAGCCGCTTTACCAAAAGCCGGCCGATAATTTGTGTGCACATATTCCAATCAAACATATGGATCTACACGCTTTTAAAATTGAAGAATATTTGACTCTGATATGAATTTGTATTTTTTCGAGAGATACATTAGACAGTTGGTAAAAATAAATTGAGAATTGACTTTATACTTGATAATCGAAATAGATAAACGTCAAATAAGGAATTGGTTATCATGAGTTTCATAAGGCAAATATTAAAAAAAAAATAACTTTTGAATATTTATGATATTAAATTAATGAAAAACACTAAATTAAAGTATCGAATAACTTTAAATCATAAAAATATTTACAAAACCATTTGCATTTAGTAAGTAAGTACTGCCTTTAAAGCGTTGAAAAATGAAGTATAATACGGAATATCATCATTCAACAAAAGCGTTTCGATGGGCTATGTTTTCTTTTCAAACAAAGATTATAACGGTATAATCCTCATTTCTTCGTGTCCTGAAAAAACTTTTTAAAATAAATTACAAATCCGTTTTGAATTTTTATTAATATTTTGTTTATTTTCTGTCACATTATGGTAATCAAGTATATATCTTTGATCTTAACTTAACGCCGGAGCTTCGAAAGCCCCCGAGAAAGCTACGCGAGAATCATAAATCATGAAAATTTGAAAAGCTTTATAATGTTTACATGTTACACAGCGCTAATAAAGTTTAATGGCAAATTACTTTCACGGTTTATTTTTCCATAGTAATTCGCTGGCACTTGCGTGCAGAAACAATGGACGGCTTTACAGTTTTATTTTTATTTCTAGATTTTTGTCAGGAAAAAATAAAATTGTTTATGAAAAAAGTAATGAACTCCTCGTAAAATTAAGCACGAAGGTTTTATATAACTCCGATACGGCAATAAAAAGTGACTTATATTTAGTAAAAAGCCCTAAACCGTTAAGATGTTATTATTATTTCTATGATTGATGGCGTGTTAATTTAAACGTCTCATACTTAGAAATAAAAAATATTCAATACATTTTTTGTAAGTAGAATTTGCAGTATACTTAATATGCCAACGAAATTTATATCGGAGTGGTAGAAAAATACATACATTTGAAGTCAATTAATAGACTTAAATTATGGTCTACATTATAATATGTCTTTTCTCATCAATATATTTAAAAAATCGATGTCAACATTTTTTTTTCAATAAAACGATTCATGAAATCTGTTATAAGAAAAATCACAATAAAAAAATCCAATATTAACCGATTGGAACCGAGTGACTGAGATGATTTTGGTTAATATTTACATGTACAGAGTTTAAGACATTATTTTTACCAGTAAGACTTTGTTAAAAAAATTATCTCTAAAGATCATTTGGTTTAACTTTTTAATTTTATTACACTATGAAAGTTTTCGGAAAAAAATTCAACTAATCTGGATTGAAATAAATTAAAACTTTGTTACAATTAGTTATTATTATATTTCATTATGAAATAGTTGAGCTCATTAGCCTAGTGATCTTAATGAGGTATATAAAAACAGTAAAAAGAACAATCAATTAAAAAGTTCTACCCTATCCGCCCATTCGTTGAATTATATTAAGTATTTTACTGACTCATCTGTGGTACAAATCATGGCGAGCGTAAATAAATGATTGAAAATGTGATATCATTCAAAGAGGCTTTTACGGAATTAAATATTTCTTGTTGATGTGGTTGTTCCGTGGTAAAAAAGTTCACGATAAATAATTTTTGAGCGCTTCTCAACAATAGAGTCCTTATGGCAATATAAAATTTCTTGCCGAAAATAACAACAACCTCAAATCAGTATCGGATTAATTCATCATTGTATTATAATTTTTGATTATTATATTTTTTAATTTTTTTATTATTTTGGCTATATATAATTGGTAATGCTTATTTGAATTAATATTTCATTGAATTTTGTGGAGTAAAATGTTTTTTTTTTTTGTTTTTAAACAGGCATTTTTTTATTTCAAGCTCATTTCATCTTTAATTTATGTTGATATTTTATAACATATGATTATGCTACTTTTACATATACGTTTTGTATTACGCCCAGTCCTTTTTTTACGCGATAAATTGGTTCCAGAAAAAGGCGCGTAAAAAAAATCGCGTAAAAAAAAATGATTTCATGCAATTGCATTATATTTCTTTACACACCCTAAAACATAAATTCACATAATATCCAATACACTTGTCAACATTTGGCAATTGTATGTGTATTTAAAAAAATGGAATGCTTCACAAAATCAAGTTTTGAAAATACACATTTTTTTATTTAAAAAAATAATGAAACGTACATGCCTAGCATCGTATATAAATGTCTTCTTTACAACAAATTTGGGGAAAAAAATGCGTAAAAACGAGTGAAGCGCGTAAAAAAATGTAGCGCTGCCTTCCAAAAAAATCGCGTATAATCGAATTTGCGTAAAAAAGGACTGCGTGTATAGTAATAATAATTTCCATTCAGTGGTTTTAAATTATTTTTTTTTTACAAAACTTTTGTAAACCGACCAAATCAACGCTAAATACAGAGAAAATCTTTAATAAACTATACTGAATTGTATATTGAATAAATGAAAATTGTGTTTTTTTTTAAGTCGTGGTGCTTAAACATTTTGGGAACGTTGATAACTTTGGCTGCCTTGCAAACAGCCAGCGTTTGCTTGGAAAAATAAGAGCCATCGGGAGATATCGTTAAACGTTTACATGCTGTAAAAACTGGACCGCTATTATAGTTTTATGGTTCGGTTATGAAATTTCAAATTATCATCAACCCAATTATCCAAACGGACCATCTCTCGTCGCTTTTGTGTTTAAAAGGATACAATGCAATTATGTGAACCTGCGTCTGTCTGAAACCTTAGGTATAGGGTTACTAGGATAACTGTTACATTACAAGTTTCCAAGATTAAATTTTTGTAATAATATATATATCCAGGAATAATTACGTCGTTTGCTTAACTTACGATGCTCTCGTAGTCAAATCTTAGTCAATCCAAAGATACTATCAAAAAATGATTTTACATTCAATTCACTGGATTATGCTCTAAGTTAGAAATGCTTTTGATGTCTGAATTTTTTCCCAATCATATAGACATGGCAAAGGACGAAGAATAAACTTACAATCTAACTAACACTCTGTTCAAGCCTAATCGTGATATTCTTGCTTTAAACGAAAAGAATAAGTTGAAAGTTTGATTGAAAACAAAATCTAATAGAAAGTAGATTAATAGTTTTAATAAAAAAATGTTGGAAATAAATCGGAGGGCTTTCGAAAATCTTTTACGTTACTTTTTATGAAACCAATATTATGGATAAAATAAATGTTTTATGAAAAAGAATCAGTTAAAATCGATTGCAAGTTTTTTTAAGCGCTCTATCTTATTTTATTTATTGGCCAAAAGTATAACCTGTATTTACTATCCTTATAGTAATAGAATATAAAAAATGTAGTGAGAATATTTTGAGACAGGCAGAGATACGACACTACTAATGAAAATGTGAAGTTGTTGATAAAATACACCGTTATATTTTACGGTATATTCGTCACGAAGTTTTTTAACCCCTTGTAGAAGTAGTGATAATTGCACGCATTATCCATCTGAACTTTACTTTTGCTTTGTGGTTCTGATATAGCCGTCGTACGACTAATTATTTATTTTGTTTGTTATTTACGATATACCATATTAATATGTATGTATTTTTTTGTTTGTAATTAATCATCATAGCTCGGGATAAGTTTTACTAGTTATTGCTTATATTTGTTCAACAGTGGATCTCCGTTCATGGTAAATCTTCAAACATTCTAGAGGACAAGTTTAGCATAAGTACTTAATAGTGAACCTATTAAGCCCAACACGATAAGGCATTGTAAAAATCAGCATATGTTAAAAGATACTGCCATGAATTATTATAAAGGATTATTTTTTAGGCTCTAGCTAAAAGTTTTACAACATAGACTGAAAAAAGATTCAGTTTCTTTTGACAATTTTAATAATTAAAAGTTATTTGTTATCAAAATTAAGAGTGGCCATAATCTATATATGTAAATTAATTTACTTGTCCACTTCTAGATAATAAATATCACATATTCCGTAAAATCACTAACAAAAGTTTTACACGATAGCAATTATAAATAGTAGTAGAGTAGTTGACAGCGGTTGAAATGGTAAATCGTTATAAAATAATTTGAATAATTAATTCACTGCCATGATAGAAAATGATAATCTCTATTTTAAAACAATCGTAATTGAATAAAATATTAACTATTATTCATAATATAAACCAATTTATTGATGACAAAAAATTTAATTAAAAATAATTTTATTAAATTAAAATCGAAATGGAGTTAAATAAGCTGAGCATAGCGTTAAAATGCTTTGCATATCCAATGCATTTTACACCTAAATAACAACAAAATTATTTAACCTGTCAAACGATAAAATAATAATGTCTGACTTGGCAATGTTAATTGAATGATCATAAGTAGAATTTACAATATCAATAAAGATAAGTTACTTAACATATTTTCCGTATTACCTATTCCAATAAATGGATATATTTATCATCCGAATAATTATAGTAACGCTAAAAATATGTATCTTCTTTCAATTATTCGCATATTTTGTATTGATATTTAGGGATATTGTGCAATCAAGTTAAGATAAATACATAATATAAACATCATTTTTTTCTACAAATATTATTAAGATAAGCGTTCCGTAAGGAAATAAAAATAAAAAGCTTTATTGATAGTTAAAGTTTGTAGTAAAAGAAAGGGGCAGGCTTATATATTTGGGAGACATTATGTTGTCGATAATAGTATTCATGGTAGAGACTAAACCCTAGCCTGAGGTGTTACACTTACCAGAATACGATGCGATAGTCAATCTATATCTTCGTTTAGAGGCTTGGAATTTATTTGAAAGTTTGTCGATAGTGTATTGAATCAGGATTTACTTATAACATCGATCTGACATAAACATCTGAAATAATTTCCGTAGCATGATAAAAGGCCATCAATTCTTAAATTTCAGTTACTAACGCGTTGGTTATTAAATTTTTTTGACAAATTTTGCCTACTTAATAAGTATTTTGTAACTTGATAGGACGGGGTAATACACCAATTTAAAAGTATGGTAGGTTTATTAAAAGCCTATATCATTATAAAGAATATACGCTGTATTTTAAAACTCAAAACGAGACTTTGATTTTGAGGAAATGAAAACTGATTCTCTATATTTATTTGTTTATATATTTAACGGGATACTAAAAATATAAAGAATATAAAACTAAACTTGAAGAAGGTTTATGATGCTCTTTTCTCGTTGAGTAAATGTTTCTAAGCAAACTTTCTTTACTTAAAGGTATTTAATGCCCAACGCGTTTTCCATTAAAGCTATTTTAAACAGCAAAGTAATTTTCTGTGCTAAGTGATAGCGAGAAAAAATAAACATTGACGAAATTTAACGCGTACAGAATTAGCCATTAAATTCTTCCCATACTTTGTCTAAGAGCTCAACCATCACACACTCTATCATTGTTTGTCATTTAGTATCGTAAAATATATAAACTGTCAGTCTTCTTTTAATTTAAAAACTTGGTTAATTTACCAGAATGTTTGTATCACCGTTTATTTGAGAATATATTATCACTAGAAATTACCATTTTTTATTATAAACACAACAAAATAAATAACTTTTGGTGCCGAGCTGTGCACCTCTAGCGAATACACGCAATGTTTTCTGTTAAGACTTGCTTTTACCTTTTTTGGTAAATGTTAAATATAACACATACTAAGCAAACTATACTGTCATCTATTCTCAGATTTAAGATTGAATTACCTTCTCCCTGAATTACTCGTTTGTTGTATTACATTCAGATTTTTCAACGATTATTTACGCACCTACCTACTCATTAAAATATTGGTTTTCACAACTTTGCTGAGCAACGAACACTCTATATATTTAAGTTTTTACCGCTATATTATAGTCGTTAGTAATTGCATAGCAAATATATCCTCAAATCTTGCTTTGACTCCTGATAAAACAATACTTGGAGTAGTATATGATGCCAATTTTGTTAGTTATGTCGTTAATAAATAAGAGAACACGGTTTTACTGAATTACATGGATAATTTAGGACAATATGCATTTTTAAAAGCCATCATAGTTGCATCCTTTGGTTACTTTGTTTAAAATATAACACAGAATATAATAGCTCTCTAATAATTTCATACAATTCGTTATAGATGTAAAAATGGGTGTTTCATTAACAATAAATGTGACCGTGGAATTGAAAATAATGTGATAACACAGAAAATAAATAGTTTCAAAAACGAGTCTCCGTTATCAAATATTTTTGTATAAACATTATTGAAATGAATAACCAATTATATTAAAAGAAATTATTTCGTGAATGTCAAATTATAGATGCCATAGTTGATGCGACATTTATGTGAACAATAATTACAAATATCCAACACAGTATTGCTTTGTTTCAAAAGTAGATTTTATAGTATAAACTTGGATTCGTCAATCAAAGCATTACTTTGAATTAATTATCTATGCAGAAATTAATCGCGTATGTAATGTCTTATTCCAGACGTTAAACGATCCCGTACAATCTGGCTGTACAAGAACAACAATGTTTGTTTACAAAGATTATTTCAAAGAGACCTATATAAAAGTGATTTGAATAAGAAGTCTGCCTTAGTATTAATCACTCGTTTTATTTCCATTACCATTACACATTCTTATTAATTTAATATCGTATGAAACATATGTCTTTATAAAACAAATTGGTCGCAATACTTATTTTATTTGGTAAGTTGGTTATAGAAACTGAATAAAAGCCATATTGAAACTGTTATTTATTTAATGATGTTTTCAAAAAGAATGGATATATTGTATAAATATTGCTAATTTTTTTCCTTATTTCACTTAAGTAACATTTTTTAATGAGAATCTGGACTTTAACAAAAAATAAAGTGATACACATATACAAAAGAAGGCATACATTTTATGAAATTATCTCTTAATTCGATTATTTATATGTTTTTCAAGTATCCTTATTGCTTTTTTATTATAATTCTATGTATGTGTATAATGATAACATGAATAAAAGTTATTTGAACGAGCGATTTGTTTTATTGTCTGTTCACAGTAATGAAAAAGTTTATGCAAGTCGAATAAATCAAGAAAAATATGTTATATGATATTACGTATTTATAAATAGTTAAGAAAGAATAATTCGAAAAAACGTTTTAACTTATGAAAAAATACTTATGATGTCCATTTTGTCTACTTGTCTACAATTATAATATATCATTAGCCCGCAATATTATCTAAATGAGAAAAATTGTCTGTGTATAATTGACTCTTAGAGTAAGTTTTTGAGAATTGGTATTTCAATATACGTACATGCAATTTACAGAATGTAAAGTTGTATCATTCTCGCTTTCAGAGGGTGAAATAGCAACTTGGTGATTAGTAAGAAGGGCTTACTTCATTTCAATTGTTAGAGCTAGAAGAAGGCGATGAAAGATGGCACATAACATATGTACATTTAATTCTGTCAAATAATTTTCACTATTTGCCGATGAAATATACGTATATACACCTTTACATCTACTGATTATTTTTTTGTTTTTGTATTTAATAATATCTGTAAAAATATCATAAGACAACATTTTATGTTTTAAGAAAAGGGAATCTAAACAAATTAAAGCCTGTTTGTTTTGAAATCTTATTTCTAAAATATGCAATACATTAAAATAAAATATACATTTTTAAATGGATAGAAAATTGCTTCAGATAGTAAGTAAACGAGAAACTAATGAGCCGATACCTAAATAAACTAATAAACTATCAGCGACTCAATGGCACCAAGAGGCAATCATATAATATATTATATATGTAGGAAAATTTTATCAAATACGTTTGTATTGAAAGCCAATAAAAATTCACTTTATAAGGACATCTTTTCCTTTCCTGCTTTGTGATTACGAAGAAGGTCGTTTTTCTCCCAAAGTCTTTATTTAATGAAGTTGCCAACTGCCAACAATCACACGCCTATAAATAAATAAGGGTAGCAAAACGTTAATGTTGTCTACATTATTGTCTGATGCTTATTAGAATCGCTTAAAAGATCAGGTCTTTCCCATTCATTGTATTTAGAAATACAACGATAAATGTAACGAGAAGGGGAGATTTAATTGGAATAAGTATGTGTTGAGATAATTAATTATGATCAACATGTACCAATGGATGTCTTCTACAAATATTCCAATACTAGTACAATACATTTCTTATTTTTATGGATATGTTATAAATTAATATCCGTATATTTTACATGATATTTTTTTCAATCTTATGTCACTCATTAAATACAACATGAAACTATTTATTAAGTTACCTTTATTTTTTTGCTGAAATCGATATGATTTTGATTTAATCAATGGGCAAACATTTCAGTTTTGAGCCGAATTTGAAGTGAAAGAAACATTTTTCGTCGTGAAAAAATGGCAGTGTTACTTTATTTTTATATACTGATTTTTTTCGTATCACAGAGCAAATTTGATTAAAACTTTAACACGAAATATTTATAATATCTAAGAAGGATCAACTTATTCCAAAAGATTAACGTTTAGAAGAAGAAAAAAAGTCAAAATAAACTCTCTCTGAAAATAAATTATGTTTAACGATTATCATCAGCAGTATTTTGATATATGACAACACGCGTACATATAGACACATCAAATCAATTTCAAGTATAAATGTGTCTTATAAAAATTAACATATATTATATTCTTTGCAGAACATCGACAACGCTCACTGTTAGTTATAATATAGCCATATTTTTAGATTATTTTTCTACACTTAACGTAAAATGGTCGTACACTGAATGATACTCATAAGTCGAACTATCATGTATTATTTTAAAAACAATAGAGAACGACTGTTTAACGAATTGTGTAAAATAAAATAGTTCTATGAAATTTTTAATTTGTAATGTTTTCAAGCATACTCAAACAGAAAATATACTAGAAAAAGTTAATACATGATGCTTTTAATTGGAAGCTTATATCTGTAATAAAAATTCATTATTTATTATTACAAAGAAATCATTGGGTAGTCGGCCTCTCCGCCATTCGGCTATTGCTCTGTTCGTCGTTCGACCGGCACAAAAGGATTTCGCAGATGAGCTGATTCTTGATTGCTAGAGGGCTCGATAAGACGATGAGATATTTCTAGAGACTGTCTTTGGAATTTCTTCGACACAGACTTCCAAAATAATAAAGCCAAATTAAACATATATGTGTTAAGAATAATCTAAAGTTTAGTTACAGTTTAAAAATACGGCAATTTCTAAATTCATTCGATTTTTTAAAGTAGTCAGTTATTTGACTATTTTATAATTAGAGAAAATTACTCAATCCTCAAATAATAATTAAAAAACAAACAATTTAACTCTCACTTCGAGAAATGTGTGAAACCAATTTGTCTCATTAAGAATTTATTAGCACAATATGAAACTATGGTGTTAGAACAGATGAGAAGACGTATTGTGTACATTTTCTATACAGATATATATATATATATATAGATAAGTAAATATATGTTTAAACATTGTTCTGATAAGGGTATAAGCCGAAATAGCTATCAACTATATATCTTAAAAAATTTGTAGAAATAAAATACTTATATAATAAATATAATTAAATGCCAATTGAATAGAGAAAGTCACTAATTAGTTTAAATTTAGTATGTATTAAATTATAAACAAAAATGTTCCATTTGCATGGGAGCAAATTGAAATATTCAGCAAAATGACACATACGTATTGCAAGAAAAAAGTATTTTCATACAAATACTGTATGTCTCAATATTATTGAAGAAGAATTATACTTGATAATAGTTATTTGAAGAAGCAAAAATATTCAAAATAATTGCTCAAAAAATAGCTTAAATCAAAGCTTGCATTTGACTCCCAATCTAATACCGATACAAGCACGACAATATGGCTTAACGCGTTTACGAAAGTAAATATAAACCCCCAGGCGGGATTAGCACCCGCATCCCCTAGGTTTACGAGCAAGCCTTGCACCGTTAGGGCCCCTAATTAATCCAATTACTCTTTCTATGGCACCGAGCCAAGTATTAAAAAATCGATAATTGTTTACTGAGAACGTCAAAAGAGATGTTGCCAAAAGCGTGTGAGCTGTTAAAAAAATATTCAAAAGCCTTTGTATCGAAATATAAATACATACCATGTAAAAGAGGATATATTAAGTTTTACATAACCCATTGCATTACAGCATTGTGTCATTATATAATCTAGTTTTATTTATAATAAATATGATCTTAAATATTTAATATATTAACGTATATTTAGTAACGTTTCTTCAATATTAAAAAATAATTTTCCTTTCTAAAGATTTGCATATTTTATTTTTAATTTATGTATTATCGTGGTTTTAGTCTATCATGTTAACACTCCTATTTATATATAGTTAAGGGTCAAGTGGTAATTTTAAAACTATGAAATTTCATCTAGAATTATATCAAAATGAATCATTTGACTCAAACTAAAAATAAAAACACATTTTTTAGTACTTATTTCCACAATATATTTTTTGATCAGTATATTTATACAAAACAAAAAATTAATTTGAGTTAAAGGTAGCAGGTGTACAAAACCATGGGTACAAGAACTATGAAACAATTTATGATATAATTTATGATATGAAATAATATTGTATGATTTTATGTAAATTGTTTCCTAGTTCTTGTACCCATGGTTTTGTACACCTGCTACCATTAACTCAAATTAATTTTTTGTTTTGTATAACTAGACTTGTTTGTAAATTGTATTCGATCAGTTGATAATGCTCGCGATGAGCGAAACCGGTCCTGATCAAAAATTTTTTTGTGGAAATAAGTACTAAAAAAATGTGTTTTTGATATTAAAAAAAAAAAAATGTATTTTTATTGTTTAAAATATCATGCCTTTCCATCAAGAAGTGACAGTTAACACCTTAAAAGTGAATATTCCAATTGTTTTGGAATAATTATGGCTAAATAAAGAAACTTTCTAAATTCTCACATAAGTACAAATAACTTTCCTTTTGTTTTGTCACTCATTTCCCGGGTTTTCAGTATCTTCAGGTATTCACACTGATGCAATAGAACTTACTCGGAGTTAAGCTGTTAGTTATACTGCATCCGTGTAATTAGAATGCCTGGATATGCTGAATGGCGAAATCCGAGTAGTGCCATAACGAAAAACACAGTTTTACCCAGTTTCAACTATTTAAATTTTGTATTAAAATTCTATCACGCACCTTCAGTTGATATTGTAAATTATCACGAACATATGTTTAATTAAAACCATTTTATATTCCTATAATTATTATAAAACATGACTTACAATTCAAAATAACTCGATCGTAAGAAATTCTTCAGTTTTACGGCTTAATTCTGCTCCATACAATAATGCCTGCGCAGAGGGTTTATTTACTCTTAATACAAGTTATTCAAATAATGCATGTCGCGCTAAATAGCTATGCATACAAAGTTCATTAGACTGAAAAAGCTTTCCGAGAATCCCTCCGCACGTAACGGCTAAAGACATACGCGAATATAATAACGATATTTCACGGGAGTTAAACAGTAGTGATGAACCTCTGAAAAATCTATCTGGATCGCAAGAGCCGTTTGCTAAAATAGATTGCCACTTAACGTCACGAAGAGTTGTATTGATTTATTCACGAAAAAATGAAAAAAATCTAAGCAAAAGAAAATAATTTTATTTTTAGATTCTTGCTTTGACATAGGTTAGGTACATGTGACATACATTATTATGGTTGGGTTCCGAGGATTTTTTCATTGTTCTAGTAGATAAATTTATAATTGGTAAACAGCTTAATAAATTAATCGAGGAGTTAAAAATGAACTATGTAACATAAACACAATTTTATCTGGAAGCTTAAAAATTTGTACAATATGTTTCATATATTAATATTTTCAATTGTACTCATAAAAAATTCCTACATAAACGAATAGCTTGATATTGCATTTAAAAGCAACTTTTTTTTTACATATTGTATTATTTTCATAATACATATAATACTTTGTAGTACAATAAATTACCTTCTCAGTCAAATTCAGTATATTTTAAATATCGTTTCCACAGTTGTTATTGAAATTATATAATCAACGACGAAAAATGTAGATAAGTCATTGCAATATACACATCGAACCAGTTGATAGCTTTCGTAGGGGCATCACTTACAGAACGGGACTAACCCTTCCAAGCAAACCCCTTCAAAGCTCGCGAGTATACAACCTCACACGCTTATTTTATACATTCATAAATCTATGACGCATACATCCATGGAAATATAAGCTTTTAGTTGTTTCTTGGAAATTAAATGCTAAAAAAAGGAACGCTCAGGCGTGCCTACTAAATAAAGATCTTTCACAATAAAGAAAGCTGCAAGAACAAAATCTAAGTTACGGTAGATTTTCTCAAGCCTATTTCGGTAAGTTATGTTATTTAATTATATTTCATGGGAGTTGCTTTTTGCAATTACTTTCGCTGTCTACTATGACGAGGAAACAGGAATTTTCATTCATATTTTGCGTTATTCTTGTATTTTATGATATTAAACCACAAGTTTTTGCTGCTATAATCTGAATATTTTAAACAGGTATATAATTAAATAATAGAGCCATCCCTTGTTTGATCATATCGAAGTACGTTTCTTATAACAGTATCATAAATTGAGTTTATAAATGATGTTTAACTTTTTTATATTTAAGAATATTTGATACTTAAAAATAGCAATTATTTTTAGTTCTACGAAAATCATAAAGTATGTAGTTGATAGCTATTTCGGCTTACCCCTCGTCAAAACTATATAAAAATAGCTAACAACTATATACATTTACAATTCTGTGGAAATGAAATACTTTGCTGCTTTTTTGGAATTCTAACAAGTAAATGCCAATTCAATCAATAATTATGTTAAACTAACCTTTTACCTTTAGTGGAAACACTTTCAAAATAAGTATTTTTATCCTTTTTTCAAATATCTTAACGAAGTTGACTATATCACAATACTCTCTTAATTTATGTCATAAAGTAATAAACAGTTACCCAGGCAGATAAATATTCAATCTGGATATATATAAAATAAAAATTCTATCAAATATGCTAAGAAAACTTTCAAATGCTGATTAAAACACTTACCGTCAATTTGATTCAATATTTTTATATTTTGTAATCGATTCAATTTACACTCTCGTCTCTTAATAGTGATAAAAAAATAATTTTCATTAATGTGTTGTGATATCAAATGGTATATTCCATTCAAGTTATTATAATATTACAAAAACTTGTTCCTACAGAGACCAAATCTTTATTTAAGAAATAGATAATATAGATTTTTTGTCAAACCAATCTATATTAAATCTTTAAGTATTATGACTATGATGTATTGAAATTGATATTAGTAAAATGATATTGGTGAACGATAAACACTTACTGGTGTATTTACTACTTTAGAATGTTTTGCTCAAAATAAACATAAGAAATTCCACATTTTTTTTACAACGTGAAAGATTTTCAATTTTATTTATATATATACGAATGTTAAAATTTTGACTCAGAATAATATTGAGTTAAGAAATATTATTATCAATCTATTATTTATAGTCCGAATTAATAAACGCAGTTAGGCATCACTTCTTGATGGAAAGGCATTAAATTAAAAAAACAAAATGTTTGGATCGATTTCCAAAATTTTATATTTTTAAAATCAGGACCGATTTTGCTCACCGCCAATATTATCATTTTTTTTTTCATTTGAAAGTTGGATGTGCTGGATTTTTCCGCTGTCTATTGGAAATATATGTCCACGCGGTGCCTTAAATTTTTTATCGCTTCCATGACTACTCTTGCATCCTCAGCTCCGCTGCGAAAATGCAACTGACGGTCTTGAATGAATTTAAATAGAAGAAAATGAGACAGACGCACACTGTATGAATTAAAAACGATCATCGATCAAGCACTTCTATTTTTAAATTACTTTTCAATTATTATTAAAAGTCTTTAGTTCGGTCTGACACACGCTTTTCTGCGTGTTCATCTCATTATATTTTTAGTAGTTTGAGGGTTAATTTTTTTAAAACTAATTTTCGTTATCATAATAAGTGTGTATAGGCATAATATTTATTAATTTCTGTTAGTAGTTCATTTTAAATTTTGAATCTCTCTTTGACAAAAGTTTTATTATATATTGAAAATGGAATATGTAAGCTCCGTTTTTTCAAAAACACGGCTGTTATAGATTTTACATTCTACCGTTCAAGACAGACATCCTTTAGTGTAAGAGTACACTCTAAAAAATATAGTGGAACTCATTTATTTTGAGCTAAAAATGAATTCTGTCAATAATATTCTTGGAATTGCAATGCCAACTTCACACGGAAACGCATTGCGCTGTGGAAAAATAAACAGACGTGCATTTAAAGAGAGATTGAATCGAGGCCCACCCAATATATGAAGTAAAACGCGTGTTCTATTATTGCTCTCGCTTTGTCTGCTAGCAGCGAGAATGTATGCATAGGAAAATATGATGTGTCTACCGAAGTGCTATGATTTATGAAAGATGATTCAAGGCAATAAGCAGAAAATGTGACGAAAATAGTAAGTATACTAATTGAATTAAAAATTGATTTTTTTAATAAAAAGACCATGTTATTTGATATCACGAATACACCATTTAGCAGGCCTGAAATATGCTTTTTTAAATTTGCATTTGAATTCGAATTCAAATCAATATGATTGTTAAAATGATTACAATTACCATCGGAAAAATGTGTAATTACAAAGAATCGTGAGATGTTATTTCGAATTTACTTCTATGTATTAATGAAAAAATGCTATTTACAAATGAGCTCAGAAATCATAATTTAAATAAGCGACACTGAATGTACGTTTTTTTGCAATGAGACTAAGTATACATAAACATGAAAATTGTAAGACATTTTTTTTTAAAAAACGTGTATTGAATTAGTAACAACATCATTTTATTTAATGCACCTCTTTAAAATGACATCAACATTGACAGTTTGGTTCTGTGTTTTATCAGATAAAATAAAAAATGACTAATAATCATAATTTTTTTCACTTTTTCCCCTTATCGAAAACTACATTTGAAGCAGCAAAAAAACCCATACGCATATATATAAGCGAACAATAAAAATTATTTTTAATTATTGACAGATTTTTGTCTTGTGCGGATCCCAGCAATATGTAGCAGTATAAATATATATATGTTTTTAATTACGACTCGAAATAATATCGCTCATCTTTAATGAACTGGTTTTCGAAAAATAGTCTAATCCTATTTATATTTTGTTCACAACTCTATGCAACCAATTTGTTAAAGATAAATTCTTTAGGATTAATTAAAATACGAACATAGATAATATAACATTTTATGTAAATATTTTACACGCGTTGAGAATAATTTATAGATTTTTTTATTTCTACAATAGGTTAGTTAATTAAAAATATGTATGCAATGAATATGTTTCTTCTAGAGTCGTTGAGTCGCGGTGTTTTGGACAGAGTTTGAGATTTGTTTTTGTTCAGAGAGAGAGAGAGTTTTGGAGTCATGAATAAATGAGAGATTTCGACGTTTTTTGCGATCAGAAAATTTTGAAAAATATCTCAATGAAAAATTGGCCGGATTGTTTTGGCTGGTCTTTCATTTAATGAACAAAAATAAGATTGTTAGGAAAAGGCCTGATTAAATTAAACTTTTTTTAGTCGGAATCGTGTTGGTGGTCAATGTCGAAATTATGTTTTTTTAACGATTCTACAGCCCTGAAATTTTACATTTTTAATAATTAAGAGATTGTATATATACGGGTGGTAAACTTTGCACACTTTGCGATGGTATTTCAAATTTCAATATAAGCTTGCAACAACATATTGTCAACATCAAAAAGCTCTCTCTATCACGAGCAAAACGTAGTTAGAATTGTTAGAATTGCGCATTTTAGAAAAAAATGTTCATTTTGAAGTACCAGTGGAAGATTTTATAACATGCCACTATTTTCGGTAGGTACTTTTGTAAATGTTTTTTATTGCTTCATAGAAAAATATTTTTTCTTTCTACATATAATAGCTTTTGTTCCTGCTTTATGATCGTTCTAAAATAATATACCGCGTTAATTCGCTCCATATGGCTAACCGCACTTTACAATTACCCCTATTATTTCTTGAAATCCAGGGATCTTTTTTAAGTAGCACAAAAACATATGTTTTTTTTTGCTACAAAAACGTGGTAAAAATAACACCACTTGTCTCTTATAAAGGAATTAATTTTATTTTATATGAAATTGAATGAATTATTTTTTATGCTGATATGGAGTTTTGATGAATAGTTTCGACATGAAAAAACTTTGTAGGAAAAATTTATATCACTTGCAAACATGTAAATAATAAATAAATACTGATCAAGTCGCTAAATTAATATGTTTTACGCATGATCCTCAAAATAGTCCCACTGAGTTACTATTTATTATATCATTTATATGAGTTAATTTTAATCAATGAGCAATCCAATAGCATTTAGATTTATGTAACAATTTTAAAATTGCTACGTCCTTTTTCTTATAGATTTTCAAATCAGCATATAATTTTAACGGATAAGATGATTAATAAAACTCAGTTTATAAGGCTTGAAAAAAGCCATTGTAAAACTATTTGTTAAGGTCACTTTAATGATGTGATTTTATATTACAGCGATAAATAGCACAGCAGGGCTAGAAATTATCCAATGACTCTATACCAAAGGCAGAATTAATTACATATTTTAGAGATATTATTTAGATATGTTTTATTTTAAAGAAAACATGGTGTAAAATATCAATTAATCGATTGGAAAAAAACGTTATCAATTTCACTACACGTAAATGATACAAACATTATTGTTAAGTTAACATTATACAGTTCAGAACGAATCACTTATTTTATATATTAGATAAATTTTTCATGTTGCATTATTTCATATCTGATACCGTATTATGACCCAATTTATTACATGCATAGAAATAAATCAAAACGTAATATAGTTTATTTACCTATTTTATGAACGATATTTGAGTATGTTCCAAGGCATTTTAATATCAAGAATTGTATTTTTATTGAAGAACTAAGCGATAAATTTAATATCCAATATAACGAAAATAGATTGCGATCTGAAATATTGTAAGCTTGTTATATGTAAAGAATGGGTTTCTTTAACGATTTTGACAGCAAATTACGAGCCATAAACTGGATTAGTAAAAATATATCGAAGTTTTAATTAATGATTAAATATATCACAGTAGAGAATCGTAAAGACAAGATGTTTTTTTCGAATGATAATTAAGATGCTTTCGGTCCGAATTAAAACGGTAAAAATAAAATATTACCAACTTAAGAATTAAATTAACTGTACAATGATATACTATAATACATTTGTAATAATAGTTTTAGTACTTTTAGTTGTGTAATATTAAAATTCTTGTTGGATTGTGAGTTGTGTTTTTTGTGTAAATTTTTCGCACTTAACGAAATCAATTTTTTTTGTTGTAGTAGTAATAAAATTAAAATGTGTAAACAAAGGAAAAGCTTTTTAATTACTTTCAATTTAGATATCATTCATTACTCGCCGTATTCCGAAAATACTGTAATTAAAATCTAAACAGCAAAGAAAAGTCATTTAAATGTTAATAAATAATTAATTATTTCTTTCAAATATAAAACTTAGAAGCTATAAGATCTTATTCGGAAACAGCTGTTAATTTCGTTGGTTTGTTGATTTCAGTTCATCTGTTAACAAAGGTTCTAAGATAAGAGTAAAAACCGAAGTGATTTTTTACTCACTCAGTTTTTCAAGCCTATCGTTTTGTTTCCTAATGTTAAAACTATTTTAATTATTATTATGAATATTTGAAGCAAACAATAAAAAAACGCTTTCACGCAAAATTTGCTAATCACGTTATAAAGGAATCACATAAAATAAATTCAAACTCAGCGCCTAATTGTTTGCAGCTTTGTAGTAAGGGTTGCAGGATAACGGCTTTGGAACAGCAGGAAATCAATAGATATCCACTATCACATAGGACATTCTTAACGAACAAACTAATATATGTCGATCACCATTACTTAACCCTCTGCGAGGTGCGTCTTTGTTTCATTAATAGACCATTTCCGAGTCATATGTAAACTTATTGATATAGCCGCCTTTTTAGTTTCATTTATAATTTTTAGTGATTGACTTGGCATTCACTTGGTAGAACTTCATTGTAACACGGTGAAAAAATAGCAATGTATATGTAGATAGTTCTGACGATGGCGTGAGCTGAAATAGCTATCAACTATATTTGTTAAAAATAATTTTGTAGAACTAAAATACATTGCTATTTTTTCACCGTGTTATAATTTTTAGTTTTATTGCGAGCAAGAAACAAGCTAAAACGTCGTTAAAACAGGAGGGAAGATGTATTGTGTACCTGTTTTACACAGTTTTATATAGATAAGCAAATGTTCGTTTAAGCATAGTTCTGACTCATAGCTCACGCCATAGCCGAAATAGCTATCAACTATATTTAAAAATAATTTTGTAGATTTAAATACAAAAACGTGTGTGTTAGAAATTTAATTGATGCTTGTAGTATCGATAGAATATAATATAAAATCTTCGAACGGAAATACATGAAATATAACTGATACAAATCTAAATGTTAAAACGGCAGTCTCAATTCGTTAAACAATGTCTCGTTTGAATGAATATTTGATAACACATGCATTATTAAGACATGTAGAGAGGAATAGTGCAAGTTACATTGAGTTAGGGTATTGTAAGGTTTTCGGTGCTTGTATGTAGGATATTATTTTGTTATTAAGACATGACGGTCCTGAATATTGTTAGATACATAAATAACAGAAATGTGCTACTACTGAATATGCATACTGAACACATGTTTAGATGGGGAGAGGAAAAAAGTAATAACGCACACGTCACTCGGCGTTTTTACACGCTGGTAGTTATGTGGAGGAATTTATGAAGCCGTCTCTGAATAAACATTTATTAGGAGGTTTTTACAACCCCATTGCGCCTGTCAAGCTCGTGTCTCGCTAAGCGACATTTGGGTCTAATGATATATCACAAATATATTTTTTTGTGGAGAGATTACTTTCCTGCTGTCGACCTGTGTCGTATGCTAATGCGAGCGATTTTCAACAGGCAGTGAAGAATTAAAAGCTTTCGTTTGGTAAATGTGGTGGAAGCGTTTAATTGCATATTTATAAAACGCGAACGCGAAACATGGCAGCGGTTTTATTACATAAATTGAAAAATGTACAATTATACTATAGACTCGTAATATGTCGTATATTTTCCACAAAATAAGACACACTACAGGTTAGCTTTTCGTTCTATATATGTTTCATGAAGCTTATGGATTCTATTAACACAGCTTATTGTCCTTACTCGCAAAATAATTCTTACCAATAATTAATTATCTTTTGCGGAAATCAGTATTAAAAATTAATAATCAATTGAGATATAATTTAAAATAGTACATCATGTTTTACAGAATTAGGTTTTCGTGAAATTTAAAAACTTTTTTCCAGTTAATATGAAGGATTCGATGTATGTATATTTAATATTAAAACATGTATTCATTTAAACTTTTTTTACTACAAGCATTTTATTTAAAATATATTGTTCATCCTTCTTAAATATATTTGTGGATCCGTGCTCATTAAATTTTGTAGTTATCGAAATTCATACATGAAAAAATCAAAAGATTGTTTTATATTAGTATATGTAGCATATTTAAATGGCTACAAGATGTACAAAAAATTGTATGTGTTTTTTTAGACCTGTTTTAAAAACAGACAATATATATGCATCATTATGATTGTGTTCTACGTTGAGTAATTGGTGTATTTGCCTTCCATCTAAGGGCGACCCTGTTCTTACTACTAACGACGAGTTTCTAAACAGTTGGGCCATAAAACTCGCGCGGTAAGACGGCCGGTCCAAAGGAAAAGGATAACCGCTCGCATAGCTTTAGGCGAGATACGTAAAACAACAAAAAGTTAAAACGATCAACCAACCTGCCAAGTACATCTACTATACCCTTACTTTTGCCATCCAAGTCGAATCAGTAGTAGAGGAACAACATAAAAATGTGTACACACAACGCCCAGTAAGTCCTATCTTATTCTCTGAGGTAATCCATTAAAATTCCGTAACATTTATTTAAAATAAAAAAAGGTGCATATAGTTAATGAAAATGTCTAGAGTTTTATGTTGTTTATAAATAATCTGTCGACTTGTTTTCAATTGAAATTCCTTTCGCTCTGAAGATTTACCAGTAAAGAATTTCATTCTGAATATAAATGAGTAGCTGGCTATAGATACATGGTACAAATCGTCAGAGATTTCTGTTTTTAATTAACTATCAAAGTACGAGAGATTCAGTCGATATTTCGCATATTTTCTATGGGCAACTATTATTATATATTAAAACTGAAAAAGCTTTCTAGAACAATCACTGTCAATGGTAAAACGACACATATTTTCAAAATATTGACTTCCTTAGCTCATTGTCATCATTAATCATATTTGTATAAAATCTTATGGATTCTTTCATCTATCAAGTTCAAAATCCTCACAGAGCGGGCACACCAAATATCTTCAGTTAAACTAACGCTCTCTTAAAGTTATTTCTTTGCCAATACCTGTCTTCGTTTACAATTATATAAAAAAAAAAACCAATGATAAATCTTATGCATGTCGATATTAAAAAATATATTTGTAAATAGTTGGCTGAAACGCAAGGGAAGTTGACCTGTTAGTTACTATTAACTACTTTGTATCACTCCTTTTTATCTTTAACTTCTTGTATCTTTACAATCGACTTCTAGCAAGAATCTTATTAGCATTTTAACGTGAAAATTCTACTGCGTTGTGGTAAATTTAATATTTCTTATATTCAAAGTGAGGTGATACGAAACCTCAATTGATTAATTAACTAATAATATTTTTTATAAATTTAAAAGATGGACACAATAATTATTTTTCAAATTTACTTTGTGACTTATCAGTTATAAGAATTGTCAATATAAAAAATGGAACTGTAATAATTTTTCCAAAATAACAACGTTGGTACCAGTAACGGATAAAAAGTAGAATTTAGACTTATAAACAAAGTTTTCATAAATTTATATTATATTATTATAATTGATTATAAAGTTCTTCTAAGTAAATTCCAATTCAGTCAATGAATAGTTTAGTGATAAAAATCTATGTATAAGTAATACTATCGGATGAGTTGAATGAAAAAGAAACTTTTCTGGAAAATATTGTTTTTTAAGTCCAGTGTTTTTTTACAAGGCTTGTGTACTTAGGCTTGTGCTTAAAATCGGAACATCATTATAAATTTGTATGGATTTAATACCTTTTAGCAAGTCAAACAGGAAACATTTGTTTTAATGTTTCCTGGATATAAAGCATTAAAAATACTGAATTCGATTTTTGTTGATTATTGACACTTGTCAGTTACGGATTTAGATCTACTGTCGCTGTGCATAATTCTTAATTTAAAAATACGCGGTCGTTGCTTTTTTCTGAAAACAAAACACTGGTTGATATTTCATGCATCAAATCCATCAGACACAAAAAACCCAATCAAATTTACTAACGATGTTTGCACCATAAATCTTTTTTGTCTATTTATCAAATCATTCTATTTTCAGTAGTCATGAAATAAATCGTTATTTTTTCTCATAAATAACAACATTACAACTTATTGATTGAATTGGCATTCACTTGGTAGAACTCCATTATAACACGGTGAAAAAATAGCAATGTATTTTAGTTCTACAAAATTATTTTTAATAAATATAGTTGAAAGCTATTTCGGCTCACGCCATCGTCAGAACTACATAGTGTTGTAACATTACAACTATTATTAACATTTATAATGTGGAGAATAAAAGATAATTTTATAACAAGGCATAGCGAGACTGATTAGTTACTACTATCACTAACAACTAGCCCTGTGTTTTTTTTCTTAACTCTCTTCGAAAAGAATATGTAGAAACTGTTTGAGATTTAGTTTTTTTGTACAAAAAAAATACTACGATTGATTACGAAACATAAATATTATATGCTCTGATTCGGGAATGGACATGGATAAAATCGTTTTCTTTTAGCAGAGTTTCAAATTGATAGTCAATTCTAAATTGAGAAAGTAAAAGATCTTTCGGTATCTGATATTTATTTATATATTATACGAGATTCAACAGACCGCATATATTTCCACATTTCTTGTTGTAGGATTTGTGTTAATCAGACATATAAATTAGCTTATTAACTCATTCGGACTGTTTACACATTAATTTAACTTAAAAAATAGCCTGACCAAATATTTGTCACCGATCTCAATGGAAAAAGAAGTGAAATACTAACATGGAATTTCATAAATATTTCACATTTTTCAAATGTCTCAGTAAAAAGATCACACTAAGGTTCGTCGAAAGAAACCATGATTATAGACTTTAGCTTTAAAATAAGGGAATATAAATATAAATTTTAAAACAATTCCAATCAAATATTGCAAGCAACAAATATGATAATTTGGGTATGTGACCCCTTAAGATTTATTATCTACCGACAGCAAAAAGATTCATTCAAAAAAGGATCGAAAAAATAACGGATGTCTAGTCATCAAAAATTCATGAAGTTTAAAATAATTCAAAGAGATAAGGGTGGTTATAAAAACTTGGAAAGCAGTTTAACAAGACAAAACAATAATCTTATGGTAGGTATATTCAAGCAACCCTATTTTTTTATACTTGCAACAAATGAATACAATTTTCATATCAATTCAGTATCAATGGTTTGGATTGCGACCTGTGGGAAACATGTATAATATGGATATTTGAAGCAGACAAGATGCGTTCTGCATACAAGAAGTAATCTGGCATTTTGCAAAAGTTAAATTTGATTTAAACGCGATTTAGAAGGGTTTGGAGGGTTAGAAAAATAGTTGAAAATTGATATTGATTTTTTTATAATTTTAAATAACGATGAGGTATTTAATTCATAATTATGTCAATATTCTACAATATTTGAAATGTATATATATATATATATATCATATTTCACTAACAGATTTTTATTATAATATTTAAAAATTAAGTGAATATACTTCAATTGTTAAAAAAAATGGTTTTAAGTGATAAAATTTCAAATAATAAATTTACACTTACTTTGACATACTTGAACTGAATGATAAGCTTAAAAGTGCAAAAGTAACTTTTTTTTTCTATTCCATTCTATTTGTTTTGAAAATATATTGTCTGTCAGTAATATAAAACTTACGAATAAAATAACATTGAAAAAACTACTAACAGCTAAAGTGTCACATGTGCCTTTTTGCTTTTGAGACGATGAAATGCAATTATTTTTTTTCGATGATATGCTGCTTCAGATGATATAAATATATTATAATAAATGTTCAAGTGATACCTGCAAGTGTTTTTAATATAATTATTAAGACGTTGCCAGCGGTGTGTTGGTAAAAAAAAACTTGCCATTCCACCATCAATTTAACACGTCGACATTTTACTGCGGGTCTGAATAATAAAGCAGAAGTTTCTGGGGTCCAAGCGGGGTTCGAGTACAATGGGAATCGTTATGAGTGGTGTGACTGCTTTGTTGGTGAGTTGTATGAAATTAGGTCTCTATGCCAAAGTCATCCTGAAATAAAAAGCCAATTTTTTCTGCAGCTTTGTTGTGGAAATAAAATGTTGCAGAAAATTGGAATAAAAGCACCACGGGGAGCGGGATAGTTCAGACGCTATGATGCATATCAGAGGTATTCAAAGATTAGGCATAGGCTTCCTTAAGATTATATTATTGTAGAGCAAAATTACCAAAAGATATTACATAAGTAAATACAACAGAATATCAACTTATCGAAGCCAATGATAATACAAAATTTTGGTAATATCAAAAAAATCTATACTTCAAGATTGAAAAAATATTAATTTTATCGATTTTTTCACTCCACAAAATATAAAAAATACAGTTTTTCCTGTTTTTGAACTTTGTTTTAGATAAAAAATAAAATAGACAAATTAGCACGTGTTCCGCTTCTTTGTGTAGTGTCTAGCTTAATACATGCTATTTTTTTAATTTTGAAAAGAATTATATATTATATAATAAGTATACAATAATTCAATATATTGAATGAAAAACGTAGGTCAAAACAAATTCAAAATAAATATGATAATACTAAAAAATTTATATATCCGATGTATCAAAATTATTACAGTTGCAGAGATAGGTTTAAAAATGAAAACAGTTTCTTTATCCTTGGTATGAGAAAGATATTCATAAATTTATACATAATAGATAGTGCGTTCACATACTTCAGGTTCAAATGATTTGAATAAATGTATTTATATGCGTTATTACTTACGCCCTACATTATTTAAATAAAAAATTATAAACTCTTAAATAATGCATTCTTATACAAACTTAATCTATTTAACGAAATATTAAAATTCAATCATAAAGTATATAATGTGTACTTATCTTGATATTCAATATTGATCTTAATCACATTCAATCACAAAGGTATTTCGGTTTCAATATTTCATTTCAAGAATAAATTATTTTATTTCAAAGAAGTGAAATCATAAAAAATGGTGTACTTTTTTTAGCGCTCTATTTAACAATTTTAAAACTTTGGCTATGGTGTCTTTATTCACACGCTTTGTATATTTTGTAGAAAATTGAAATGTTGAAATGCATCGCAAACAAAAAAAAAATCTAATATTTTCACAATATATTTTATAGAACATAATGCTTTAATAAAGGTTACTTAAATTTACCAATCGTAAGTATAACGATAATATAAGCTAACGAATCTTCTACGATTATTACTGAACTCTTAATGAATTTTTGATTTATCTTTCTTTCGTTTACAAACTATTACTAAGAAATTGTTAATAATGTTTTGAATATACATTGTATGATTTCCTGTAAACTGTTTTCTTAATTCATGAAGATTTGGTTGTGTATACCTGCTGACTATTAACTCAAAAATCAGTTAATAATGCTTACAATGAGCAAAACCGGCCGTAATCATAAAAATATTTCTGGTAATAGTATTCGAAAATTCTTAATGTGGTATTTTAAATAATAGATGAAAATCAGCGATGGAGAAATAGCAGTGAACGAACTATACTGCAATAGTATTTCTGGGATATACTCATTGAGTCTTGAACAAATTTGTGAATACCTCTATCGTCGATATCCGGAAACTTGTTCAGGTTTTGAATGGGATGATAAATTACGCGTGTCTTTTTTCTATACATATCTCGAGAACTGGGTCAATAGCTTTATTTTTCACAAAAGCGCTTTTTGGAGACATGCTACGAGGCGCAGATGATGGATTGGAGATGTTACTGGATACAAAAAGCAAACGATTACATACATACTTAACGATACATCTGAACAAGTAGATATCAAATAAATAAAAATAATGTGTCGATAAATTGTGTTATTTTTTCAAACGGTGAGACTCGCGACGTCGCTTGACATTTCGATTCAATTCACGTCGTATTTTTGTATACCAAGAATAACTGACAAATTTGATCTTGAAAATATAAGACTTTTTTAATATGGTAATGTAAATGATTCGCGTTCACCAATATTTTTTTTTCATTCAATATTAGAACATAATTTCAACAACAACAATCCCTTTTTATTTTGACTAATAAATATATTTTAAGTATAATAGTATAAAGCCTAGTATTTTGTCGTTTTCAGGAACCTACAAAATAATGCCTGTTCTAACAATATTATGGTAAAAATCATCCAATAAACATGCTTTTATAAGTATTGTATACAACGTTTTCACAATCGTTGTGTTTTTATTTTTATAATAAGAGCATTACTTAAAACACAAAAAAATCATACAAATTGAAATAACTTTTTTGTTAACTTATTAACTTACTAACTTACTAACTTATTTAGAAAATAAAAATTATGTAACCTTGTTTAGTCACATTATTCTGTATATATACATTGATTATAAATAAGAAGAAATAAGTTATTGTTATATTTAAGAAGTTGAATATTAGTTCAGTTATCAACAATAAAGTATGATAAAATATTAAAAAAATTATGTATAAAAGCAATCAACGATTGCCATCTGTTTATTCTATTCCAAAAATGATTATTCTTTCCGAATTCTTGATAAACAATTCGCAATTTTAAAATCCGTATGCTTTTAAATAACCGCTAAGTGTGGAGGAAGAAATGCATTACGAACAAGAAGTAAAAGCACGCAATTTGGAGCGTCTTCCAAATTGATAAAAATGTACTGGGCGTAAAGCTACAGACGGGGGAAGGAAACGTGAATTTTTAATGAGTGCAAGCGAACACCTGAACTCAAAATAGGATTCATGTAACAGAAAAGTTAAACATGATTTTCAGTTTCAAGACAGATTATTTGTACATAAGGTAAATCAAAAAAAGCAGAACAACGTAAAAATGAAACTAAGTTAAATAATAAATAAAAAATCATAAAATTGCTATTCTATTGTGTTTGGTACATTATAAGGTGTGACACGTGTTTGACTTCTTTTGAAAGTATCTTCTAACTTAACAGTATCGCAAGGTAATGTATTATTATTCTCAATAAGGAATTGAATATATAATATGTGTTAAATAAAAAAATAAGAACGAGTAAATCCTGTAGGTTAAAATGACCTTAATTGTTACAAAATAACTTTTTAAAACCTAGAAATTCTCTATTGATTAAATAATATATGGATCAAATTAAGTAGCTTAAAATTCTTGAAAAATTATACTACGATCAACAACTGGTGGCTAAGCACTATTAAATACATTTCCTTAATTAAATTAATTTAATTTAAGTGTTATGATAATCAGAATTATTTTTCATTGATTTTAGTCCTTAACACACGCCCAGTAAAAGGGAATTAGTCTCACTACAATCTCATTTATTATTTTTGAAAATAGATTCATAATTCACCTCAGTAACGAATAACTTTACAATACATTTAGCCAAATGATAGATCACAATAGTCAGAATAACAAAGTTTTAATTTTCTACAAAATTACTACCAGGTGTGTTGAAAATAAAAAGGAAAGTAAGTTTAATGACTATAATTGGGAAACGCAACGCTTTGATGATTTATATCAGTGGCGGATTATGCCAAAAGCTCCAGAGGTGTGTGCTGAGGGCCTCCGTATTTAGGGTGCCTCAAAAATAGTTTTTTTACTATCGACATATTCTTAGTTATACATTTTGCAGGATATTTGATAATACCATGGCCATTGATTTTTTTAAATGAAATAGTAATATGATATCTTCCAATTTATGGTTTAATTGTAACTTCGTTTACATTGATTATGAGATATTTTTTTTATTTCTAACAAATTTATCTACATTTATTATACACGTTTTCGCTATCCCAAAATAAGGGCTTACTAATAACATAGCCTACAACTTTTTGCTTGCCAAATAAAAAAAATCAATGCTGCCATATAAATTAAAACGAATATCAAAGAAAACTCTTCGTTAAATTTAACTAAAAGAAATCTTTTTTCGAAAAATAAATGACAAGAATATGTCGGACACTAACGAAAAATGATATTCATATCTAGGTTTCTACAGTGATGATTTGATAGTCAGAAGTAGACTTATAGTAATAGAATAATAAAATTATAAATTCCTGAAGGAATGATTTTTTTTTATTCGTCTAATACGATTTTTGCGTGATACAGTACATCAGACTCTTAGGATTAATAATTGACGGTGATTTAAAACTGACCTGATCTTCGATAGCATGTACATACTTCAATCGTCTCGTAATAGTTTTCATTTGTACATGAACTGTGTGAGAATGGATAGCACGGTAGCGGTTTTATTTTTGGCTCGTGCTAAATTAAGTAAGCGGGGGAATAGGGCCAAATAATGCAAATGCGAGCAAACTGGAATTTTGTGAACAAGTGTGCATATTTATTTTGACACTGTCAACAATGAAGGCAGGAAGGCAATGTTTTCAAAATCACCTTACATATTTTGATTTAAATTCTTTATTCTCTAACACACCATTGTAGCACCGAACTCGCAAATATTGATAAATAATAAATATATGCTGAATGCATTATTTGAATATCGTAAAAATTTTACGATTTATGAAATATATAAGAAATGTCAGTTACAAAAAACAAGCTAGGACGTTAAAACAGGAGAGAAGATGTTGTGTGTAACTTTTCTACACAGCTATATATAGATAAGCAAATGTTCGTTTAAGCATAGTTCTGAAGATGGGTGAGCCGAAATAGCTATCAACTATATTTTTTAAAAATAATTTTGTAGAACTAAAATACATTGCTATTTTTTTCACCGTGTAATATTAATATAGTTTTGAAATTGAGAAAATTTCTGTATTCTGTGAAAATGCATAATTTATTATTATTTTTCATTAATTATATTTTTGAGAGATTTTTTCTATTTCCAAAGAAAAACACCCACTTTCATAATAATAATTATTAATTTTGTACATTGAGTCATTAACAAAATACTTTGAGTTTATAAGTATCATAAGTATATTAGGCATTATGATATGAGGAATATCCAGAAGAAGACATATGACATCTAACGTATATCCCTGGGAATCTCACCGAAATTAAAGACGTACATCCATAAGTAAAAAGTAAAATGACATCACAAAGCAATATTTGCCTGGTCTCGTTATCGATCGCGAATTAATCTGAATGTGTGCCCATACAAACTACGAACTATCCTAAAGTTTTTATTTTATTTGCATGAACTCCGAGAATTTCTCATTCATACTTACATTTTTTAAGATTTTCTCAAATTAACATTCGTTATATCTGTTCTTTGTGTCAACGTCAGTATTATAATAAATACAGTTCTACGTCAAACGGCATTCAAACTGCATTGACATTTTTCCAACCTAGTTGGCTTAAGATTGATTACTGTTGAACTTACTTATTGCGAGCATTATGTGAACCTTCTTTTCACTATTATTCAAAGTAACTGTGCTGTACTAAACTTTATTTTTTTACCAAACAGATATTTCTAAATATATCTTTAAATGAACGTATAATTATACAGAACTATTTCTGACGATGGCGTGAGCCGAAATAGCTATTAACTATATTTTTTTAAAAATAATTTTGTAGAACTAAAATACATTGCTATGTTTTTCACCGTGTTATAATAATATAATTTGAATCGTTTGCGCTCTATACTTTTCGAAATGTTTTGCCGCTCACGACTTGGGTTTCACATTTCGACATCGTCAAACATTTTAGGGCACGGATGATTCGATTAAAATTTAGTATTAAAACTCATTCGAGAATCCTCAGCTGATTCTTAAAATTACATATTTCCCACACAACGACATATAATTTATGATATCGACTGAAGGTGCTTGATGGATTTCAATATCAAATTTGTTGTAACAATTCAAATTTGACACATCGATATAATTTTTTGATTAGGTTTATTTTTGTATGAAATGCCAATATAAAGGTTAAGTCTAGATAAAACTGTTATCTCTAAAAACGTTATGAATAATTTTACTATAAAAAAGTGCGTAATTTACTTATGGTACAATAGATCAAAACGCATGCGAAACAACCATGTATCACCATTGATACAAAATAAAGGTATCATTTACTCATTAATTCGCTATTTAAGTGTTTGCAGCAATATCATTTAATGTGTGACATTTTTAATTATGCAAATTATTCCATTACGATATTAGATCGCAAAGAGGTGGACTTTTAAAAGTAAAGCTTGCGTGGTAACCATCATAACGCCATGATATGATAGATGGAGTTCCAATCCGTACGACAATATGCCCACACGTGCTGAGAGTTGATGAAAAACTGTGTGAATATTTAAATTTTATTCATTCGCCGTAATCATATTACAATAAATCACCCTCCCGACGCCGACATTTTATGATAAGGCAGGGCCGCATCGTAAATTACGATTTCCGCCGTCCGATTCCCCCCTGTCCTTTGTCTATAGCTGGGTCCAACTGTTGTTTTTGTTTTTTCGTATAATTACGTCATCAGTCTGCATTGCAGTCTGGTCCCTGTAATTAAATCATCGATTCAATGACCTTCCAATGTTTTTTCTTCATATTTTTACGAAATGCACATTTTTAATACAATGTGTCATTATTTATCTTGTGCTGTATTATTATTTGTGCTTCGCGTTCCACGCTATTCATTTTATTTACACATCATAATTCTTCGGTTGGCGAATTAATCTACGACATTTTTTTAAGCGCAAACAATACACTAATAAAAATCCTAGCAAAGAGATGAATATTTGTGAAGTGAAAAATTTTGTTTTATATTTTCAAAACTAAAAATAGAGCGCAACGAATGCTTTTCGCTAGTCATGTCCTATTCTTACCTTAACCGCTTAACTGCCGGCAGGTATGGCGGTACCCAGCACGCCGCGAATTTTACGACGAAAATAAAACCTTCTAAACATATCGTTATTGAAAGTGTAATAAAGTTTATTTATAAAATTTACCAAATAAATGGAGAGCGCGCTAGTCGTGCAGTCATTTATCCATAATCAATTCAATACATTTGTACATTTTAAATAATTGATTTTCTTTAGTAAAAGCCCATTTAAAACGGCGCGTCTTAAGACGTAATTTTTGTATGGAAGCGCTCCGTTCACAGAAAATTATGCGTCTTAAGACGCTTTTGGCAGTCAACCGGCTTAAAGTTACGCAACTGAGTATGTTTATTGGTATTAAAACTTCTTTTGGGATGCCATCACTAGGAGGCCATGTAACATTATTAAAAGCTTCCACAGTATATAATAGTATATAAATATTTCCTTATTTTTGGAAAAATGTATTATATATGTGTTAGTGGTCAATAGCCCGATGGTTACTTTTCTTTATTTCTGAGCTTTATATAATAAATGTATAATTTACAGTCGATTAAAAAGTGTTTGGGTGAAATTGATATTGATTTGGTAGAACTATAACGAGGAAATGCGGGGCAGTAGAGTCGGAGCCACAGTAAGAGTAGAAGTCGTGATTTCAATCAATGTCGGAATAGGAGAATTGTTTTTTATCGACTCTACATCACTGCTCCAATGCTATAATTTTGAGGATATTTATTACCTCAAAATTTATTGAATATGGATTGTAACATATTTTGCATCATGACGTTAACAGAAAAAAGATCAGAGAGTTTAAATTGAAAAATGGAAACAGTTTAATTTATTAACATTGAAGGTTATTTAATACCAAAATTCTTTAGAATGATCACATTAACCGGATCTCTGCAAGAGACGTGTAAATGCGGCCTATAATTCCGTGAGCGCAGTGCCGGCCATACAAAATCCGCGTATATGTCGACAATTTTAATAATTTGAATATTTCAACCACTCAGCGACATCACTTAGGATCATAGTGTAATACTTACAGTTGACATATTTATATGTAATATATTGCCAAAAAATATATTCATTAGTTTTTATTATTTCAAATAAAATTTTGGCCCTCCGTATCTGGCCATACTAAAGCTTCAGGCATAGAAAGGGTTAAGTGTCATAGCTTGTCTTAAAATCGCAAAGGTTAAAGTAATTGAAATACTTTGCCAGCTTCCATTGAATAATTGAGACCACATGTCAAATTAAGGAAATAAAAAAAATCAATTTTTTACGAAGTTTTTAATACGGAGTTTGCAGTAAAAGAATAATTATTTATAAATATTGAGGTTTATATTCGAGCGGGTATTAACCCTTTATCTACCTCATTTCATTTTCCGACGCATTCTTGAGTGCTATTTTATGAATGCAATTAATTAGGCACACCACCAGTGTCATCACTGTAATTTATTCCTAGCAGTTGTTTTTGTTCACAGTATACATGATCATTTTATGCTAGGTAGATACTTTATAATAAAACATTCGTTAAGAATTCGTTAAAATTCTGGTAATAATATTTTTGTTAGAAAGAAGAAAAAAGTATTGAAAAAATCATAGGCAGGGTCCTAAAAAACTTTTGGAAAATGACACCAAAAAACTTTTGTAATTATAATTTGAAGAATTGGTTCCAAAGCAAAAAATTGTATAAAAGGTATCAAAATGCTTGGGAAATAAAAAAACATTTATTCAAATTCGCGTAAAAGTGTTTTATTATTTGTATTTAAATATGTTTTTCCTTACTTGATATCAAAAAAAAATAACAAAAAACAGATACAATTGTCCAAGTCTTTATATTGGACGATGAAATGCCTTCGTTTGTGATTTTTTGATAGAGTTCGTTGAATTTCACCCGAAATAAAATTTAACTCTGGCGAAAAAATTATCATATTTTCAACTTTGGCTAATATTGAAATATTTTGACTGGTAGATTATATATATTTTACTTTCTGAGTTTGGATAATATTTATTGTCTAAAAGTGTGATTCTAATGAAATCAAATTTTTTACTTATGATGTTTCAGTAACGTGGTAATCGTATTATTTATCAGAGTAACCACTTGTTTTAATGAAAATTTTTGAATAAATAATCAGCAAAAAATGACAAAATCACATAAAAAATAGCGGTGATATAGTAAAAAAATTGTATTCAATATAACATCATATACAACAATGATTATGTAATGCAATACAATACTAGAATGATGGTTAACTGAGAATAAGTTTGATAGATAAAGGTCTAGGGAAACTATAAGGTCAAGCTTGGGCGAAGTTATAACGCAACTTACGAGGCCTTCATCAACGGTAATTTTCGACGATAATGTGATGACATCGACTTAAAGCAGTATCTTACGAAACGTAGCTTTTCTCAAGATATTTATTATTAATGTTTTGGTTAATTCAGGTTTTTAATTATTTTTTTGTTTAAGAGTCTCAGTATACATTTGTATTGTATAAAATAATATACGATTTCTGTTGAATTATCTTTGAATACAAAAATAACACAAGAAAGAGCCGCGCAGTAGAAAATACCAATTAGCTAGAGGTAAAAATCATTCATAGCTAATAAAGACCGATCACCAATACACCTGACAAGAGTTCAGCTATTTTTTAAAGCATGGCCCAAAAAAAACATCCCATTAAAAAATGACAGCGGGACGCCATATATCGAAGGTAAAATTAATTTCAAAGAACATTAATCATTTGAATTTATTACAGCCAGAGATACCACATCCTTCGTAACCATTAGAATGGGCAAGAGAAGCAAAAAACACATGACAAAAATGTTAGTTAAGCGGCGGATCCGTATGCATTTCCATCTACTTGCTTCAAGTTTCGAAACATTTTTAGAAACTCTATTAATAGTTTTGCGATGATTGATTTTGAGTTGTCCAGAATTCGCAATATATCATTAATAACGAAATTTTATTGGGAGCATTTAAAAGCATTTCTTTCAATAAATATATTGTAGAAATAGCTTAAAGTTTTTTATTTAAAATATCATGTCTTTCCATCAAGAAGTGACAGTTAACACATTAAAAGTGGTTTCAGCAGTGTTTTTTTTTAAACTATAAATGAATCTTAATGTTTTACCAAAAATTTTTTGTTTGTAATATATTTAATTTGTAATATATTTAATTAAACTATATCATGAAAATATTGAATTGTCAATTTTAATATGAAAACTATTCATAATCGGAATGTATCAAATCAAATAATCCTTTATTTTTAAACGTCAAATTATTTATATCAGACATATACATTCTATTAACATAAAATATTAGCTTACTTAACGCAGTCAAATACAATGTGAGTTATTACTTTTATCACTGTTATAAATTAAAACTAATATTTTTATTGAAAATCCTAGCCATTAATTTTATGAGATTGAAATTTACATCAGTGGCTTTATTTTTCATAAAGACTTTTGTAGATTGATATCAATTCGTTATTCAAGCGAATGGATCGTTGTAAGATATATATTTTACGAGACCATCTCCAGTAAATAATAGTATCTTCTCTCATTTACGGAGTTATGTTTTTTGGTCATCGAGAAGTTTAACGACGCAGTCGAGCTTTTAACATGGTTTGTTTTTTGTTCTATTGGTTATTAATTATTATTGCTAGTTCAGTATGGGAACGCAAGTGAAAATTGTTCTGTACATAGTTTTAATTTATTGCATGCAAATAGTCAATGACAGTTATTAGACACATTATGTATATTTTATGCCTAATTAGACTAATCGTGCAATCAAGCGTTGATTTATATGATTTCCAATTAAAAATATGGTTAACTAAACACTACAAATCAAACAACAGCTTATGAGTATAAATTCGACAATTTATTACATGAATTTTTGATTTATCCCAAAATTGAAGACTGAAATTTGATGTTATTAGTTCAATTAAAAAACATATTTATAAAAAAAATATGTACTGACAATATATAATATATCTAATACAGTTATTTAAACATTCGTAATCGTTCATAAACTATTGAAATATTTGAACACAGACAATAAATTAATTTCTTAAGAACGTCTTTATTAAATAAATGACATTAATGCAAGCATTTTTTGAATAAATGATAACTTTGAAGAATATTGTATTAAGATTATAGAAAGATTTTGCAAAAAAATCAATAACATTTTGAATTTTAGTGATTTTTGACAATTAAGTAATTGAATAAAATAATTTTAAATAATAAAAACACATTTTTTTAGTACTTATTTCCACAATATATTTTTTGATCAGGACCGGTTTCGCTCATCGCGAGCATTATCAACTGATGCTCAATGCTCGCGATGAGCGAAACCGGTCCTGATCAAAAAATATATTGTGGAAATAAGTACTAAAAAAATGTGTTTTTATTATTTAAAATATAATGCCTTTCCATCAAGAAGTGACAGTTAACACCTTAAAAGTGATGAATAAAATAAAACAATTTGTTTTTGAAAGTAAGCCTGATTTTCATGATATTTTTATTAGACGTTATTAATATCTTTTCAATTTTTTTAAAACATAAAATGTATTATAAAAGGAACCCGAAAGTGATCTGAAGATTGTTTAAATATCAGCTTCTCAAATAGAATTATTAATAATGTAAAATTTATGTATTTATACTCAATGTTTAATCGTCAGTTCAAGTGTACATGTGTACTTGAATACCTAAAGACGTCGAAAGCTGAAATCCGAGTCATAAGCGATTAAATATGTGAAATTGGAACAAGTTTCAACGACTCAAGTTCGACAAATAAAATACTTATAATTTATTAAAAAAAAAAAATAGTGCTTGCTTTTTATTCAGAAAATACAGGCAGCAACAATTTTCTTATTTCAGCTAGAACTAATCAATACATGCTTATTTTCTCCATAATTTAGCCTAAATGGGTTTTTTGTGGTTTTTGGTAGTATAATCGAATTACTTCTAAGCACAATTGTCATTTATACACGCTTTGCACGTAATACAGAAAATAATCACACTTAAAAAATACCGCTCGTGACGCAAAACTTTTTCTTTTTTACAGCAACCGGAGTAGTTTTCCCCTAGTGACCTGCATTCAAAAAATACCTATTTGTCGAATAACGTGAGGTGTTGATTGAATTCATTGTTTTTTTTTATGTAAAAAAACGTGTCATCCGTAATGGAAAATATCTCGCTCGGATTCTCATACAAATGACTGACAATAAAAAGGTACGTGTACAAAGAACGCTATGTAGTTTACATTTTTGTTCGTCATCTTATGACGTTTTGTTTCGTACAAAACGTAACTGTTCTAGATATTTGTAACCTTCAACATGAAGTTACAAACTTTTAAAAGACTTTTCAAGAAATATGAGACGTTTTCAGAACAGGAAAAAACATTCTCAGAACATGTTCAACTCGTGCACGTTTACGTTAAATTAAATGTTGAAAAAGTACACATTCTTATAGATTTGAGAAATAAAAGTTGACTATCATTTTAATGAATAAACATTTTCAGATTGAAATTAACTTTAGTAGAAAATAGTTCACAAAAACAAATGCTAAATTTAACAATGTAAATCCTTGATAAACTTTGTCAGATCGTTAACTTTAAATTGTAGAAGCTTATGAATAATTAGTCATATAAATATAATATATGTGAAAAAAGAATATACCATAATATTATGATCGTATTGTACAAAAATTTACAGACAGTTGAACGGCAAATGCTCCTCAAATACAATAAAAAATTAATATTTTGGCTGCCGATAATGTACCCTGTGCAATGTAAAATATCCTTGTAAACACTAGATGTAGATTAAACGAATTCTGGTAAAAAATAGGTAATATATAATATAATGAGTGTTAACAATATCATTTAAGAATGCATGGTTCAATATTAAATTTGAATTATTGAATCTTTCAGCTGAAAAGACATCTTCAGTAACTGCATTACAAACTTTCTATTATAATCTACTTTACTTATCATATTTTTTTATTATTTTATTTTACTACAACTAACTTTCCATCAATTTTCAACATTATCGTAGAATCAAACATTATATATTATACATTTTACATTCTTTCTACATTAAAAAAAAAATCCTTCTGTTTTTATCACAGTCCATCAATGATAAATTAATACCAAAATACATAAGATATTAATTTAAAATTTGTAATTCAATCAGCATAGCAATAATCGATAGTATCTGATATTCATACATCCAATTATTACTTTAATTAAAATATCGTTGAAAAGGGGGCAACGTTCTCAATGTCCCATTTTTATCAGATATTCAATGATCAGTACTACCGTGCATATGTTTCTTTAAGCAATATCTTAGATAAATCTCAGGAAGCTAATAAGTAATTTGGAAAGTAATCATGCAAAAAACAGATACAGGTTAAGCGGATAGTATTCACTGGTAATATCATTATCGACTTATATTGTTGAATGGTATTATAATTATATTTGAAGAGAAGACAAACTTATTTTACCAGTTAGAAGAATTCAATGAATTTAATAACATATTAAATGAAGATTGATTTACTTAAATAAATTCTATGAAAAAATGTTCACTGTAGCTAAACACGTCTTATTAAAGGTTTAAAAAAAATCATAGACGTCAAAATAAACAATTTTACTTGGACAATATTTTTTAAAAAATAATAAAATTATTTTCACACATCGTTTTAATATTTAATGTCTGTGTTTTACGGTTAATTCATTTTTATAAACCGTATATCATATGATATCTCTCGTAGATATCTCGAAGCATTTGTACATTTATTCCAGTGTTGAGACATTTTGATATATACGAGAGACAAAAACTTGAGAGTACAAATTAGTCATCAATATGATCAGTGATGATACATTACAGTGATTGATCGTCTTCTAACTTTTTGTATAAACTTTCCGAGTAGTAATTTAATATTAAGGAATGGGTCGATTACTTTATTCATAAAAAGAAAAATTGATAACGTATGGCAAATTGGTCATCTAAAAGTCTTTCTTTATATTACATGTATATACAAAGTTATACTGCATAAGTAGAAACTTATTCTCAAAAGAATTTGTTGGTCTATTTCAAGAAATAATTTGGTTAAAAATAGATTTTATTTAAGCATACAAGCAATTATAGTTAAAATCTTTTTAAAGTATATGGAAATGTAAATGGTAAAAAATTCTTGAACGTATATAAGTGAAGAAAATTTTTAATTGCAATGCTGGGAATACTATCGTCCATTGAATATCGGAAGTACCTTAAGTTTCCCGACTAATCATTTTCCATGATTTACCGGTTCAATATTATAGTCCTGTCACAAATATGTCCGCGAGCTACTTTTTATTTTACTCTAAAATACGCGCGACACTGTTCCATATCCATTTCTAATCAATCAAAAAATATGCACATGGATTGCTTTTGTTAAAAAAATTTTAACCCGCTCATAAGCAAGTGCGATTCAATTTTATCAATCTGAGAATGTAAGTTTGTAAATTTCGTCTTGTTTGTGTGATTTAATTTTATGTTTCCGCTGCTAACTCACAAACTTAGGTGTTGACACCAAAAAACTTTGTTGTGGTTACAAACAACTTGCATTGAAAAATTAAATTGTTGAAAAAAATCTTTTTAATAAATAAATGTTAATATATTTAAATGTCGTCATTTATTGAATATACACTTATAAGTCGGTATCATCTCGTAAAAAAATTGGTGCGTTCACGAGACATTTCCATAAAACCTCCAATATTCATAATGCGGCCACAGCAAAATTTTACTTGAAAACAGCTGGTCCATTTGTCTCCAATTGTCTTAGTGAGTCTGTCAGTGTCGTTCACCTTATCAAATATTAGTGCAACTATAAAGCCTTTTTACGAAGAAAGATAGGATAGTCGATAGACTGAAGAGACTTTATGGGATTCATGTTTTCCTGGTATTTATTGTTTTTTACAGGGTAACTTGGGAAACGACTTTTAAGGATCTACCGAATTTGTTGTAAGGACTGCAAAAATCTAAGTATTATATGACAATTCGTATTGCGATAAGCTACGCAACAAACTAAAAAGAATTTTGAGGTCCTAACTGTCACTTCTTGATGGAAAGGTATAATATATATAAAATAATAAAAACACATTTTTAATAGTTTTTCTACAATAAATTTTATGATAAGAACCAGTTTCGCTCATAATTATGTCAGTCGATAGTTCTGATTATGAGCGAAACCGGTCCAGATTCTTTATAAATAAGTACTAAAAATATGTTAAAAAATAAAATAAAAAGCAGCATATGGAAGGTGTTTAGTTGCAGGTAATGTTTGAAAATCCGTGGTAAATGATGACGATCGCCTAAATAATTATTCTTGTATCGATAAATTGAACCAAATCATATGTCACGGATTTCGATGAAAATTTTAATGTTCTGTAATTTGTAATGGGTATAGAATCGCAAAATCATTGACAGTGTCATATCAATTCAATATTTACACAATAATTTTCAAATGAAATGAAATAGAAATTATTCAACGTACTACCAATAACAAACGAAATGATAATAACATCGTAGTCGGATCCTTATACAACGTACAATGCAGTCTTGTTGACTAATGCATATTTTGCCGGCTCTCTTTCTCCGACGACGTAATTTATCTCCCACAATAAATTAATATATTCTCTTGCAGAGGTAATTAATTGTTCAACTATTGTACGGAGATAGTCTGTTGTCTACTGTCTTGTGAGATGATTGGTTTCTTTCGAGATCGAGGCGCTTTCGACTTGAAGAAATTTAAACTTCAAATTTTAAACGAATTTAAGATTAAAAGATTAAAGGCAATATTTTACAAAACGCACATTTAAAGCGTTCATCGCATAGTAATTGATACTAATGTTACATAGTAATGTAATAAAATAAAAATACCAGTAGTCTCGTAGTCGAGTGATCATTATTGTTTGGACTTTCAAAACCAATTAACGAACTGATCAATTAATTAATTTTCTGTATATATGAAGCATGGATCGAGAAAATAATACTGATTTTGGATTGTATTGGATTTTTTAGTTTGTCACTTAGAGAACGATATATTATGATAATCATGCAAATTTTGAGTATATAAATAAAATACATTTCATTATAAACCATTGCAAAGAAATTGTGTAAATAAATAGTTATCTTATAAAATACGAGCGAATGTAACTTATTTTTATTAGTGGTCCATTTATAGTGGTTTGATATTAAAATAGAAAACAAGAATTGAAAGAAATGCAAAAAATACAGTCGTGAACTAGTCAGGAGAATAATGAAAATAAACTAAATCTACACTTGGCTATCGCTGCATTTTTTTCTATTTTGGGTCTACAATAATATCAACAATGAGTTTATTTCTATGTGTATCATTCATTTTACAAAAGTAGAAAAAAGCAGCATTGAATATGTTTCGTGTTTGATAAACTGTTATTTGGACCGAATGCGACTAAGACAGTTATATGGCATCACGCAAAGACGCGAATGATAACATCGAATCGCTATGACCATTGACGCTCGTGGTAAAGGGCTAGTTCATCGTTTCAAATCAACTCAACTAAATTTAACGTTGAATTTTCTTAAGCTAACAGAATGCTACACTTTTTTTATTATACATATCATTAATATTGATCTAACGAAATTATTGCTTCGATATATGCAACATACTTTGTTCAATATATAATGAAATCAGTAAGTAAAAAAAGTTCTTCTTTCATTACAGTTTAAGACGATTATAATTGATTATACTTGTGGTAATAAACATTGTTTTTGCTCAGTACGAATATCGAAACATAAATAATCAATTTTATTCAAATATGAAGACTTTATTGAGATAAATGGTCAAAACACTTTGTTCTACTAGATTCTATGTAACTTCGTGAAAATTCATTACCAGTGAAATAAAATAGTTGTCAAATGACTTTTATATTAAAAACATTCTTATTAATATTTTTTGCATGAGAACGTCATTGTTACTCACAATTTTACTTTTTAATGGTGGTTGGCCTCCGGAACGTGTTCCCCGTAAAAACGTTAAATTGTAAGTTAAGCAAAAC
The DNA here is from genome assembly GCA_028555115.1 of Himalopsyche japonica. NCBI lineage: Eukaryota > Metazoa > Arthropoda > Insecta > Trichoptera > Rhyacophilidae > Himalopsyche > Himalopsyche japonica. Next base: position 143,799 of record JAHFWJ010000749.1, on the reverse strand, counting down.
ATGCTTTTGTAACAACATGGCATTAAAAATAAGCCTAATCACATTTATATCTTTTTGTAGTCTTATTGGGAACCTATGACCACGTTCATAGAATATTTTTTAGAAGTGAGAGGGCGAATCTTATTTTATAATACGTACATTTGAAAGCAATTTACTGAACGCTAAAATTTAATTGTAATTACCACTAATCTGCGCCTTCACTGTGTAGTAAGTGTTCCCCATTTCATATCCGTAGAAATTTCATTTCACGCGGCAAAGGTTTATAGAGGAAAGTTTCATTTGCGCCAGTCAGTTGCGGAATCCGCACAGTGGAGATAATAACATGTAGCCGGGCCAACTTCCTCCGCAGACCATTTGCTTCGTTATGAAATCCAGAAAAACTTTCCCACTGTGTGGCGTCTGAATTAAAACGCTCGTGTTCATTCTGCGAATAACGACGGAATACGCTCAACTGCACTACCTACTTAATATTAAAACAAAAAAAAACCCCGTTTTTATAATATAAAGAATGATTTTAAATGTAAATCTATTTAATAAATACTATTCAGGTGCAACTCTATGTCTAGTGAATTGTTAACTTGTGGGATTTTTAAAAACTTAATATCATTTATCAATTTTAGGTAAATATAAAAATTCTGAGATAAATAACCGCCTCACAATACTTTTTAAGTGTCTTCAAATAATTATTATTCTAAGAAATAACACACATTTAGAAATGACTAAATAAAAACAATTAATCAATTCAAAGAACCATTCGCCGTTTTTATTCGTCGTACCTAATCTATACATCAAACAAAAAACTTACAACTCTAATAATTTTTTTTTTTTTAATTTTTTTATGTGATATAATACTTAGGCGAATCGCTTTGAATCTAGATTAGGATTCGTCTGAAAATTCAGAAGATATACTTTTGAAGATGGAAGCAACGAATGAACATCTTGTCCAAAGACATGTGTTTAGAAAGCTTATTTTGTTTACTTAACTGGAAAAAAAGCACAAAAGTAATGGATATACATAAAAGATTGACGAGCCGTGGTATAATCATATAATGTTTCTATTGTACCTATGTGCCATGGATACTATCGTACAAACATTTTTATTTAAAATATATTGTCGGTTTAATTACACTGAATGTGCAAAAATAAACGTTTGAGGTACGGGCAGATTAACATTGCTTACTCTGAAACTCATTTAATGTTCATTTTGCCTTTCCGTTCATTATTCAAATTAGTATTGTAAGTTTCGGGGATGTAATTTTAATCAGCTGCTTTTATCTAAATGAGAATATTTTTTAACGCCCGCGGATATACAGAATGGTAATCGTATTGTATCGTAGGTACTGAAACGGTGTTTTTTCACCATGCGTGTGTTTATCTGGAATACATGATTTTACTTGGTCTTTATAATATTAAAATCTATTCAAAACACAAAAAAAACATGAACGAGAAAGTAAATTCCTATTCTTTTCAGCTTAATAGATTAACAATTTAAAAAAATATGTATTTTTGGAACTTGTTTATACATTACATATACTATGTACAAATAACGAAATATATTTTAAAAATATAATATGTCACCAACTGAATATATGAAAATTTCGTCCATTGTTTATCGGTGCGCCTGATTGCACTGGCTTTCCTGGCTTACCTCTTAACTATCCAAACAAGAAGGTTTAGACCTGCTGTCAGCTCGCTTAATTTTCTGTGCGTCTAATTCGCGTGCGATAACATTTCCGCTCGATAAGTTAACCGTGTGAGCAATTGTACACGAGATCAGTTCAGAATATTCTGACCTCGATGCGGTGATGTATTCTTAATCGGAATATGTAAGTTCATAAGCGATGATTTACAAAGAGTCGTTTTTTTATGCAGAAGGACTCGAATACACTGACCAATGAAATAAATGACCCCGTCTCATAAAAATTGAAGAACATGATTTTTTGCATAAGGTTGCATATAAATATAAATTCAGTTAGCAAATTCTCAATGTATTTGACTATAGATGCGGTTATGATTTTTTCTTTTACGTTTATAAGAATACTTATCCAGACAAACGATGAACAAATCCTTTTTACGTTCGAGAGAACGTTTCGTTCCGACAGAATATTTCATGAATCATCTCATCGCTTCGAAGAAGTTGAGCAAACTTATTATAATACTACTCTTTCAGTCATATTTCATCATGATATTATTCACATATTTGATTTGTATTACAAATACAGCGTTTAAGCTATATCGGTTGTTTAATATATACCAAAGGCAATATTGTTTCAATCAACATAATTTATACTTGATAAATTATTTTTTATTGAATATAATAACCCTAATTGGAATTTAGTAAATTAATAAAGCAGTGATATAAACAAACTAAATTCTTTCCTACTGTTATTTTTCTTACTATATTTAGAGTATAAAAGTCGAAAATTATAGTCAAATGAAAGTGAATATGGGATAAATTTTGTCACATCATAATTTCAGTTTTAACTATTGCGTGACATCGAAATATTCACCAATACATTTTGCCATTATTTTTGAAACGATACATGTATGAATAAACATTGCATTTTATCAAATAATAATTATGAAAGGTAATGTAAAAAAAATTATAAAAAAGTTAACAATCGTGTGTGTCAAGTGTTGTAAATAAAAATCGTAAATAAAATTATTTTTTTAAGTACTTCGATATGGTTATTGGTATTGAGCGTTCATCCTTTGTAACCACGTTAGATATCTCATCATATATTTGGAGATAAATAATTTAATATTTTGATCTATAATTTAAGGTAAACAAAATCTTTTTGGGAGCTAACCATGCAAAACTTCGTGGCTTAATGAATTATAAATTACATAAATGTTTCTAATATCATCTGAGTATTATTTAAACTATGTTTCTCAAATGAGTTCTAAAAGGTATGTTTAATACTCCTTTAAATTCATTAGTGATATCCGCGAGAAATTTAATCAAAGAAAACAACTTCGACTATTTCCTGTTAATTATTATTATTAGACATTTACTGGTTTAAGCGACGTGTTTATGTTAAAAATCACACATTTATAACTCACCACTAAAATTACTTTGAAAATATTGCTGTGCGGCACCGGGCCTCTGGAGGCATTTATTAATCAATGATATTAATTTAAGTGAGAGTATACGGAAACGGTTTTCTCAACATAAAATATTATACGACTGTCTAGTGGGCTACGACCGGATAGTCCCGATTGATCAATCAATCGGGCGATCAACACGGACAAATTTTTCGCATACAACTCGTTTATCTCTCCCTTCCTTAGAAGAGTTTTGAATACAGTGCTGCACGCGTTGAAAAATGTAAGACTGAATATTTTAGAAAAAGCTAAGTTCATTTTTGAAGAACCATGGACGAGTATCAAAGAGCGTTGATATGCCATTGTATATAAAAACATAGATTTCATACGTGCGATAAAATTTTTAATTCTGTACAAAAAAAGGTAATAATTTCAATTTAGTATTTTATAATCTTTACACGTGGAATGAAAATCTTTTTGTGCGTTCGATATAATAAAAATACTCTCAGTGCTACTGCCCATTTCCCATTTTTTTAAATTTGAATTGTTGCAACTTTGTACGATTCCATATGTCTCGTCACAAACGACCCGGGTTTCGCCGTTCGGCATCTTCAGGCATTCCATCGCACGGATGCACAGAACTGACAAAGTTGTTGTTCATTAAGTTCAAAACTGTCAGTTCTGTTGCATCCGTGCGATGGAATGCCTGAAGATGCCGAAGGGCGAAACCCTGGTCGTTTGTGACAAGAAATATGTAATCGTACAAAGTTGCAACAATTCAAATTTAATATTGATGTTCCATCAAGCACCTTCAGTCGATATCATAAATTATCCCATTTTTTTATTCAATCGAATCTACGTATTTTAGATAATGAAAGTAAATGTAGTGAATAAGTGTAAAGAGAATGAAATAAGTATTATGATCATTATTTTTCTACCACATTGCATCCTTAAGCATATCACAAAATAATATTTAATTATTACTTAAGTAAACTTTTCGATAGTAAGTCTGGAGATGCCTCTGAATGAGGCGAAACACGTGTCACAGTTATTAGCAAAATACGTGGAATAATCAAAGTGATTTTAAATTTTATATTATAAGAAAGTAAATTGATTTAAAAAATACATGACTTATTCAACGGATGCCAAAACGATGTTTATAAATATAGTCATCGTATTTGAAGATCATTTATAATGAAGAACTTATGAGTCTTTTCTTACGTATGTACAACAGTTTTAAATCCATAATGCAATATTGTGATAGTTTATATTTTTAAAAGACTCGTTTAAATGAGTATTGATATAAAATCGTTGAGCGCAAGTAATCGAAATGGAAACAGAAGTGTTTCTTATTGAGTAATTGATTGACAATACCGATTAAAAATTCCATTAAATTTATTGTTCTTCTTCAATAATTAATCAAGTTAACAGATAAATTTTGAATTCTCATTCTCTAAGCACAACCTGTCACGCTCACATAGTAAAATTTTCTAGTATAAGTTTTATTTATTTTATAATATTTCTAAACAACAGAGTTAAGAGTTGACACCGTTCGAATGATTAACTTTATTTTCCACACAATATTTTACGATAGATGTCTATGCAAGGAGAATTTATAGCAATATTACTTTTAGAGATAAATCATAATATTATTGAGTTTATTTCAGTGATATTTAAAAAAATACTCTGTCGTGTTTTTGTTCGTGCACTGGATCCAACAGTCGACACAATAATTTATCGCTCTCACACTGTCTCACAGTGACTACGCCGAGCACATGGGAGTATTTTTAAGAAAAATATTTTTATAACGCCTGTACTATCTACTATCTATCGCGTAGATTTTTTGTTAGTATAACTTATAATAGATCACGTATTATTATAAACTAAATAAAATATTTTGGTAAATAAAAATATTATTTTATTCAATATATGAGTCGTTATGTGTAGGCTTATTCAAACCAGAAAAATCTGAAGACACGGTGAAAAAATGGCAATGTATTTCAGTTCTAAAAAAAATTGTAGAACTAAGGATACATTGCTATTTTTTCAACGTGTTCATGGAGTTCTTCCAAGTATGTCAAGTCCAAATGTCAATTCAATCAATACATCTGAAGACACGTTAGATTATTAAAAATGAATCATTTGAACTAATATGTAATACTATGTGGAACGTGCGCAATTCGCTGCGTTGTAGATACTTGAAAGTGCCTACAAATTGAGAGATCGTTTGAAAAATTTCTCAAAAATTTCACCGCAATGCAGTTAAAGATTATAACAATACTATCTCTAATTTTCATCATTACATTACATTAACTACCCCCCTGCCCCATGACTTTTAATAATCCACAACCTCGACATCTGAAAATTACTTTACATAGTTTACTTCCTCACTTATCGCATTCATGTATGTATTTATGTGTGCGTTTGTATATAGTATGTAGGAATATCGATATAATGGTGTATGATGTCAACTTGGACCGGATTCATTGAGGATTGCCCAGCTCTGCAGCGACTGAATTCTGTGAATGATACAAAAAATAGATCCATACAATATATAAGATATGAAGGAGATTTGAATGGTTATGACGCTTATGGGACATTGAACTTATCACTCTATCAATTTATTATCCAAAAATAATAAAAAATGTCGTAATGTAATGTTTGCTGTATATATTATTCATTTTTAATATCAATAGATTTTTTCACAATACTATACATTTAAGAAACATAATTTCTCATATTTTAAATCATTGAAATATTTGATGATATAATCAGTAAAGTTTAGTCTAGAATAAACCTAATTTGAATTAATTATACGACTTTGTTTAAAACCAAAACAATTTTTAATATTAAACATGCTCATTCTGATTGCAAATGTTAGTTTAAGCATAGTTCTGACGATGTGTGAGCCGAAATAGCTATCAACTATATTTTTTTTTTAATAATTTTGTAGAGCTACAATACATTGCTATTTTTTTCACCGTGTTATAATGGAGTTCTACCAATGGAATGTCAATTCAATCGATAAATTATTTTGTATCCTGAAATATCTCCATAAAAAGTTTGGAAAAAATTATATGTACATTATTCATATGACAGTGTTCGACGTTTCGACGTTTCGACGACAAAACAGCTATTTAAAAATTATTATGCAAGCTATTCCGTCTAAATTCCGAAAGCTATTTCTAAATATCTGTTCGAGTGTTATATTTTTTTGTATCTTAAGGGTGATGATGTCAAAGATAATGTATCATATCCGGTCCTGATCACTTAGCCAAAAAGCGTAAAACGAAACGTTTTTTTTGTGTCAAATTTTAAGTGGACGATTTAATGACAGCGCGTCAAAAAACGGGAAAAAAGCTGTGAGAAGCGACTACAAACACTCCACACGCATTAAAACATGCGATTCGTGCGATTTAAGTGACACAGCGTGCCTCATAGCGCATTATGACGGCTTCTTTCTGCAATGGCGACATTATAAAATAATCTCCTTCTAAAAGATCACCGGGTAATCATAATACAATGTAATGAATGGGTAATGATGTTGAAAATTACTCCTACCTGTTACAACACACTTATCAATTATTATCTACTGCCATTCAAGGAAAAAGGCTATTACTATGCCTTATAATAAGTACCAACACTTTCTCCGGAGTTCATGTTATACTGTTCATTTTAATGTTACGAGTGTTAACTCGTATTAATAATTATAGAGGCTAAATACAAACAAACTAGTTCTAACACTTTGCTTTAAAATTTTAGTATATGATGGAATCTAATTGATACACAGTACTGTGTTATATCTCTCCTAGTGATGAGCATATCGCTATCCATTGGAGGTTATATTTTACGGTGAAAGTGTGTTCCTCAATCACTCAACATCTCGTTTCTAAATGAGTGCAAGGAAAAAAAGGATAAGTGTAGGAAAAGGCTAATGGTTAACTAATCGTTTTTACTGTACCTGGTTTTCAGGCATCGGATAGGGGGGGGGGTAGAATTTTATGGATATCACAAAGACTCATGCCTTCGTACAGAAATCTATTCATCAATTAAAAATACCTTATCATACAAAGAATCAAGTACGGGAGTTTTGTATGTATTATATTATAGCACAAGTTAATAATATACAATTTCAAAAATTAAATCGCTCCAGAGAAAATAAACGCAAGAATTTAAAGTCGAATGGTTAAAAAGGGAATATGACATTTCAAAATAATATAAAAATAAGAGATTCTCATGAATTTTCTGACACTTGCCTTTAACAAAATAATAACTTGTCTCTTTAGATACAAATGAGCAAAGAATGACAGATTACTTAATAAGTCAAGAAAATATATTTTCTAGATGTCGATACTATATTTTTAATTTATGATATCGACTGAAGGTGCTTGATGGAACTTCAATATTAAATTTGAATTATTGCAACTTTGTACAATTCCATATGTCTTGTCACAAACGACCCGGGTTTCGCCCTTCGGCATCTTCGATGCAACAGAACTGACAGTTCAGACTTAGTCAGTTCTGTTGCATCCGTGTGATGGAATACCTGAAGATGCCGAAGGGCGAAACCCGGGTCGTTTGTGACAAGACATATGGAATCGTACAAAGTTGCAACAATTCAAATTTACTATATTTTTAACTGGATTCAAAAAGTGTATATTATTTTTTGATTGAATTGGCATTCATTTGTTAGAACTCCATTATAACACGGTGAAAAAAATAGCAATTATTTTAGTTCTACAATTTTTTTTTTTTAATATAGTTGATAGCTATTTCGGCTCACGTCATCGTCAGAACTAGTAGTTCTATATATAAAATAATTTTGTAGAACTAAAATACCTTAGCTATTTTTTTCACCGTGTTGTTTTTTATTTACTACATCATTTTGCAGCATTCATAGGTTATGTCCACTTTTTTTACGCAAGAACTTTGGATTTAATACATTATATATGAAACTGCCTAATTAGAAGAAAAAATCATAGCTGATTATCACAGAGAATATAATTATGTGTTTTATTAAAACATGTGTGTGTATTTATGAAAAATATTTTATGTACTGATAATCATATTGGTGAAATAACAAAACATGACGCATTGATTGCTTTCAAAAAATAATAATAAATAAATATTGTCGTAAATGTTTTACATAAAACTTTAATGTGTGGAAGTATATTTTTTATTTATTTCAGATTTGAAAACGTTCTGGTATGGGAACGTAATTTTCAAAATTTGCTCAAAAGCTCATATCTGTAAACCGAGCGAATGGAAAAACTTTGCTATAAAAGCTTCTCTAAGCACACACGTGGAAACGCAGCGCACGTGCCGGAGAACTTTTCCGATTGAAAGCAACCGGCCCACTCTACGGTAGGCTGTATTTCTTATTTCACATTTTTCTTCCAAACGTGGAACGCTTGTTCTCTTACACACATAAATGTGGGTTCTTAATATATTTCAAGTATTGTTCCCGCAAGGTGGTTAGGGGGTCGTGCGTTATGCAGAGGACGTTATTTGGTAACCGTCTGCCTTACGAAAGTCTACTAAAGCTTGGCCAGGCACTTCCGGGCCGCCACTAAATAAAATGCGAGATATTTGATACAAAACAAGCTTTTATTTTGCATCTCCTTTATTGTGTATGTCAGGGATGGTAAATCAACGTTCTATTTTTCCTAAATGGCAATAAAAAACTACGAAATGTGTACCGATATAATTAATTACCATATGACAAAATATTCTTTCATTATAGTCTAACTAACAGAGCGTATACTCCCGAATGACCCGATCAGTCCGGTAAACACATCGAAGTCTAATGTAAATACTAATTTTTATATTCCGAAAAAAAATTCTTTCATTGTAAAAGCTCATGAGAATTAACACGTACACATTTAACGTAAGGTCATTACTTAGTTTATTGAAAATATTATAATTTAATTAATGAAAAATGTGATCTGCGTTGCTTCTTCTTGTTATTTTTATTATATCATGTTAGGATTTTATGGTTTTTCAGTTCAATCCATTCATCGCGTTCTTTTTAGAGCCTACGCTTCAACAATTATTAAACATATTTTTCAGACTTTTGGATTCCTTCCAAGCAAGCTGTTGAAAGAAGAAAACTGAGACATCTGTAGGACATGATTCACTTCAATCACGTTATTATGCTATACCGTTACATATAAGTGTTTTCGTAAAATACTAATATTATTCGAATATTTCAATATGGAATGTAAATATAATTTCCCAGTAGTGTATGTTTTTTGTAAACATTGGTTCTGTTGCATAAATTAAATTTATTTCTAATGGATATTTTTATAGGAAAATATTTTTCACCTCTGGACTCTGCAAAGCGCGTTGGTTGTTAGTAGGTCAACTTGACAGGTCCAAAGGGAACAGCGATTGGGTGAAGGATACCATACAATTGTCTGGCGCTTTCCGCTACCCGGAAGTACCTAGTTGTTTTGATTTTGATGGACAGCCTTCCCACTTGTTTTGACTTTCGTTTATTTTTTCACTGTAACTGCTACTCTGTGAGTGATTATGAGGTAGGCACTAAAGTATTCATATAATATACACAATTTTATAGAAGCGAATATAAAAACGATTTCTTTATGTTTTCGGTAAAATCAAAGCGACTTTCTGGAATATTATTATTTTTCACTTTTATTGTGTTAAATGTGACTTCATGGTGGAAAGACATTATAGTTTGCATACACAAAACCGGGGTAATGGGTTCATAGCCGTGGAGTCGCGAAAAAATTGTGACTTCGATAACTCTTTCGATTAGACGATTTTGAAAATTATCTCAATGAATATGAAAAAATAAATTGTCATCATTGAGTCCCGATACGGTACAATTCGGCTTTATGCCGCCGGATTGGTCGATTTTTTTAATCGGAGTCATGTTTTTGGTCAATATCGGAGTCGAAGTCAATTTTTTTAACAACTCAACACCCCTTAATAAAACACAATTCATTCGGTTCTATTTTGACCTTTTATAATATATTGCTCAGCGCCGGTTTCGCTCATCGAGAATATTATGAACTGGTGATAAACAGTTGATAAAAATCACAATATGAACCAAACCGATCTTGATTTGGAAAAAATAGTTAACAAGAAAAAATGTTATATTAATTCTAATACTCTTTTTTATTTATTGTAATTTAAGTTATATGAATTTTATTTTTTACAATGGAAAATTTCATATCAACTTCAAAATGTATGAATGGTTTATATTTTAAAAATCACCATTATTACAATCATTATTGAATCAAGTTATAATTACGTTGATTAAATTATGCAAATAAGTTTTTTTTTCTAAAGTCTTATGAATAATTATAATATTTATTGGTTGAATCGATATTTACTCATTTTATACTGCACAAGCAATATAACATACTACAATTTTATTTCACCCAAAGAAAGTCAGTGACACTGAATTTAATACATCTTTTGTTATTATTCGAACGAAAAAAAATGTTAGCTCCATCGAGTAAAATTTATAAATCACACACATTCTCAATATTTTCCCGTTCATTTTCGGAAGTCATTACAACTTTAAAGAATAATTTTGTTCAAATTTGTTGTTTTGTACTTTACAATACACCTCGTAATTTGTTAAATGTATAGCGATTCATTCGAAAATGTGATGTTATGCTGCCACATATACAGTTATTTTGACCAAACTGTATTTATTATAATATGACAATAAAATAATGTATTAAGAAAGATTCACGTTGTTAGTTGTTGACTAGTAAGCGTGATTATTTCGCTAATTTTCCTATGTCATGAAAATACGTTACTTATTTCACAAAAAAATAAACACTAAACGAAGTACTAATTATGCAATAAGGGCTTCAAATTTTTTGAGTTTGTTTGAGTAAATGTATATCAATATAAAGCTAGTTATTATTATTGAAATGAAATAATGCTAATTATACGTCAGCTATTTTAAGATACAAAGTCAATAAACTTACTAAAACTAATTTCTCTATATATAATCCTATGGTGTTCATTTTTGTGATTGACTGGTATTGCAATGAATATTCTTGTAAAAAAACTAACACAATGCCAATATACAACACCTACAACATATCTTGAAAAATGATAGTTACAAATTATGTCAGAATCGGTGTGGATTGATTGCTGACTCAGTAAAGATATCACTTTACAACAACCAAGTGTCAAAAACGTTTCAAAGTATTATAAAAATAAATTATTATTAACATATCAAGAATAACAATAGCTTACATATTTGATTCTATCATTGTGAGTAGGTGTTAGAGTGACAGTTCATTTGTTTCAAATTTATTTAAGGTTACACCTAAATTACTGCAGCCTTCGAAATTTGTCTTATTGTTATCGTACTAAATAAGATAATTTTATTCAGTTTTGAAGAAAAACTCGTTCACGTATTGTGTTACTTAAATTTAAATGGAAATTTACGAAATAAAACCCATTATCGCAAACAGAATATTGTTTTGTTTTGTTACAAGATCTTACAACTTACTAGTTTCGTTTTGTAGCATAACGGAAACAATTCATTCCAATTAATCATGGGCGAAAAAGGAGAATTAAGTAAAATTAAATATTGCTGCAAAAGTCTCGTAGGTAATTTATTTTCCAGATTGAAATTAATGAAATATTTTTGTTTTATGTATCCATGTTATATGTTTTACTTTTAGTTAAAAAAGCATTCATTTATAAGTAACAATGTTAAACAAAAAATCTATCTAAGAATTGTAATACGCAGCAATACCAATAGATATTGATTGGTTTTTATTAAAAATGTAAGTATTTTATTTTTTATTCAGTTGAAAGTATACACATTATTTGAATTAGTTAAGTTAAATAATGCAATTGATATTTAATATTTTTTAATGTACATTGTTGGTGTTTTCATACAAAGCTTTATCATTATCTATCTCGAATTTGATTACTATTATATAATGACTAAAATATTCAATAGATGTCCTATTAGATGAAGTTGGTCACACGGTATTTAAATATAATATTGTAGAGGCCATATCGGAATAAAAAGCTACCCTTTTATAATCTTAGCCAATTTTGAAATATATTTCTTGGGTAAGACATTACGATAACTTTAAAAAACGGTTCTTTTGCGACCGTCACAACATAATTGAAGTGAAAAAGTCTCCTGCGACAAGCGAAAATGTGTATTGAAAGGCGAACATTGTAAATTGTAGGAGTGCAAAAAATGAACAGACAATGAAAGCAGCCAATGTGAAATAATTTGATAAATGATAAAAGGAACCCAAATGCTATGAGAGTATCTGCGTACCTGGGAAACGAGCTTTAATCTCATTTAATACAGCTTTGAAAACTTTTCGAATAGGTGAACCTTTAAAATCCGTTTACGTAAGTACGACAAAACTTCAACAAAGGGAATTGTAATATTTTGTCATAAATGTGGATATATTGTGTAACGAACTAAAAAAATATTTTTATTTGAAGGTATTACTACTTTAAATAAAAAGCATATGAAATATAGAAACCTTTTTGTTTTCCAAGGGTTTTTAATGGCTTATAAATAACATAATGTAATATGAATCGGCAAGGCAATCCTTGCGTACCATTAATGTAGTTTACGCTTTGAATAACATATTATAATTTTTTTGCTTGAAAGGCTTTAGTGACAACTATAGCAGTTATCAATATTGAAGAGTAAAATTTGAAAATTATCTATGTACACCCAGTCCTTTTTTACACGAATTCGATTATACGCGATTTTTTTGGACGGCACCGTTACATTTTTTTACGCGCTTCATTGGTTTTTACGCGATTTTTTTTTATTAAATAAAAAAAAATATTTGTATTTTTAAAACTTAATTCATATAAGTGAAAAAATTATATAGTTATGTCTCATTATATTTTAAAAGCAATAAAAACATGTAAAATATATTTTTTTTGCACGAATTTTAAAGAGCAAATTTTGGTTTTTCATACGTTTCTGGTATTTTTTCAGGCAATATTTTAAATTTTGGAATCAATTTATCAAATTATATGACAGTTGCGATTTTTTTTACGCACCGTTTTCTGGAACCAATGTATCGCGTAAAAAAAGGACTGGGTGTATATCTCATCATAATAATCAAATTAACAAGAAAAAATATTCTTTCCACAATAAAAAGACGAAAAAATATGAAATAAATTGTTGGACCAGGTCATGAGCCGACAGGTGAGAAATTGAATTTTTAAAGTTACTTTCCAACCAATCGGTAAAACAGCATGAAGACTAAATTGGTGGTAATACAGTGACCCAAAAACTATTTCATAAAACGTTTTTATTTTATTGCAACGCATATGTGTGGGTGATATTAGTGTATTTTATGATACCATTGTCCTCTTATCGCCTTCTTATATAATCAAAATGTATTTTTTTTATAAATAATATCCACTGTATATCTTGTGAGTAAATATGTAAAGCTAATCAGCCTTCGATGGAACTTATGACAATAGAAGATTTTCTACCAGAAATGATGATTATTCAGTAAACTTACATAATTTTTCAGAATAGGTAAAAATATGAAGATAAAACTACGAAGAGGCCAGTGTGATTTATTACTCTTACTATTCTTGACTTTTAGAATCGGATTGTTGAATTTTTATAACACTTAATATGTCTTCTAATACAATTACATAAATTATCGATTGAATGATCAATTTATGAAAACTTCCAAGCTGAGAATCAAACCCGTGCACTCCGCAATTGAAGACGACGTCCACCACTCAGTTACATTACCGGAATATATTGAAATGAAACGTAATTCGCAGGTTTTATATATGATATACGAAATCTTAAAATATTAATTATACTATTAAGACAAATTAAATTTCAGATTTAAACGCTCGTATACGTTTCATTTCAAGTTTAATATGTTATTAATTAACTGCGCCTAATGAAATCCGTTAACTGCAAAATTAAATGAAGATACCGAATAGTTAAAAATAGCTAAATAGGAAGGTGGCGTTTGTAGTAAGATAGCTCTTTTTGGCGTCTACTTTGTGCAACTAATTAGTGAACAGGGTTTAAACTAAAGCGGCACAGCAATGTTCGGGGTCATTAACTTTCTAATGTAACTATTTTAAGCTACATGAGGGCATATCGCATTAAAGTTAAAATGTAAATTAAATAATTAGACCTTTTTGAATTTTAAAATATTCAGGGTACTATCAATTAAGAAAAAAAATATATTGAACATGGTAACAACGAATAAGGGTAACGCTGGCTATAATGTTTTGCATAAATATAAAAAAAAATATTTAAAGTTATCAGTTTAAATTTTCAAGTAGTTATTTCATATAGTATATTGTAGTCTATTATAATAGAATACTACCATATAATACTTCAAATTTTAAGATTTTAAACCGTTTTGTCTCCGTAATGGACCATTTCCGTGCCATATGTAAACTTATTAATATAGCCGCCTTTTCAGTTTCATTTACAATTTTTAGTTTTTTTGCGAGCAAGAAACAAGCTAGGTCGTTAAAACAGGAGAGAAAATGAGTTGCGTACCTTTTCTACACAGCTATATATAGATAAGCAAATGTTCGCTTAAGCATAGTTCTGACGATCGCGTGAGCCGAAATAGCTATCAACTAAATCTATAAAAAAAAAATCTAGAACTAAAATATATTGCTATTTTTTCACCTAGTTATAATGGAGTTCTACCAAGTGAATACCAATTCAATCAATAAAGAAAAATATATATATATCGATATTTTTCAAACTGGCTTCATCAATCAAGTCGACGTTTTAAATTTATTTAGCTGATAACTCTATAATTTTCAGGTGTTAAGTGAGCAATGTCAGATATAATTATTAAAGACACGCAATTAGTAATTTAAACTTGTTAATAATGTAGAGACGAAACTGATTAGTAATAATCATAGCAAAACTCGGCCTGAATTTTTTTTAGATTCGAAAGTATTCTCAAAAATATTCATATCGTTGGCGTTGTGAAATTTGATATCAAGTGATGTTTGGTAAATAAATAATCAAAATGATAATCATTGATCAATCATTCGATTACACGAACAGATTCCTAACCCGCTAATCTTAATTAAATTAAAATGAATAGTCATATTACTTCTTATAAAATGTACCGTTAGTCGAATCAATGGACCAATGGCAATCATGATGGGATAGAATGCGAGCCGCAACTGTCACAATCTCACTCGCCATCAACAAGTGTCGTGTTTCTGACTGGACAGATCGAATGTCGATACAAATGCGACTCGTCAAAGAAATTTTAATCCCAGTTGCTTGTACCGTTGCAATGGGATTGGCTTGCGCTGTCTCGTCTGATATATTGGCACGATAGTAAAAAGTTTGTTTCATTATATTGCCTACGCGTAGATCAATCTGAAGATTCCCGAAATATATCGTCAATATATGTTATCAATCTGCCAATAGCCAGAAGTGACTAAAGGAGGTGAGCCCAGAATACTGTAAATATTACAATATATATTCGGTCTGGTTTATTTATATATATGTGTAACGTAACACTCGTTGCAGGAAAGAGACTATATATTTGAGCGTAAGGTGATGGTTTACCACCCCACTTAACACGCTTATCCAAATTAAAGCAACTTTGTTTCAATTATTTTAAATTCTTTTCCACATGATAACCAAAGACCATATTTAACTTAGATTTAAATTAGAATTAATAACAGCACGGTGGAAAAAAAAACAATGTTTTTTAGTTATACTCAAATATTTTTTTTTCAAATTTATATTCAAATTTGAACACGTTTTTTTTTGTGTTTGAAAAACTAGGTGTATGCTCTTTACGCTCCAAAAAGTATCAGGGTTTCATAAAATTTTTACATCAATGAATCAAGGAGAGATTTTAGGATGGTCCTATGATTATTTGATTGAATTGGCATTCACTTGGTGGAACTCCATTATAACACGGTGAAAAAAAAGCAATGTGTTTTAGTTCTACATTTTTTTTATAAGATATAATTGATAGCTATTTCTGCTCACGCCATCGTCAGAACTATACCCGAACCCGAAATAGCTATCAACTTTATCTTATAAAAATAATTGTAAAACTAAAATACGCTGCTATTTTTTCACCGTGTTATAATGGAGTTCTACCAAGTAAATGCCAATTCAATCAAAAGAATTAATTACCTACTGTCATACCATAATATATATTATTATTATTATACGTTGTTTTTTTACTCTAAACCTTCAAAATTCTATTCTTTACTCTATTTGTGCATCGCTCATATCAAGCAAAACCAACAAACAGAAGGTGCTGCCACCTGATAAGAATTTGCATTTGAATATATTATTATTTATGGGAAGTTCAAAGACAACTAAACGATTATAATTTTTAAATAAATACATACAACTTTATAACACTGGGAATCCCCTATAATCTGACAAATAAAAACTGTCCCCACTTAAAAGTTTTTTAAAGTATCAAATATTTTTACATTCGTCGCTGCCACACTTTTGCAGTCATTTAATAAAAGCAATATTTTCACCGAATCCAATCTAAAGATAAGATTGATAGAAAAAACATTGCGGAGTGTTTTTATTGTAAGAATGTCTGAATGAGATAAATAAAGCGATGTATAAGAATTTGATAAAAACTATGATACATATTTTTATAATTTAAATATGGCTTGCAGAAGAGGTAACATGAATTGTAAGTAATCTTTGTGTACGCAGTCTGCCACTATAATAATAAAACAGCTTTTTCATACCATTATTATTATTTGAAACAAGTAAAAAGAGAACCGCCTACAATAAAAAAGCTTTAGCTTTAGTCTGAAATTTCATTAAAAATCTTACAACAACTTACGCCATATCCAAAAAATAGTTTCAAGCTTTCTATGGTTTGAGGCTCGCTGATTGGATTATCTCGATAAGGAGAAAACGTGTTTTGCATTTGGACGAATCATCATATTGATTTTTAAAAATATTCACTGTATTTTTGCGGTACTTGTTAAGTAATACTATTTTACAATTGATTATTTGCATTATTATCTGAGCTTAAAAAACACGTGATTTTTTCTTAATTTTACTCACTTTTTAATAACTTTATATTTTCTTTTAAAGGACTAGCAGAATCTAAGGCTTTTTGGGTTTTGTAAATAAGTCTAGTTTCCCAAAAAAAAATGCAAAAAAAGGTAAACTTAAAAAAAGAAACATTTTAGATAGTGTTATAATTCATGATATCGACTTGAGGTGCTTGATGAAATTTTAATATCAAATTTGCTGAAAAGCGATACCCAGGTAGTAAGTGACAAAACGTGTGGAATCGTACAAAGTTTCAACAATTCACAATTGATATACTTATAAAGATATATGATAATTGTTTATTGAGTGCTTAAATTCAAGATTTACAATTTATTTATCTCAATTTAGAGAATAGCTTGTAAATTTTACTTATTTCAATAAACAAATCCAGTGCAAATAAATTTGAATTTGATGGTGAAAATCTCTGAATCAATAGATAATCTTTTTTATATAACTTCGGAGATAACTTTGAGTGCTACATTTTCAATTTTATAAAATGTAGTTTCTAGCTAGTGGAAAAACTAAGCTGTTATTTTTTAAATCTTCAAATTTTTGAACTGAAATTGAAAAAGTTTCTGTGTGTTTTTTATCGCTGCTAGTCTCAAGAGATATCGTATCACAGTAACGATTACCAAATATTATTCTAGAAGTACAATAGTACCGCAAGATAGTATTTGCCTTCTCGCTACCGATTCAGTGTAGTGTGCTGGCTAAGTTATCGGAGGAAAGTTTACCGAGCTATCTAGATTAATGAGCATGGCACGCTGTGGCCTTCTGGTTGGGTGACTTGCTATTTGTGTCGGTATGTTAAAAAGCCAAGACCTCTGTGTCGAAGGTTTATCAGTTTTTTTTTCAGTTATATACATCAAAACAATCGCAAACGAATAACTGATAGATATTTATATTGTATTCAGACTATTGAGCTATTCGATCTGTACTTTAAGATAGGCTAGCGAATGAAATATAGTCACAATCAATACTTATTTAAATACATATAATTTTGTAACAGTAAATCTCGTAGGAAGTCTTTATAGAAAAAAGAAGCATTATTCTTTTTATAGAATAACTTAATTTTTTTTTTAATATTATATAGTATGTATATTTTCATAGGCATTTTAAGAAATCATTTCTAAGCTTTTTTCTGATAATAGATTAATTGTCTAATGACAAGGTTGCATAAATTTATGGTATAATTAGTGTGTATTAGCTCACGTAAGTGACGTACAAATAATTAAACAATCTATGAGAATAATTAACTTTAATGAATTCAGTCTTGAATTAGTATAGACCAGATAATCAGAACTATTTTATATGTGATTGAAATATTTTAATTTTATATTTAAGTGTCGTCTTATACCAATGCTTATTAGAGTATATTTCAGATGAATCTTTAATTTAATGTTAATCTACATTAATTGGTGTAAGCTGTTTAATTGCGAATAAAATATAATATAGGTATATATATTAAATGAATGGCAAGGAGAAATAGTTTTGACACTAATTTATATCTCGTTTTCATCAAAAATTTCGTTTGTCTCATCCGTCAATTAATTATATTAGATTTATAACTAGATAGGGCTATTAATTAAGTGTCATGAAAAGGCAAAACATATAAAACAGGAAGATAGAAAGCTGAAAGTTTCATTATAACACAGTAGCAGCTGAAATATTTAGGGCAAAACGTTACTGATATCGAACAACAGAGACCGAAAAGTTCTGTTGCTAAATTTAGATGGAAACGAATAAGTTCCTCTCGTCCTGTTTTAGATGTAGGCTTGCCGCGTGATCGCAATTCTCGTTGCCAAATTGGTCCCAGAGCTACACAAAAAATAATATCAAGACTGTTTTCGAATCCCTTCTTCGTGACATGTCGCTCCGGTATATTGGAAATGTCACACAGTGATAGTTTTATGATTTCTTTCGCAAAAAAATTTTCTGCAAAATATTTTTAATCTACTATTGAACGATTTTTTTATTTCACATAGCGATGCAACGGAATCTATTAATTTAATCAAAAGATAGACCCAATTGAATGTAGTTATGGCATATATTTTAATGATTAAATTATATTTAACATATTTTGTAATACAGCTCGCATTATGAAAATATTCACGTTAATAAATAATAAATGTAAAATTAAATAAAAACCTATTTTTTCTAACAGAAAGGACGTCGAAGGAGTATTGATTCTAACATATTTTGTGTGTATATTGTGAAGTGTATTTAATAACATAGCCATTATCAAAAATATAAACATGAAGTTTCCTATATTTAAGAGCAAGGCATGTATTTAAAACAGTTTACCTGTGCAGAGTAGACATATTAAAAAAAGGTTTTATTGTATTCAAAGCGGGTGACGGTCCTGCTCTCTGGTTAAAAAAATAAGGGACCGTATGCCTCAGTGAGCTCTCAATGTTGTCAACCAATACAATATGGGTAAATACATTATTTTTGTCTAGCGAAAATAATGATCTTATTCAGCGAATTATAAAAAAGGATAGCTGGAATAAGAAACGTCCCTTGCAAGGGCCATAGTTAAAAATTGCTTTTGCCTCATTGGATACTGGAAGGCATTTGTTAAAAACCAGCGAACCTTGCCGCGGGCACAAATAAGATTAGATTTAAATTTAATAATAATACGTTTCTTAAAATGTCGTTTTGTTATATTTGTATGAAAAAATCACAACATTTGTAATGCAATAAATTTTGCAAATAATGTCTTCTTAATGTGAGTTAGTGACAATCGAAGAATTTTTTGAGTATAAGAAGTAAATATGCAAACAATTTGATCCCTGGTTCATTTCACATTACATTAAAAATATTCAAAAAAAATGATAAAGATTTTTATAATTAATTTGTTATTGTCCATTATAAAGAAATATTTTATGAATAAATGAATGAATGAGAAAAAAATGTATCTGTATTTGTTTTTATACATGTAAATAAGTAATAAGCATTTTTTACAAAACTATCGAAGAATTTCGTCATACATTATTAAAGTTTAAGATACATCATATCAATATATTATATTTATACAGCAAAATATTAATACAGGTTATTCTCGACTTACGATCGAGATAGTTCCTGGACTGTGGTCGTAAGCCGGATTGGTCGTAAGTCGAATTTCATACAAATTATGTACGAACTTACTTAAATTGTTTTTATAAATCTATTGTATTTCTCTTTTTTTGTCACATCTTCTCCGTTTGCATTAAAAACAACGAAGGGAAGAGGTGAGAAACAAACGACATTCTTTGCACACATCCGCGATCTACTGACCGGCAGGAAGTATTTATGGCATCATCTTTTTTTACGCATCAATCAGGGCTCACAATGGCGCACCGTAATGCATTTTAGCAAAAATGTTATTTTTTTGTCGTAAGCGCGAATGGTCGTAAGTCGAACCGTCGTAAGTCGAGGACTACCTTTTGTATTTATTTGGTGTATCTTTATTAGCCTTCTTAATGTATGTGGAAAGAAACATTACATTTTTTTATATTAAATTGGAAAATATCTGTTTTCTTTACTTATAAATTATAAAACAAAAAATCCGTAGCTTGTTTTTCAGAGACGAATTTTCCATATCTGTTTAATGGACAAAGAAAGTTGTCGATAAACTGGAACAAAGAAAAGTGATAAATAAATACATATTACGTAGGCGTTGTATACGCCCATAAAAATGGATGACTTAAATAAAAACGACTACACGCCTTATTAAAAAAATGTATGTACACATAATCAAAACTTCCAAAAGTAATAAATTGTCAGCTTAGTATAATATAACTAGACATCAGGTAAAACTTAATTCAAAACAACGTATTTAGTTAACTAATCGCGTAATAAAAAAAAATGAAACTGACCGATTATGATAATTTGATTGCATCAATTTATATGTTAATATTTTTCATTCACTAAATTTATACGAGTTTTAAAGATAATGATAATTTTGAGTGGGAGCTGGTTAGGGTAAATTAGTTTCGTATTATCTACACACTGTAAAGTACGTTTAATTTCAAACGTGTTTATAATTTGTTGGATTTTTATTATAACTCCAGTAATATTTCAGAGATATTTATATTTATTATTATTTATCACTATGATTACGTTTATAAAACATGAAAAAATACACACCTACTGAAAATGAAAAATGTTCAAAATAAACGTCACGAAATTAGTTCGAAAAAGTTTTAGAATTTTGAAATACTCATATATTTATGTTTTCGTTGAGCTCCTGGCTTGAAAATACAAATTTTTAGATATAACTAATCCTAATTTCATTTTAATTGAGCGAAACTAATGGAATGAAACACTCTTGTATTTTATACAGAGATTTTTCGCTCACTAAACACCTGGCGATTTGCATTCCAAGAAAAATGTATACATAATATTATTTTGTACAAATTGTGAGTACGCCTTTCTATTTTATTTATCTCAAAGATTGCAAATTCAAAAATTGCCTAATTCCCAATTCATCCAAGTAACGGACAAATATTCTTGCAACATTATTAAAATTCCTGTTAAATCCACATCTTGAAAGGTATGAAATCCTTAATCTGCTTAAAATAATTTGTATGCTCTCAACGAGCA
This sequence comes from Himalopsyche japonica, assembly GCA_028555115.1. Taxonomy (NCBI): domain Eukaryota; kingdom Metazoa; phylum Arthropoda; class Insecta; order Trichoptera; family Rhyacophilidae; genus Himalopsyche; species Himalopsyche japonica. Next base: position 122,120 of record JAHFWJ010000749.1, on the reverse strand, counting down.
GCCGCCGATGAGATACCTCTATTGTATTCGATAATTGCAAATTCTGTCGAGGACTTAAGCCCTTCCCCCATTATTATTATACAGTCAATAAAAAACAGTATTTTACCCTTTCTAAGAAAAAATATTACAGGTAGTGCTGCCGATAAATCCTTTTTGTGAAAATTCAAAGCCCTTCGCGGTCTCTTAAAGTGTCAGAACTGATCCGAAAGAGGTGAACTATTTACTTCTACAAAATATAATGTTAAGGTTGAAATACTAAAGAATTTTAGTAAAGATTTATTTCGATTGTTAAAAACGTCTGGTGTGTATTGAATGAATACATAAAATTGCATTCGTACATACATTGAATTCACTCCGCAATATCTTTACGTTGTTTTTAATTTCCGTTAAGAAAAACAATTTGATCAAAGCCAATATTCCTATTTCTACATAAGAATATCCTGCAATTATTTAAGTTAAAAATTGTATGTGCTTTTTTTACATTCTTATACACAAATATGACCCAAATCACCTTCATATTGGTACGAAAAAAAGACAAATAGTAAACAACTTTTTCCTGTTCGTTAACTGTCTTCACAGAATAACTTCTAAGTGAAATTTAATTTAAACTCTCATTATTTTTTAAAACAATAAAAAGATGAAATGAAACTTGAAATCAGTAAAAAATATATACTTGAGAACCAAGCGGTTTAACGTTTTGACGTAGATTATCAAACAACTAAAGCTAGTCCTTGGATGTTTAATTAACTTTTGAAACTATTTTCTTTATATTTTAAGCTCAGCAGTGATTATAAAAGTTTTGCCTCAGTTTGAAATTATTCACTCAAAAAATACTCTAAGAACACCTTCAATTCTTATTTTTTAGCAAATTACTAATAACTCTATTGTTGAAGTAAAATTTGGAATGGTTAAGTCTAAAGATATGTCTAAATATCAATATTCTCAGTGTTTTAAAATTGGCCTGGAAATAGTATTTGAAAGCTTATAAGTGGGTATATTATGTATATTAATGAATATATAATATATATTATGTAAAATATTTGTTTTAATTGTATTATATTGCAAAAACATGTATGTTGTAATAAACTGTTTTTTAACTCTTTAGGGGCTGCAAAAGTAGTTCAAAAATTTTGTTGACGTGAGCATAGTGCACCCCGTGGCGAAATAACAAGCCGAAGCGGATAATGTAAATCATAGCGTCCTGAAATAAGGTTCCCAGCTCCTTATCTTTGGTTGGGGGAGCCATAAAAAAATCATAGTTCTCAACAAGGACCGTCCGACGAGCATATGCAAAACGCGTAAAAATCGTCTGGCGTGAATTTACGACCTGTCGATGTGTGCAAAAAAGCCGCTGCTTTTGTGGTTTTATCCGCAAAAATTGATCGCTGAAACAAAGCTGGAATAAACTTTCGAAAATTATGCATGAAAATGTACATACAAAAGTCAAAAAATACAAAAGGATCTTGTAGAGTATCAATGAGGTATGCTTCGAAACATTTTGTAGGTAGGTTCAGATCAAGTTAAGTTACCAACGAGAGGATAATTTAATAGAAAAATATTTTTATCTGTCTCACTAAAAAAGTGTAGTAATGTAAATATTCGTGATAATTGTGACTTTATTATAATATTTTTTTATGTTTTATTACAATATAATTAATAGTACAGTATATGAAACATAGTAATTTTGCATGTTCACATAAATTCAACTCTCAAAATATAGAATTATATAAAATATTTAGTTTTTCTGTCGTTACCGTTGATAAATTTATTATGTCATTTAAACTAATTAATATTTTGAAGCAATTCTGTAGATATTGGTTATTAGCTTTTTACAAATTATACGTTGTTTGTTATAACTACTTAATTTTTCTTTTACTTCGTAGTACAGAAATTACAAATATACTCATATATAAAATATGTTTTTAATTTTTCTTACAATCTATGTGACAAAAGTAAATTAACCTTTTAATATTGACTGTCAATCATTTATAACTATATATTTGGAACAGGAATGAATGGAAAAATACGGCCTACACCCTGAATGTTTTGTTTAGGTAAATATTATGCCTATTTATATAAAATTTTATCTATAAAAAGTATTGTACTATTTTCAGACTAATACAGTAGGAGTAGAAAACAAATAGATTTGTATAAAATCTGATACAACCAAAAAGATGTTAGAAATATTAAATACCCTCCTTTAAATATTATTTTATCGTATTTGATATTAGTAATTTCTGCAGATTCATAGGTAATACCTTGTGGAGACGATTATAATAAAATGAATATACTGCACGGCGACACTTCAGTGCCGTGCATCCCAATATTTTGCATTGTATACAAATCGCGAGACAATCCGGAGGCGTGTTTTTGAAACAAAAAAATATGTTAAGTTTTTTATTTCACAGCCCTCCGGGAGCAAACGCGGTATTATTATTTACAGAGCAATAAATTATAGCTCGTGGAAATTAAAAATATATAGTCAAGTAGTTATAGGAGTGTAATGTTGTAATGATTTATTAATCCTCTGGTCTGTAGAATACCAAGAGCCTTATTTATCCTCTTTTACGTGCAGTTATTGTAAATATTTTATATATTTAACAATGGTTGAGTTCCTATAATTTTATACTATATCAGAACAAGTTTTCGCGATTTATTCAAATGTAAAAAAACAATGTTTTTTGATATTATTCCTTCCCAATATTTAAGCAAAAAGCGATTGTCATCATTTTAAAAGGGATGATTTTATAGAAGTTTCATAAATATTGTATAAGTTTAGTTTTTGAAATGTGCAATTCATAATTTGTTTTGACTCCGCTTGCTAGTCAAAAAGCCTGTATGAAAGACAGTGTGCCCTATATGAGATAACGAGCATCAAGTGATTCTCTGTAACAACCAATAGAATTTCAGTAATCCATTGATTGCATTGGCGACCAATTGATTTATTTAAAAATTGTCTACAAAGGCATTAAAAAATATAGAACAAGGAAAAAAGCGCCAAAAGTTATTTTATATAACTTATTCAACGTCTAATACAATCGATTATAGTTTTCAGAATAAAATCGGGAAAGGGATAGTGCTATCAAATTAGGATCGCAGACTAAGTTTGTTTTCGAAAGGTCGTTTTAAACGTTTTCTTCATTTATTTTGAGAAATAGTGCGATTTTCGTATCACCATTGGGTACAACCTCTCTTCCATACTTTTTATTTGTCCAAGGAATAACTGATTTCATAGATAGTTCATTTTAATTTGATTTTCATATAAAGCCATTAAATTGCTTATCATTCTAAATAGATTTAGTTAACTTTATTCTTATGATCATAATTTAAAAAAAAATCATTTTTATACCATATCTATATAAAGTTAAATTATACGACGATTGCTTTTGATAAAATAATAAAACGAATCTTTTAAGTAAATAAGCTACTATCTGTTATCGGCTGAATTCCCGGGATAATTTTGTTTTAGATTAAGATAAAGAGAGTTATAAGCTATCTTACTTCCATACCTCGTTAGAACTAGATGTCTATTTGAAAAGTGCCGAACAACACCACATGGCGTTGCTCTTGTCGAAACATAAACTTATTAGATCGGATGTGCCTGGCGAAAGATATATTATTCTTTGTCCCTATTGCAAACGCGACCCACCCTACGTCACTGCGCAGAAGATAAATTTGAATCTAAGACAAGTCTTCCCCGAAGCTTTTTTCCTCGAACGCGCCGACTTTGTCTCCGGATGGATATGTAAATAATACACCTTGATACAAAAGATACAACAATTGAATGTAAAAATATGTTTATTTTTATATAAGTTTTTCAAAACAGTATTTGGAGTATTTGATGAAGACTAAAATTTAAATTAACCTTATTTTTTCGCGATAGCTAAACATAAAATAATATTTGTCATTATATGTCAAGTTAAAATCAAGTAATATAAGTCAGTAAAGGAGGGCTGGTTGAGAAGCAAATAGTTTGATTTCTGATATGGGATTACTAAAGCTCATTAGTTTTTATGGGTTTACTGGAATTATAAAAATAAACTTTCAAATATGAAAAGAAATAAATAGTAAATTTATTAAAATCATGTCTAATATATTGAATAATCTTCTAGTACGATAACTTTTAATTTGAGCAAACCAAAGTTAAGATGCGTTTTTATATGCCACCTCTTTTTTATGTTTTAGTTGACTTTCAAGTAGACAAATAGGTTTTGTAGACAATTTCAATTGAACTAAAAAAATTTAGTAATTTATTTTAACATTGATGAATCGAAAACACTTGACAGGTTTGTCGATTTAATAAATGTATAACAGCTGAAGAAGTGTCCTTCTATGACGGTAAAATCAACACGTGTAAAAAGCAAGTCGTCAAAACCCATTATAATTTATCTATGATGAAAAAAATACCAACTTTTTAAGAAAAATAGTTATTACTTAAGAATGTCTCTATTCCCGGGATAACATACGGTTGCAAAAGATCGATGAAAAACATGTTTTTACGGGACGAATTGTGCATATTTCTTGAACCCGACCCTCCCTACGTCAGAGCTGTGCCGATAAATTTGCCCTTATCCCTTGCTAGGGAATTTTTAACCCCGGCGTGCGTGGCTTTTGCATTCCGTTTCAACTGTCACCTGAGAGCGACACCAAGTCATTAAAAAGTCTTTTAAGCCCATAAGAAATGTTTTCGAGTATTTTCGAAAAAAAAACCTTTTCATTTTCTTGACGCTTTAACCGTCTGACCTATGATAAAATTGATGTAAAAAATATATAATTAATACATAAAAGATATATATTTTTACTATAAAGAAATATTGACTGCCGAGAACATATTTACATAAATGAAAAAAAAATTCATGATATAAATAACTGAAATGTTGCACTAGAGCCAAAAAATCATATTCTAATAAAATATTTAAAAATGTTTTATCTACCATCGCCAATACTTACAAAAAGATTTTATATACAAAAAATTATTGAACTTAAATCGATTAAATAGAAAGATACGATATCTAGCTTATGTAATAAGTATGTAAGTGAATAATAATTATGCCACCATGAATGACTTGTACTAAAGTATGCCGGTTTATTTCAAATTCTATAATTTATGTTTATACTATTGGATGTTATACATTTATTCATTTATGGTTTTCAGTTTCAACGTCTTTGATTAGCAAGGTATTGAATTGAAATATTTTTTTTTTAAATTTACTTTCTAATGTGAATAGGGCAGTCGGATTTGAATGAGTTTTTAGAATTTCTAGTAACAGCCACAGATAAGGAATGAAAATTTTCTCGAGAAAGTATTTATACATTCGAGTCGCAATGGTTTTATTATTTTTATATTTTTACCTACTTTTGATAAAATTTTTGCGTTTCTTTTTCTTCGGAAAGAAATATGCTTTCTTATGCTTGAAGAAAGCAGCATTGCTCGCTGAAATACGAATATGTCTTGAATGCAGATGAGCTTATAAAACTAAAATTCAGAGTAGAAGAGTTTTAAAAGCTAATGTTTTCCATTCCGAGCGGGAGATTTATAAGTCCGTGCATTCAGTTGTCATCGCTTCTTTGCCACGGTTTTCATCACGTCTGCATAAGTATATTCGCAGATCCATACTAAATATTCGTTTTGAAAACGTAATTCATTTCGTGAATTCACTGAAGGAAAATAATTGAAGTACATAAAAAAATAGGTATTGTTTAATCGTATCAGTGTGATTCATTTTTGTCGGTAATGTTACAAAATACAAATTTAACTCAAAATAAAAAGGATAACAACATACTTATCAGTATCATTATTAGAATCACAGTAAACTAATCACAAATCATAGTAAATAAATCACAGTAAATAAATCACAAAAACTCAGTATCATTATTAAAACTAACTTTTCAATCTAAAATTATTCAGTGTTAGTTTACTTTTAAGATGCTCAAATCATTGATTAAATTTTATTTTATTTTATTCACTATATTTTAATTCTAACTTTTGTTAACAGAGAACGTATTAGCAATAATAAATATATTTTATTTCGGACTTTATTCTCAAGTAATGACAAAACAAATCCTGTTAACAAACTTAATCAGAAAAAATTTATGAATTCAATTATGAAATTAAACCGTGGGTGTTGCTTACAAAATGAACTTACATTTTGGAAAAAAATTGTTCTGTGGCAGGGGTAGTTTTACCTGATGCCTTTATGTACTAATCTCACATGTTATTGGGGATACTAAAATAGATCCCATTCATTCGGAGGGAGTGCTTAACATGAAAGGGTGCGCACAGATGACGATTTTACTCGTTTTTCATAGATAAGGAATAATGGCAGTGCAAAGAAGGGTTATGTGACAAACTGGAGTGCGGAGAGATTAAAAGACACTAGACATGCGCTGTATTGCGCGCATTCAAAAACCATAAATTAAATCTGATCTAAACTAATGGCAAATATTCGTGTCTATGGCATGATGACTTTGCATTTGCGCTGCATATCGCACTGCAGCTTTCGAGTAAAACTTGAATAAATAACGAAATGATACTCACAATGCCTTAGTGTTTTAGATACAACAAAAGCGCGATTATTTTATTGCACAAACGAATTTATTTATTTAAATGTTTATTGATAATATCTGCTGAGAAGAAATAGCGCTTGTATAAATGATTCTTGTCTAATAAAATCTGTATTATAAAACTATATTGCATGTTTGTTTGTGACCATTGAAATAGGGATTGCATTACCGGTTTACCGGACCAAAATGCACCAGCGGTAATTACTGGTAAATTAAAAATGCTTTGGAAATGGTTTTGGAAAGTAAAAAACCGGTTTTTATCGCGAATTAATGTCAGATACAGGCATATTGTAACGAATTTTACTTATGATACATGCATGAGGGAGTGAGAAGTTTTTTTTCAACTACGGAACATCGATAAAAAGTTTTTTACTCGTCACGTCATCTGTCATCGCAGTCACCGTGATGCCCACTGCAAGCTGCAGCTGATCCTAGTTTTTATGGAATAGATAGCGAAGAAAATTCGTATTTAGGTACATATTCAACTATGTTTTCATTATACCAAAGCAAATAACCATTTATTAATAAACTGTATAATCCAATACATTGTTTTTTTATTTTATTTTAATTATGAATTTATTTTCACATATACAAATTATGCAACGCATATAAAATATATATACTACAGCAATAAGTAAATGGATAAACTAATAGTTTAACGTATGAACTTTTTATAGGCAGGTAAACCAAATATTTCAAAGTCGTAATTTAAATAAATCAATCTCTGTGTGGCAAATAATAAATTATCCAATTTACTTAAAAAAACCTGAAACATATTTAAAGTACATTTTAGGACATTACTATTCACCTGAAATGTATTTTAAATCATTTATGTTTCAATCCAGGATACCATTTTTAGTGAAAGTAGACACGTACAGTTATACTTTGATGATATAATCCAGATCTTTTTTTTTTTCATTTACCGATAAGAGGTGAAATTATTTACCGTTTACCGGTTATTGAAATTTGACGGTTAATTGCAATCCCTACATTAAATAATTAAACAACTTTGTTCATTAGAATATCCATATTTTAGGTGCAATCCTGTAAATTTTAAATCTGAACTAACATTACATATTCGTATTTATTTATGTGTGTTATTGCGTTATTATGTATATTTTTCTGTTTGTCTTTTATATCTGTAACAAAAAGCACATAATAATTAAAGAAAATACTATTACGATGGATAATTTGAAGTCATTTAAAATTAAAATTGTTACATTAATGGTATCCAAATGTATGAAGTACATTCACTAATATTTTGCTTCGGTTGGGTAACGATGTTTGAAACTCGGCGTTTCGCGCATTAGATATGTCTGACTTACTTCATAATCTTATCTAAGAATATTATTCAATACATAATATATTCGTGTAGTGAATGAAAATGAATAGAATGATAGACAACACTTATTAGATTACACACATTTAATCAAAATGAAATCAACCTTTAGACGCCGGCGTAAAGTAAATCGCTAAAAAGATATATATGTATAATATATTAAGTTGCGGTGGTATGTGGCGAGTTGGAAGTGGTCTAGGTATTAACACTCTAAGCGCCGGAAGCCTAAATCAAAGGACTTTATTCCTCTGATCTGCTGAAATTCAAAGATATATTATTAGAGATGTACTATGAAATTTCTTAGTTAAATCGCATGACAATAAATACGGTTGTTTTAATTTTAAATCACTGATCTTATTGACGAAACATTTCAGTTTCTCTGGTGAATTTAAAGCCATAAACAATGTTTGAAAATATAATTAGTATCAGTATAATTTATTGTACTTTGCATATTATGTATATTATGTTCTACGTGGTTTATTAAAATTCTATACATGGAGTTATTATCAATATATATTAATTCATGATATCAACTGAAGGTGCTTGATGGATTTTCAATATGAAATTTGAAATGTAACAACTTTGTACGATTCCAAATTTTTTGTCACTGACGACCCGGGTTTCGCCTTTCGGCGCTCTGTACAAAGTTGTAACAATTCAAATACACATTAATTTAAAATTAAAATAAAGCGCAATATTTAGTTATATCTTCACAAACTATGATATAAAGAGCAGAGCTGTTTTCACTCTTCGAGAGCATTATCTGATGATACATTAAAAATTAAAACAAAGCAAATAGAATTTTATTCTTGAATCTTCACATGATTTTTAATAGATTGTGAAAATGTTCAATGAGGATTGGACCCGGTGATTGCACCGTGACCCAGCAGATATAATCTGATATATTGTATTTTTGACACAAATTAAAGAATAAAAGCACATAATGATTTAAGCGTCTGATATTGTTAAGAATTTTACAAAACGTGTCCTTAAATGCTTCATACGTAAATATATTAAAAGAGTTAAAACTTATTCTAAAAACACGTTATCGGTTTGTAATTTAAGTGTAGGCTCGGTTCTTAGAGTGTTAAACCTTCAAAGGCTTGAATCGCCTGAGCAATCTGAGCCGGCACAAAGAAAAGCAGCTTTATTGGGCTGTTTATTTTGCTCGTAACCGCTTAAGCAGAGTTACAACGAAATAACAGAGCTAGCCACAAATGGCTTGATAGGTGATGCCAGCGTCGGTGTATGGAACACAAATTATAAAGCTCAATGTAACTAGAAGTTTATTCTTCTGTTTTGTACGTGGTAAATAAAGCGCCCAAGGGCCGATTTGACCAGCGGCTAAGGAACTTAAAAACTTTCCGCTTTTACGAGTATAAATGCGTGCTCTGACTGCCATAGTAAGAAATGGAAATCTTCTTTAAAAATTTGCTGTCCAAATATAAAAAAAAATCCAAATATCTCATTACTAAATAAAATGACAAACACTCTTTTACGCATAGCACACTTCAAATCCATATAAATATCGATAATTATTTAATTTATCTAATTATTTTTTTCTTTCTCCGAATCAATTGATAAGCATTTCCCAAATGCCCATATTACGCAAACAAAGTAATTATATAACGATGTTAATACAGAAAATTTATGTTATCTTATCTTCTTAAATATTATTTTACTTCAAAGATAAATTGTACTTTACAAAATACTACTGTTATCAACTTCACGATTTCAGCGTACTCAAATATTTTCTCGAAATATTCAGGGCTATATGTAATGTAAAAATCTACGTCAGTTAATATAAATCTAAGTAAATATGTTGGGTACATAGTTGCTGTGACCATTAATAAATACAATATTTACATTGATGACTTAACTAGTTTATACTTGTTTCGTAACACGTCACGTTAGAGCTATTAATTGTAATTTAGTTATAATTTCTATTTCAACTAACAGAGATTCTTGGCATATTACTGCGCACTTGATGAAAGATGAAAGTCCGTCCGAAGCTTTTGTAAGCTCTTGTCAATCATGAAAGCATTAACTTTGAAGCAAGTCTAGACAAAAACCTTTATCGTATAAAAACATATGTTTACATGTTTTTCGCATAGAATTTAAATAGTTTTATTCAAAGGCGATTGACTAAATATTTCTATACTTTGTAAAAACCTTATCTTCATACATAAAATGTCCATTAAACAAAGAAATTTTTCACATGAAAGGTTATTTTGAATATCTGAATAGATATTTAGCCTAGATATTTTTTGATCTATTTTATTCTCAAAAAATGAGCTATTATCGATTTTATATACAGTGTTACAAAATTTTACTCTTTATACATATAAACTAAATAATATTTCTGGAATCGTTCTCAAACATAGCAAAAAATATCTGCTTTGTTTAAAAATTTTGACTCAATAATACAGGAAAAATGTTTGTTAAACTAAAAATATTCAATTGGCGATCGCTATTTATAATTGTGACTACCGAATTATACCTATTGTTCAGAAGCCATTCCCTTCTATAATTTTTAGAAATCGTAGAAATGTGATATTTATTATACGTGATTGGGTGGATGACATCACCGTTTGGATTATATTGTGACCAACGTATGAATCAAGCTTCGAAAGATAAATATATTTACTGAAAAAGAAGAGAAATTATTTATTCAAAATTTTCACATTATAATATTTCAAGTAATCAATTGCTTTGTATTTTTCGACAATACGTATTCATCAATATTTAATAAAACCAAGAATAGCTTATCCCCAGATTTATCGCATAAAAATGATGTTGATTCAATTTGTCACCATTTTTCTCAACCAAAAGATTTTCAAAAAAAAATGTTATCACCAAGTTTTGAAGTGAATTGAATAATGTGATACTTATTTTATATCTCTCAATCCCTGTCTATACACTGTATTATTTTTTAGATATTGAAATATCAATGCACTTAAGTGCTAATTAAAATCTCTTCATTTCGTAATATTTAATGTTTGATTGTTAGAATGCCGTCACTTAATTCACATTGACTTACAATAAGTATCTTTTATTGTTTTTGAAAATGTTTGCATACCAATCCATCCATAATATTATGATGCTTTACATCAAATTCGGTTGTTTTATTTGCGAAATTTCTTTGACGACTGTCAAAACAATATTTCCGGTTTCCGAGCTGGGTCTGATTTATTTTTGTTAGTAAAAGTTTCGATCGGGCTGAGGAGTTTTGGATGGTCGGTTTTTAGATTTACGCCCTAGGGGGGCAGTACTTACGCGAAGACTATCGTGGGCCGCCAAAAGTGGATCGGAAAGCGACAAACTTTTGCTACCGACTCAATAAACTTTATTGGTATTGATAGTAGAACTCTATGTCTGTATTAGGGCAATTTAAATAACGCTCGCTATATTAAATATTTTTTTCTTACGTTTTTTCGATGTTACATTTTTTCAGTGTATCGTAAACATATCGTGATTGTTTATATGTAATTATGAAATTTAATGCCAATTATGTTTATTGAGCAATTATTTGTTTTGGTCAGCAATTATTTATTAAATAACAACTGAAATAATGCTAAATATATATAAGAGTCGTATTTGGTGTAAAACAAGATATTATTCATATACATTCATGGTGAATTATTTTTTTAATATAGGTTCAAATACAACAAAAACGAGAAATCTTTGCTTATTCAACATACAAATTTACTTTTAATGTGTTAACTGTCACTTCTTGATGGAAAGACGTGATATTTGAAATTATAAAAACACATTTTAAGTACAAATTCTATAGTTTATTTTGTGATCATAAACGGTTTCGCTCATACAAAAAAAAAACTTAACAAAATTGATATAACATAAGAACGGCTTTTTCTGCAAGTTATGAAAAATATTTTTTTATCATAATTTGTCTGGTTACAATGACATAACAACAAGACGCCATTAAAATAATATAGAATTAAAACACGTTTATCATATGATATAACGACACCTTTGTAATTTGACAATATTAATCAAATGGATTTCCAGAAAGTTTCATAATATTGGAAATCGAAATTTCTTAACATCGGAAATATGTGCCTACCAGATAAAATCGATGCTTTCAATTTCATTTCGCAATAAGTCTTAGTATTGGGTGAAATAGCCCAAAATATCCATTACATTCGGAAAGGTTCCCCGAAATACTTATGGCTCCGGTTCTGTTTTCTCGAGTTTGCCAAAAGTGGATCGGAAATCGTAAACTTTAGCAGAGAATTCGATTAATTCGATTGGTAGTCATGTCCGGTTACAACAGACGAGTTAGCAACTGTTTGATGGATGGTTTGTGCAAAAAGGAATTTCAAAGAGTTTTATCTTTATCCTGGAACACATCTTATTGACATTGTATTATACGTGATAATCCAGATAGATTTCACAGTGATCTAATTTTACTACGATTGAATTGGAAAAAATACGATATTTATATGATTTACTTGTATTAGTCATTTAATATTTGAATATAAAACACAATTGTTTCAGTACTATTTCCAAATATATTTATATAACGATCAATTGATAACATAAAAGTCTTAATTTATTGATTGAATTGGCATTCACTTGGTAGAACTCCATTATAACACGGTGAAAAATAGCAATGTATTTTAGTTCTACAAAATTATTTTTAACAAATATAGTTGATAGCTATTTCGGCTCACGCCATCGTCAGAACTATATATAGATAGTTCTGACGATGGCGTGAGCCGAAATAGCCTTCAACTATATTTGTTAAAAATAATTTTGTAGAACTAAAATACATTGCTATTTTTTCACCGTGTTAAAAGTCTTAAAAAGGTAATTACAAGTTTTAAAAATAAAGAATTTAAGGATACAAAATATACGAAAACAGAAATAAATAATAAAACATTTGGTTTTATAAATCGTTAGAGCTGCGATTAAACTTAAATTCAACTTAGCTGCGGAATCAAAAGATTATCCGAAGGTTACACGGACTTCAATTATAAAGTTAATCTAATTAATTATAAAACCAATTGACATTGTTTGACACAATTTCGTAATATTTAAGATTTCTAATGATCAGATACATATTGTAATACATTTTGATATTTTTCAAATAAAATTGCGATAAGCAATAATCAAAAACCCACACTATAAATATTCATTGTTCGGATAACCACGGATTTGAATTATGTATAACAAAAAATACCAATGAGTTAATTAAATTAATACAACATTTGTTTAAAGATTTTTGCCACTGTTTTTATTATTTTAGCTGACCCGTCGCGTGTTGCTGCTATCACAGACTGTGAAAATTTAAGAAAAACTCATTAACTCGTTAACGAGTTAATTGTTAACAAAGATTCGCATAATATAAATTCAAACTCAGCGCCTATGTGTTTGCATCTTTGTAATAAAGGATCCAAGATGACAGCTTAATAACAACTGGAAATCAATAGATATTAACTATCACAAAAAAATCTTAACGAACAAACTAATATATGTCGGTCGCCTTTGCTCAATCCACTACAAGGGGCTGTTTTGTTTCCATAATGCACCATTTCCGTGCCATATGTAAGCTTATTGATATAGCCGCCTTTTTAGTTTTATTTACAATTTTTGAAATTTTCTAGTTTTATTGCTAGCAAGAAACAAGCTAAGTCGTTAAAACTGGAGAGAAGATGTATTGCGTACCTTTTCTACACAGCTATATATATATAATAGATAAGCAAATGTTCGTTTAAGCATAGTACTGACGATGGCGTGAGCCGAAATAGCTATCGACTATATCTTTGAAAAATTGTAGTACTAAAATACATTGCTATTTTTTCACAGTGTTAATTATTTAAGTAAGTTTTAATATTTATTATATAAATTAGATAATACATCGATTTTTGGGGGTAGTATGCCCAGAGGGGGTTGAGGAGGGGTGGTATGACAAAATCTTTTTGGTGGTGTACTCAATAAATTCGTAAAGTTTCATATCAATCGAATGAATGGTGTATTAATGCATTAAGTACAAACATACACACATGCATTGTTTTTTTATGTATTATACATAATTAAGCTGTTAAATATAATATTATTTGCAAAAACCACGATTCAGCCGATGACGACTGTATTTTAAAAGTCATTTCAAAAGGATGAATGTTTCATAAATATAAAAGTGCACCATGCATATTTTTTTGTATAATTTAAATATCTTCGCATAGTAAGTCTTATATAATCTTTCAATGAAAGAAAAATTAAGGGTTTAATTATAAGCAAATTAACAATTTCCTTCTTTTTAAAAAATTGTATAAAACATTGCTGTTTGTGGAAATCGATTTATTACACGTTCACTTTTCACTAAAGATGGATGAGACTTAATAAAATGGTATATATGTACTTAAGCAGTGACACACTCATGTTCTATAACTGCAAAATACGAAAGAAAAGCAAAATTACATTATTTGATATAAAAATGGCTACATTCTTTTTTAGTCTAAGAAAGTCGATCATAGTGACGTTTTTTGATAATCATTATTAACCCTTTGCACTCGTAATTTTTTTTTGGGTGAAGGTAGTCTCAACTCGTAATTAATTTCACGCATTTTCCAGGATTTATAATCAAAACTTAAAATGAAAATAAATCATATTTTTAAACGGATTTTTGTTCAACAAAAAGTTACACAGCGTGCATAAGACGAGTATATGAATCCGAGTATATGAATTTTAAACATAATATTTTTAAAAGCTTTAAAAACATTATAGACAAAGAGCTTTTGAAAATTTATTTATTAATGTGTTATCACCGTTAACATAGTTATGCTTTAAAATCAATTATATTTAAATGATTTTTAATATAAAAGAGAAATTTTCAGCTGAAAATGATAAAAATTCTAGCGATTTTTTTATGTCGATGCAAGAAGATTGCGATTTTCTCTATCATATGAATTTTAATCATATGATAGAGAAAATATTATCTGCACGATATATATACAATAATTTGATAAACAGCAGTAAAAACCAATAACATATGGTACACAGAAAATATTCAAACTTAAAGTTTTAGTTCCCCAGTGGGGACATACGAGTAGAACGCTTTTCTTGTTTGGTTCCCCAGAGGGGACATACGAGTGGAAAGGGTTAATACTCTGAAATATTATTAAACAAAACTATAAAAGGTTTTCTTCGTATGATATAAGAAGTAATAAGTATTTTTATTTTTTAATTACATATCTTTTAATAAATCGTATGACTTTTTGGCGTAAATGTAGTTTTCCTATATTTTTTTTTTATTATTTATAGTTGATATATCAATACTTAATAATTAAGGCTGTCAAATATTTATTTTAAGGTGTTAACTATAACTTATTGATGGAAAGGCATGATATTTTTAATAATAAAAACACACTTTTTAGTAATATTTTCACAATATATATTATGATCAGGATCAGTTGATTATGTTTGCGATGAGCAAAACCGGTCCAGATCATATAATATTTAGTATGGAAATGGTACTTAAAAATCACACAACAATGAAAACTGTTTGCGTATACTTTTCCAGCTTCATAGTAAAAATAAAATCTTAAAGATAAATTATGTTCGCCCAGATTACACTACCACTGGTAAGGTAATTTCTCCTCTCAGGCGTAGTTACTAACTTGTTCACTTCTTTGTGCGGCAAAAGATTGAGGCAGAACACATCACAACGACCGCAACGTCATAAAACCCATAAAATATCGTAACCGTTTATTAGAACGGCGCTATCTCCATGCATGAAGTGTTGGGTCCATCCACTTTTCTTGCGAGCTGCGGGTTGCATCCCCCTTAGGCAACAGCTCTCCAAACTAATTCCACAATGCATGTAATATTGCATCTTCGATACAGTAAGGAACAACGGCCTATCTTTTGGCACCATCTAAGTTTGCGATTACTTGATATATATCATTAAACTTGATACCCCCTCAGCTAGCAACGCAGCTTGTTTCATGAATCAATAAAATGACTATTATTTCAAACATATTTTACGCTATTATATACATATAAACTAATACTACAAAGACAACTTTAAAAATAAATTCTGAGAAATCGTTACGATTTTGAATTATATTTGATAATAATTTAAAAAGGTAGGAGAAGAAACGAGGTCAAAATATAATTTACTACCGAAAGTATTTACCAAAACTTTACAGGTTAAAGTGCGCATTTCTTTGTTTATGTATAACAAGGTGAAAAAATGGCAATGGATTTTAGTTCTACAAATTTTTTTATAAGATATAGTTAATACTTATGTCGGCGTCAGAACTATGTTCTAGTGCTAATTCTGACGATAGCGTGAGCCGAAATAGCTATCAACTATATCTTATAAAAAAATTGTAGATCTAAAATACATTGCTATTTTTTCACCGTGCTATGACGGAGTTCTACCCAATGAATGCACATTCAATTAATAAATTATATGTTCATGTTGTATACGATTTATAGATTCTTCAAAAAGCGAAACAAATTTCCATCATATTGGTATTAAATTGAATTACTAATAAAGCAATAAAGTTAAATTTGTTTTTGTTCAATAAATTTAATCAAAATAAAAGATTTATTTTTTCAGTAAATAAAACAAGTAAGCTTCTTGCTAACAAGAATTTTAGGCATTTTAACATAAACCGAGCTTTTGATAAAGTTATATTCTATGCGTAGTAATAACATTTTCTATTAAAGTTCGCATTTAGAGTTTTCATAAAATGTCCTATAAACTTCTGTATTTATTTCATATTTACTGCAATTTTATCACGAACAGCCATATACATTATATTTTATGTGGAATACTAAAAATCCACCCGCATATTTAGTATAAAAATTGATGGAATAAAATGTTTATTGTCACTTTACTTTTTATTATTTACTCGTATACGTTAAAAATAAGTATCCGCAACAACTACAGAGAATTTTACTTTATTATCACTTAATGACATTGAATTGAAATATGCTTTTTACGAACTTTTCATTAAAAGCTTATTTTCTTAATTTAAAATAAGCTTTCAATGAGCAGTGATACAGGAAAAATGTAAAAAAAAAAAGACAATGTTTAAATTTAGAAAAGTGTCATCAATTAATGTTTTGAAATGCATAATGACTATTATATCATACATTTTATTATAATTTTATCCAAATAATTCAAACACATCACACAAGTGACCAGGTGAAAACGAAAGAAACCACAGAGATATACTATGAAAATGGCGTGCCATGATTATAAAGGCATTTCGAAAATTACACATTTTTAAACTATGTAAGTGCATATGCAAATTTATTAGATGTAAAAATTAGTACAGAACATATTTTGATGATGTAATTAAGGTAATTATAAAACACAGTTGATTATTAATTATTTTTTTTAAGAAATTGATGTGGTTATTTTTTCTGTGGTTTCACTAGATAGTAAGTCAATTTAAAACACTATTTGAAAAGCACTTGCTGCTGACGTCTAAGACCACAAGCTCTTTATGCACTCTAACTGCATTTGGTTGCATTAAAATCTCGTTTCAGACGTGGGTAGCCCTTTACCCGAGAAATAAGTGTAACGTTCAAGAAACCTTCTTTCATATGATATGATTAGATACAGAGTGCTAGTATTGTAATATAAACCTCAGCCATCAGCCTATTGAACAAAATGCGATCGTGATGGATCACATATTATTAAGTACTTGTTGCTTATCCCAAATAATTCGAATCTTCCACCATAATATATTACGAATAAAAAAGTTATATTTCATATGTCTCGGTTTAACGATACAATAGGGATCGTTTGATCTCGCAAGACAAAAAAAATTATCTATAAACTATTTGACGTTGATCCAGAACTAATATGTGAATATTTTTCTTCGTGAAGTTTTGGATGACTGTCAATATTTATATCGTCTATTTGAATTTTTTTTTTTTTATTTTTCAAAGAAAGTATCGTACACTGTAATTCTCTGAATACTTACAATGCTTAATGTATTTGAAATAAAACATGTGTTATATGTTTAAATTTGATAGACAATATATTTTAAAGATTGGGTTCGAAGTATCGAAAAAATAATATAATTTAAATGTTTATAAATAAAGTAGATTTGTCCATAGACGAAAAAAGGATATATTTTAAATTCTATATAATATTTAAAAAATAATTTATACATAATGTAATACATATGACAATTAACTAATGTATAACATATATGTGAAATTTATAAAAACGAAAAAGTTCGATTAGCTCAATGACAGCATTGGAATTATGGCATGTTTGAATTTATGATTATCTATTATATAATATAATTCACGATTTTATGAGACAAACTTATTTTTTTTATTTTCGACTCATATGATCTTATTAATTTCAATTAATATATGTGAAATGTAAAAAAATATATACGATTTTCATGATTATACACAATATTCATACTGAGAAAATCTTTAGGATTATTCATGTAAACAAAACTAAATACCTAAGTATGTACAAGTATTCTGAGCGTTCACGATCCAATTAGTACTGGTAGATGATCTTGGGTTGGTCGAATACGTACGCAAGAATTAATTATAACGATCATCAAAGTTTCCACAGCAATAATATCCGTTTAATTATGCGCCGTGGATAATATATTTCAATCACAAAGTAATTCTGGAAACGAGGGATACCGGGATCGCATGGGGAAGAACTTCTACAAAGACCAAGGGATGGGCGAAGTCTTCAAGTGCTGCAATTAACAACCCCAGAACTGTCTGTCATTATATTGATATTAAGAAGGGCCATAGAGTCCAGTGACAGCAAACTTTCTGGGATACCAAAGAAGGGCGTAAGTGCAAAATTATATTGTTTAGCACAGCGCTTTATACGTAATGTCATTATACTGCCCAAACCCTTCCGAAGATATGTTGTCTTGTTATTAATAAAGTTTTAATTGGAAACAACAAGTATGCATGCAATCAAAATATTTGTGGTAACTTTTTCGTCATTCATATCTTCTTCACTTTAAGTGAAGTAAAAGCTGACTTAGATAATGTAGAAATCAGATTGGATTTTATTACTTTAATAAAAAGTGAACACTTAATTTTTTTTAATATAAAAACAAAAATAAATATGAAAAAAAAATGCCAATAATCTCTTCTAGAAATATAATTTGCACTTCACTGCAAAAACATTCGAGTTGTGAGTTGTGATAGAAAAGGAAACATTTATTTTCGGCACAATCTCATTATTATTTGTCCGTTAGTTGCAATTACTTTCGAATTAGAGAATTTTAGGGAGAAATCACGTTACCTTATTTCATTTTTATGTGTGAAAGCTTTTCGCGTTTCAGGTAGCTTTTTTTAGTTCTTTCTGAGGGTTAAAAAGCACGTAAAGAATTATTTGAGTATGTTCAATATTTCAAATAACCGGATATATAAAGTGAATTACTGTAAAAGACTATTAATTAATTTGATTTTCGGTACTGGATTACTATGACTAAAAACTCTTCAAATATTTTTTAGCATTACACGAAGAGCGATTGAATCTCATCAACTGAAATATTTCTTCAAAACCTGTTGTAACATCGTCTTGGATATTTTCTCAGGCAACCATTTGAAATCGCTCAAGCTGCTGTGTTTAGGGATACGTATAGTAAAACAGATTGTATATCCGTAGCCGTTTGTATTGCGAAAATTTGTGGTCCTGTGGTATACATAGTAAGAGATTCGTGGTTATTATATAATATACAAAAACAAGTCCATTGCAACAAATTGTTGGATTATCTTCGTGGGCATTTCTAATAACAAACCTACAAACGATGATAAGTGAATAACAGCTAGTTAAGCTTTATTAATCTGATTATGACGGTTTTGTAACTTGTTAGATGTCATTTTTTAATTCATTAAAAACATTCAACGAAAATAATTATTCTTATTTAAAAATGGTTATGTAAGAATGCGTGGGTTAAACAAGTAGCCAGTGGCTGGCTTCTGATTCTTTTATGTATCCAGTGGTCGAAAAAACTACTATTTTATGACTTGATAAGTAACAAATGCATCAAATATAAATGGCACACTAAGAATCTATTTACATATTGATCGGTTTATTGCACGGCAATTAACTTCTCCAGGCGAATATGTTGGACAAAAGATTTCGTATCTTGGTGTTGGATATAAAAGTTATTACTTTTTGATTACAATTCATAAAATTATATAACAGTAAACTTGACGTTAAACAGTTTGAACATTATAAGGTTAATCATTGAATTTATTATTTTCAATGAAACAGAATGTCTTTTTTTAAATACCTATGTCACTTCTTTAGAGGTTTTACTAATCACTTTCATGCAGTATTCTTAAGCTGGTGTTTTAAAAGCTATGAAATAGCAATTGATTAATAAATGTTTGCATCTTTGTAGTAAGGGTCAGAGAATGACGGCTTTGGAACAGCTGGAAATCAATAGACACCAATTATCACAAAGGATTCTTAACGAACAAACTAACATTATAGTATCGCCACTTGTCCAGCCGTTGTACAAAGGGGTGGTCTGATTTGCTTCCAGAAGGACCACTTCCATCCCACATGTAATCTTATTGTCATAGACACCTATTGTTTCATTTAGAATTTTGAAAATTTAGTGTCATTGTGTTAAAGTAACAAGCTAGGCCGTTTGAACAGGAGAGAGGATGTGTTGTGTGCCTTTTCTGCACAGCTATATATAGATAAGCGAATGTTAGTTGAAGCATAGTGCTGACGATGGCGTGAGCCGAAATAGCTATCAACTGTATTTGTTAAAAATAATTTTGTAGAACTAAAATACATTGCTATTTTTTCACCGTGTTATAATGGAGTTCTACCAAGTGAATGCCAATTCAATCAATAAAAAACATATTTTAAATGGTAATTATGAAATTTATTATGAATTATTTTTCTATTTGAATAATGAAATAATTGGTTAAGCTTAAACGGTAAAATATGGATAATTCTATCTATAATTAATAAATAATCTAACTTTTTGTAGAGAAATGAGAAAAAAGAATTAAAAATATATATGTGTGCATTATTAACTTGATGATTTTGTAGGGTCTTGTATTGGCAGTAATCGTGACTATATGTTTATCCGAAAAACTAATATGAATGATATATTATTAAAAGTATATCTTGTTTCATACATGAGTTACTATATTGCAATAGAATGATTTAATTTTTATTTTTGCCGATCTATATCATTTTTAATATCCCGATACATTTTATGATTAGGAATTTTAATTATTACAAAAAACCTGGCCAAGTCAAGAGACCTGTTAGACAAAGTGCAAATTAAGAATGCACTTTTAAAATTTTATCAAAAACTTTACTTCTTCTATTGGGCAATTAATCAATCTAAAATTCCAGAAGCGCTGTAAAATGGTAAGCATAAAACAAATTGTCGATAGATCACTCCCGATAAGCATCGACACGGGACCATTACAGGCCGTAATCTCATAATTGCCCTGCGAATATAACCTGCAGCATTTTATTTATATGCTGGATAATCGGATCGTGCGGATGATGCACCCTTTGTGTCTATGAAAAATCTGTTTCGTGATCACCCTATCTCATGAATTGCCCTAGGATAATATGTCATACAATTGAGAATCTTTAAATGAAAAAAAGGGATTTATTTTAATATCTGTGATAATGTATTTTCACACATTAAAATTGGAGTTGTTTAAGCCCTAGATATTTCCATATGTTTTATTTGGCATTCAAGTACATGAATCTACTCAAACTAACAGTAAGTAGACAACTTATATAGTTAAAATATAAGATGAAACACGAAAAAATGTAAGCGTTAAGACTCTCAGTTAACTATTATTATTATATAAATATTGACGAATTTAATACAAAAATATTTTTTTATTCCTTATTTTATATATTTACCAAGGTAAATAATAAAAGTTAAAGTTTAAGTTTTACTAGATACAATTTACCTTGATTTGTATAATCGCTCCTGAGACACTCATTGAAATAAAAATACTTGAAAAACCTTGAGCGTATCTAAATCAATGATTAATGAATTTATTCTTTGTCTTATAATTTTAAGCTACAAAGAGGGGTCGATTCAAATTGAAAAGTCTTGTAATTTCATTTTCGATTGAAAAAATAAACAGTCCTGGTTCAAAATAAAATCCACCCAAACATACATTCCTTCTGTATTTATGGGGGTATTTCACACAAACAAGACATAAAAGTAGCCAGCCCATTCTGATCGTCCAGAACTAACCCCTTGTAATAAATAATTGTCCGAAAATAGGTTAAGGTGACCAATCATTCTAAATATACGAAACAACTTGTACGTCTATATTATTAACTATTTTTATAAAAAAAAAAAAAAATAGCAGTTTAAAAAAAGAAACTCTATTATACAAAACTTTTAATCTGTAATGAATAATTTGTTCTTGTAATGCAATTTTATTTTGACAAAATATATAGTTCTAGAAAATAAGACTTTTTTATGCGATAAATTTTGCGAAATTTAACTCTTAAATGTTTTATAAGTCATAAATAATGTGATACATTTTATCCAATATTAAAAAGCTATGTTCGTGGTAATAATTGACTAACTTGTATCGGAAAGAAATTAAGGGCATTTTGTTAAGTATGAATAAAAAAGCAGTGATAAGTAGTATATCTTTTTTTGATCTATCTTTTATCATATAAGTTAAGTAAATAAGTATGTAAATAATTTAAATAATGTATTTTACCGAAAAACAGGGCTGGTCACTCAGGTATTTAGTTTTAACACGGTGAAAAAATTGCAATGTATTATAATTTAGTTATACAAAAATTGTTATTAGATATACTTGATAGCTATTCCGATTATAGTTCTGATGATGGCGTGAGCCGAAATTGCTGTCAACTATATATATTATAAATAAAACAAAAAAGATTTTAGATCTAAAATAAATTGCTATTTTTTCACCGTGTTGTAATGGAATTCTACTAAGTAAATGCCAAATCAATTAATATATTAAGTTTTATATTGAATTTCGATTAAACGACCTGAAATCAACTAGGCTAAAATATCGAGCAGACGAAATCTATTTGAAAATATATTTGTAATACAAAAGGGTACGAAATTATAATGGGAAGTATTCAGAGTCCAAAATACCTATTTATTTATTCTAGGTAAAAATTGTGATTTTTTAGAGAAATACCTGTTTATAAATAATACGCCCAGATTTGGTCACATTATATCACAGTGTCAGACAGATCGTGGCAGATGGTACATAAATGTGTCCTCTTTTGAAATAAAACCGACGTGGACTTGCATTCATTTTGCGATTTTGTCTAATACAGTGATCCACTAAAATCAGGTTTTACCAGATTTTATCTAATGCCAATCTCGACAGCTTACACTACCTGAATAACAAAGAGCCGCTTCACGCATTACGTATTCACCAATATCATCAGATCTATAACGTGGTACTATTAAATTTCATTTTAAAGGAAGTTTTGGAAAAATAATCCAAACGTTTTTAAATAGAAAATTTCATAAAAAAAATACTACCAACTTCAATTATATAATAGTATTATGTTTTCAGAAAAAAAATATTAGCAGTTATGAATATTATATTTATTGGACAAAAAAATGTATGTTTTAAAATATACATTGCAGAGTTTGAATTTTTGAAACATTGTACAATTCCGCATGTTTTCTGTATAATTCTGTTTTGTTACCATCCGTGTGATAGAATTCCTGGAGATGAAAGGCAGAACCTGGATGACAAAACATTTGGAATCATATAAAGTATCAAGAATTCAAATTTGATTTTAAAATTTATTGATTGAATTGGCATTCACTCCATTACAAAACGGTGGAAAAAATAGCAATGTATTTTAGTTCTACAAAATTATTATTTTTTTGGATATAGGTGATAGCTATTTCGGCTCACGCCATCGTCAGAACATAACATAAAGACAAACAAATGTTCGTTTAAGCATAGTCCTGACGATGGCGTGAGCCGAAATAGCTATCAATTATATCAAAAAAAAATATAATTTTGTAGAACTAAAATACATTGCTATTTTTCTCACCGTGATTTTAAAATTATTTCAAGCACCTTATTTCTGCAGTCCTAGATAAAACATCGAAATAAGTCGAGGAGTGTACATTTAGATATAAGGTAGTTTTTTTTCTTAAAAATATAAAAAAAAAACCAAATTTAGCGACAAGTCTCTTGCTGCCTCATGAGCATTAACTATTCATAACAAAACTATTAGCTTCCGAATCACATTTAAGGACTGTGTTATTAATTATTATATCAAACTTATCATTGACTTGCCTTGATTCCATAGACATTTTTATGATTTTTTCCACCTGCAGGAAGCACGTCCCAATACTTCGTGGGCATGTTATCACGTTTCTATAATTAATTGTTATTTTTTTTGGTTACTTATGTAACTAATCTTTAATTAAGGTCGATACAAATATAATATCGTATTTGATTACCTTTTTTATTTATCGGAGTCGTGATGGTATCATTAATGTTTCTGCAACATCTTTTATTTTGATCGCTTAGTATTCATAGCGTATCGAGCTGATCTATCATTTGAAATTGTCATTGGATATTTATTTATAAAATTTATTGTTTATTATTTATGATTTTTTAATTTATAAAGCGTGTGAGAGTAGTGAATTATTTTGGGATTAAAACAAATACTATAAAAAATGACCACTTTGTTTTTCGACTAAACGGTTAACTTAATGTGACAAGTGTTTTGCTTTAGAAGCATATTCAGTCGGAAAATTTATATAAAATTTGTACTTCGAGTAAGATACCGCAAGATAAAAAATGAAATTCCTTAAAATTCAATATAAAATTTTATTTTTCATATGCTTCACGTTTTGGTTAAAATATATCAATATATATCAATTGCAACTTATATTTTACTTAATTATTTTCAATTTTCTCTTAAGAAAAAATCTTAACATTCAAAATATTTAATAAATTTAATTTAAAATTTGAATTGTTAAGACTTTTTTCGATTCCATATGTTTTGACAGTAACGACCCGTGTTTCGCCTTTCGACATCTTCGGGCATTGTATCCCACGGATGCAACAGAAATGACAAAACTTGTGGAATCGTAAAAAGTTTCAACAATTCAAATCATAAATTTAAAAAAAGGGAATCTTGATTTCTTTAACGATAATTTACTGTTAATTCAAAAATTAAAAAGAAAATATATTAATCTTATTGGTAAGAGAAACCTTGTCATAAAAAATGAAAAAAAATATAATTTATAGCGATGATATTTGGTGCCATGCAATATAACACATTAAAAAATGTCTGCCACAATAAAACCTTTTAAAATCAGGCAGTTTAATCACTTCGTGGAATTATGTAATGAAATAGTTTATTTGTTCTTGCCCTGCAAAATTATTATGTGCGTATGTTCATTTATGTTCGAGATAGCACACGCAATGAACGCCATTTTACTTGAAAAAAAAAACGCATTATCTGCAGAACCGGGAGCGTGTTCGACGATTCGTCGGTTTGTTTGTCCACATACTATCTGTCCCCGTGGACTGTTGTTCACTTTTGTTTACTGCTATTCCATGTAGCAAACCAGGGCTGGACAAGACAGTCGTATTTTAAAACAATAATTTGAACATCGATTTAAAATAACTCGATTCCTAACAAAAGAATAATTTAAATTTTAAAATTAGTTCGTGTTTAATTATCATTGAAATTTGCTTAACTAAAATATTTTACAGAACTTTTTTACGACTATTATTTAGTTTTATATAACTACCGTTTTATTTAAAAAAATCAATAATTTATCGATATAAAAAACACGAATACGAACGACTGTTTCTCTTATTTCTATAAACGATTAAAATGTAAAATAACTGTCCTAGCCCGTAAATTATAGTCTCAATAATAATCACTTTTAAGGTGTTAACTGTCACTTATTGATGGAAAGTTATCATGATATTTTAAATAATAAAAACACATTTTTTGTACTTATTTCCATAATACATTTTTGATCAGGACCGGTTATGCTCTCCGTGAGCATAATCAACTGATAGAATACAATTTACAATTTACAAACAAGTCATTTATACAATGTATTGTGGAAATAAGTAGAAAAAAATATGTTTTTATTAATATTAGGTGAAAAATATTTGACAACATTATTAGAGATTATATAAAATTGCAGTTCTTTAATGATAAGAATTAACGCTTAGGCTCCCAACCTGGGGTCTGCAAATTATACGGTCAACTAAAAAAAAACTTGTATGCTTTTGGATTGTATGGGGAGGGGGTCACATGGATTTTATGAAAAGGAGTCGCCACCCGAAAAAGGTTGGAAGCCTTATCGCATCATAATATTTTTAGCACGGTGAAAAAATAGCAATGTATTATAATTCTACAAAATTATTTTTAACGAATATAGTTGATAGCTATTTCGGCTCACGCCATCGTCAGAAATAGTTCTGACGATGAGTGAGCCGAAATATCCATCAATTATATTTGTTGAAAATAATTTTGTAGAATTAAAATACATTGCTATTTTTTCACCGTGTTATAATGGAGTTCTACCAAGTGAATGTCAATTCAATCAATACATAATATTTTTTGTGAAACATATGCGAAAAAATCGTTTAAGAGACATCACCCTTACGTAATATAATAATTGTATGGAATATAGCGTTATAGCAATAATTTTACCGTGAGACTAAAATACATATATGATGTAAAATATGTTATAGCGTCCTATACTATGAGTTCCGCTGCAGTAAACTGCGCATATTGTTTTTTGTCCCTTTCAGTGCAATGAATTTAAACTTATTACATGTCCCTCTGCCCCCATAGTGAGTATCGCATTACGTTAATTTGGAACGACCGATGATGTGAATAAAGTTTTTCTCCCATACAAAGAAACTTTGGTGACATTATTTTACTAGAACAACTTTTTATAAGGTAATATAATATTATAAGGTTTCATGTGGTTAAGATGTGGGGCGTCTATTTTCGAAACAGACTTGGAAAAAATGTGCTTTCATATAATAGAATGTTAACATATTCATTTCTCTTGATAAGCAAAATATTTGATGACTAGACTAGACAACAAAAAAAAATATGAATACAAATTGAGAATTTGAGATATTTGAATAAAATGTATTTTTAAAAATAACTTTTTTGTATTATACTATGAAAATAGTATATATCATTTGATAAAAAAAAATCAATGCATTTTATCTCAAATAGGTATAATTTATGAATAATTTAATCGAAATTATTCCTAAATAAGATTCAAATACTTAAAAGTTCAAAGATTATGACTTAAATATTAAGTTATTAATATTTTTATTGCTATAATGATTATAACCTTTGTAGATCATCAAATATATAAATTTTTCTTAAATAGCCACGGAACTTGCCTTCTTTATCGGCTATTTTTTTGTGCATTTTAAATAGATTTTAGATTACTGTTAAATTGAACCCAGATAACCGACATAATAATTTGTTTTTTTAAGTGGAACTCGTACTTAATTTGACACTTACAGATAATATACGATTTTTTTTTTCTTTGGCGTTGTTGTTTTCTTAGAATGTATTTGATGTGACATATACAGCTAGCTGCAAGCGTTCTAAAATGTCTTGAAATGATTGATAATGTCAATCATGTGTTACTTTTTGTAATGTTTTGTAGGTTTAAATTGTGACTTTTGAATGTCGATAATATGATTTCGTTTAAATTGTCGCGATTTTCTTATAAAATCTTTGGGTACTATAAATAAAAAGAAAAAATACATAAATGAAATAAGAAAACCTTACTTCGACATTTTTTGAGAAACAGTTATGAAGTAGCACTTTTTAAACTTCTCCGAAAAATAATGGTTTTCCAATTAAATTATTCGGAAGTTTTTTGCTAAAGTTAAAGTATTACTTTTTCTTTAAGTTTGTTAGTGTTGGTATTATGTATTCTCAAAGATAATTTCAGTAGGGGCGGAACAAAAAATAGAAAACTTTTGAAATTCGATAAATTTGTTTTATTCAGGAAACAAAAAATATATAACAATCAATAACGTCTTTTAATTCTACGACTATTTTATATATTGTTAGCATTTGGTAGATTTTATTTTACAGAATAAAGAATAGATTAAATTTGTATTTACAAATAATAAAAAAATCATTAATATACATAAAAAGTCAAATTGATATTCTGAAAACTGATAAACAAAAAAAAAAATACAAACAGAAATACACATTTTAAATCAATTAATGATTCTATTGCAAGCAAAAATATAATCAACTTGTTAATCATATATTGGGATGTTATATAAAAAAATAATTGACAATAAATAAATAAATGAATCATTTGAAAAACCTTTCCTATAAAATCATATAAAAAAATATTTGAATACATTTTCGTATCCTTTGTTCTGTACATTTCCTAGTTATTTTAACTTAGTCTAAAGTAATAAATATTTCGTAGGAACTAGGAGATTGATATAATTAACTATACAATAAGCTTATAATGATAACTTCGAGATTTTTTTATGTGGTAAAATTTTTGAATATCGTATTTGATACAAAAACGATACGGTTGAGAAAAGCGATTATAATTTTACACTATATGGTAGTGTTTGCGGCTCGATTCATTAGTTTACATTAACAGTACATTTATACATTATTACAAGAACGAATATCAAATAAATATTCAAACCAAAATATTGTAACCCTTCCGCTACGTCCCACATTGAAATTCAACTGGTTGATTTCCTTAAAATTTTCCGAAGCAACATTTGCATTTTGAATACACAGAACTTTGACAATTATAAATGCAGCTACAAATGAAACGCACTAATTCCGCAAACGATATTTAAATTTTGTGTGATTTCACAGATTCACGATTATTGAATATTCGATGTAAACCGAAATTCATCACCATCGATTCAGTTAATAGCACCAATTACACTTTTATAGTTCGGAAAGACTTCGAAAGGGTTACAATAATAATTAATATCACACAATGAATTATAATCTATCAGGGACGGTTTTGCAGGGAAAATAGAAGCAGGTCTGTTGCAGATTGAAAGGTGGCATTTACCTGCGGTGAATCATACGCTACGCCCACAAAGGCTGCGGAAGCCGGCGAGGATCGCGGTGAGAAGAGAGCGTGGACAGGGGGCTCAGGCCCAAACTCCCCGCGGGGTGCGGAAGAAAAGGCGGGAGCTTTCCAGGGGGAGGAGGCGGCGGCAGCGCGGGACTCAGTGACCTCTCCACCTGACTCGGACTGACTGATGCGTAAATGTTAACCGTCGACCGCTGGTGATGGCAAGACTTTTTCAAATCCGGCATCGAAAACCTCAACTTTTGCCAGAACTGCCTATCTTCCCACACAATACACGTGTTCGTCTTCAAATACAATCTTAGATCAGGATCCAAATCTCTCATAGGAAGCTCACCCATCAGTATTATTATCAGTCTCCGTCTTCTCTCTTTCAGCACTTCGTGGAGCGCCGATTTGAATTCGAACCGGCACCATTCGTTGTGAATAAAGTTCTTGGATAGCACTACGATGGTACGCTTGGAGGATTCTACCGCCTCTATGATCGTATCGGCGACATAGGCGGAAACGTTAAAGTCTCTATAATGAAGACACAGTCTATACCCAGGGTCGCCTGCCTCCAAGCCTGGGGCGAGCATCTGACCCACGAAGGCTTCATCTTTCACGCTATAACTGATATACGCGTCAAATAGTCTCTCTTTATCCTGTTCTTCCTCAAAAGCAGTAGTCTTATAACACATTCTTAAGCCGCAACGAGAATAAATCCACACTCTCAACTCCCGTCGGTAATAAAAGAGTCCACACACGAGTCCTACACTTACGGCGAACACGCACACAGTGATAAGTAATAAGGGCAGATAATCATTTATTACTTGACTCTCCACGATCGAGGCGCCGCCCATAGGAAAGCTAGAACATGTAGTCGAGTTGAAGTCCGCTAACCGAGGGCCTACGGCGTTCGTCACGTTATCGAACACGCAAGCTATTTTTTCATAGTCCATCACCTTGCCGACGTTTCCTCGCAACCACGTTCGGAACTTCCGTAAATATTGGCAATCACAAGACCATGGGTTATCATTCAGACCGATATCAATTAAATAAGGGTTTAACACGAATTGCCACACTGCCAACCCATAGATTCTATTGCCATCTAAACGTAATATTTCGAGTTGCTTCAACTCCACGAATGTCCTATTATCAATATAATGAATTTTGTTACCCTGGAGGTACAGTTCTTTTAGCCCTTCAAGAGTTGCAAGTTCAAAGCCTAACAATTCTTTAATGTAATTATTTTCTAAGTGAAGCACTGTTAACCGTCTGAGCCCACTGAATGTATGATTGTATATGGCTGCAATGTTCGAATTGTTTGCGTAGAGCACTTTAAGATTTTTACGACCAATAAAAGAGTGGCTAGACAATTCGCCAAAATTATTCCCATCGAGATACACTTCCGTCGCGTCCATTGGTATACTGCTTGGCATCTCGGTATATCCCGCCCCCGAACACTCGACGACATTTGCTGACCAAGATTGATCATGATAACAAGTGCAGTTAGTCGGACACGTCATTTCGCAGTCGCAAGCGTCAAAATCACAACAATGACACAGGGCAAAACAATGAGTCTTGTAAGTACACAAAAACTGAGATGATTCTGCTTCGATCAACGGTATATAAGTTCTATCTCTGTTGTAAAGCAGTTTACAATAAATACTTTCCAAGTCCATCACTTTAGGGTGTTGCCGAAGATGGTCGAGTTTATTTATTCGCTGTAGCCACTCCATCGTGCAATCACACTGGAAAGGATTCCCACCGATGTAAAACTCAGGAAGAGGCTGTGCTGGGTCCACCGGAGTGAGTCTCAATGCACTTAAGTTCATACTAGCAATTTGGTTAGCGTATAAATCGACACGAGTTAAATTTTTCTTTTTCAAAAAAGTATGAGCATCCACTTCTGTAATAAGATTATCGTTAAGAAACAAAAGTTCGATACCACTAGGCACGGATGCGGCTGTTATTTTTGTCATTTTGTTAAAACTTGCGTCCAAAGTTTGTAAACTTAATTCAGTATCAAATCCGTAGAGATTTGAAAGTTCGTGAATATTATTCTTATGCAAATCAAGCCACTGAAGTGAATGAGGAATGAAACCATAATCAAACCAGTCCAGTTTATTATCAGAGATATTCAACCACAGCAGAGATGGTACATTTATAAATATGCCATTAATATCTGTCAATTCATTGGCGTCTAAACGAATTGCTTGTAAATTGTACAAAGATTCGAAAGCGCCATGTTCGATATTTTGAATTTTATTTCTGGCAAGGTTTAAAATTTGCAGTGATGGCAAATCCGAAAATACGTTCTTGCTTATATTTTCAATTTTATTTCCTATCAGTCTCACTCCATACAAATTCGACATGCCACGGAATCCAGGAACATCTAATGATGTTATTTGATTTTCACCAAGATCAACTGTTCTCAACAATCGCATATCTCTTAAAGCGAGTGGGACTTTTGTTAGTGCATTTCCATTCAAGTTTAAATCTTGCAATGCCGAACAATTTCTAAAAGCTTCAGGATGTACTCCCTCCAATGCATTATAGTCGATTGATAGTAATGACAAAACATACAGTCCATTTAGAGAGTAAGCGTCTA
This sequence comes from Himalopsyche japonica, assembly GCA_028555115.1. Taxonomy (NCBI): domain Eukaryota; kingdom Metazoa; phylum Arthropoda; class Insecta; order Trichoptera; family Rhyacophilidae; genus Himalopsyche; species Himalopsyche japonica. Next base: position 90,532 of record JAHFWJ010000749.1, on the reverse strand, counting down.
AATATTTTATTTTATTGAATGATAACACTAGGGTGTGTAGATTATTCATGGGGGCAAAAGTGTCCGCAGCTAGTGTATCGAGCATGTTGTGTTGAACATTCAGAATTTGTAATGTGTACAAGTCTTTAAAAATATTCGGCTCCAATTTAGTCAATCTGTTATTGGACAAATTCAACAAGACCATTCTAATAAGACCGGTGAATGTATTGGAATTTATCCAAGTGCTCGTCAAGTGGTTTGTCGACAAATCTAGTGCTAACAGTTGGTCTAAATTTGCAAATAAGCCCGAAGTCAAGACGCTGACAGAATTGTTTTGTAAATATATTTCTTTAATGGAACTTTTAGAGTCTTTGAATAATTCTGGTGGCAACGCAACAATCTTATTATTGGAGAGATCGATTATTTGTAAATTTTTCAATCCACCTAATGCGTTATCGGCCACCATAGATATTTCGTTGTCGTGAAGATGTAATTCACGCAGTCTCTTTAGTTCACTAAATCCATTTCCGGGCATCAACACGAAATGATTAAACGAAGCATCTAACACTTGAACATCTAGAGAGCACGGTATTGTAGCAGACGGAAGAAGTGGTGACGGCGGTTGACTCTTGTCTGCTTCTTCGTGACTGCTGATGAGAGGCTGAGGTGGAGCCGCCGCCTTTTCCCTGAATCCCAAATCGCTAACATCTTGCAAACGATTCATAGATACATTTATGTACATGAGATTCGTCAACGGACAGAAAATATTCTCAGGGAAAGACCAGATGTTGTTGTAGCTGAGTTCTAATCTCTCGAGCTGACGCACCGGCAAAAAACTGTCGGCTGCCAACTCAAGGCTCATCGCAGCCCAGTTGTTGTTTTTGGTTCTCACGGTCAAGTTGCGGAGATCTCGCAATCCTGTCAATACACCAGATGGCCAGCGCCCCAGTTTACAATTGTCGATGGCCAACTCTCTCAGTTTTACAAGATGAGTGAAACTCATTTCGTCGAGAGAACTTTTTGACAGTAAAATATCGTTGCATATTATTCTGAGGGACGTGGTATGCTCAGAAGGGATGACACTGAAGTTTGTAGTATCGAACTCGCTGTTGATAGTTCTTAGTTTACAGGTGAGGGCCACATCAGGGGACCCGTCAGGACCCCAAAGTTCCCACCTACAGTCGTCAGGAACCTCGTATTGTATAGGAATGCTTCCCTGGTCTGCGTCGTTAGAACCGTACACGTTCATGACTACGCCGATGGACAGAGCCAGCAAGTTCAAGCGGATCCTTTGACCGAAAGCCATTCCGATGTAAGATGAAAACATTTGAATTTTAATTCAATTGCTGGAGTGCAGCATCTCACGATAAAAATCACTTGATATCTTTATCTATATAGATTGTTGATATCTAAACTTGAACAGTCAAACATTTTTATAACAGTTTTTGAACATTGCTTTACGATAACAATTATCCGTCATTGTTTCGTAATGTACTCAAAATTACTTTGATGTATCAATGTGAACCCAGCGGATTTCACCAACAGACTGGTAAGGTTCGACCGAAGGCTGGCTTGATATACCCCTACTGAATTAACCCTCACCCCCGAATCGACACACATGAGTTCGCGCAATTATTCAAGATTAATCGCGAATTCAACACAAAACTTATTCTTCTATAGAACACATTTTACAGTCAAAGTCTCTAACTGTCGACAAGCGGGTTGTATTTCAGGACAGAATTTTAAGGGATTTGAAAGGGGTGTGTATCCAGTTCAAAAAATCAAAACTTTTGTCATTTCATAACATAAACCGCACACTTGTTGTAACTTGAAATGGCGTCACGTACAATTTTAAACTTTCGCAATTGATTTCGAAATGATCACTCTTCGTATCGAAATATACAACAGTTTTCATCTGAGATGAATTTTCAACGAACGAAAACCGGTAGGGAGGAAAATTTTGCGTACATCCTACTCAGTTCGCGACCGATCGTCAACTGTCCGATGCCAAACGGAAACTGGCAGAAGAAGGCACCGAAAGTGGAGGGGAGGCGGACATCAGCGAGCGTGGCCGAACGGCGACGGAATCTACCGAGTAACGAACGTTGCGTAGCAAATACTCTCAGATACCTACGAAAGCTCGCAGGAGTAAGTCACTATGCGAAATAAAAAGCTCTGAAATATTACCTCGTCTTCGATAATAGCAATGCTGGATACAAAAGAAAAAATATCTCAGATATCTAAATTTTAAGGTACTTATTGCTTGGATATTATTTAATAATTGGGATATGGTCGAGATAGACTGCTTGCACATTTTATTCTTTTATGCGTACACCTAAATCAAGCCAACGGTAAAATTTAATTTATGCTTTAAAATAACTCCACGACAATTGAAGAATAAGTAAAAAATCTTTTAAAAGTCGTATTGGATTATTTGTAAATAGTTCATGGTACATTTGATTCAGCAGAGAATTTTTATGTAGGAATGGAATTATAAACTTTAAAATTGTTTATGACCGATATAAAATATTTTGATATGAATGTAACCCATGACAATATTGTAGTATTAATTTAAATCATATGATTTCAAAATATCTTGTAATAGCTAGATAGATCGCTAACCACTCGATAAATAATATGATTTTTCTAATTGAACAAAAACGAAATTCCCTTTTCTAGTAAACTATATTATTATTTTATTAAATACCGTATATTGATTTTCATTGTATAGTATGAATTGTAATTTTGATTTTAAGATTTAGGTATTTTGTAAATTTTAAGATATTCCCGAAAAAGTTTATTCTGTTATCCGTATTAATTAATATTTCAACAATGCTTTTTACAAACAAAATATGAATACATCACAAATAAAATACAAACACGTTTATTTCTAAAGGTAGCTTATTGGTAATTTAGTCCAGTTTGATGGCAAATACGTATATTTAATTACATGTATGTAAATTCTATAACGTCGATATTGTTTTTAATAAAATCCTCACACAATTTATTTTTATATTTCCTTCTTCTCTTGAGTTCAAAACGGTGCATTTAGTTACAACTTTCTGATATCCCATATTTTAAGCTACAAATATTATAAATAATAAAAACACATTTTTTTAGTACTTATTTCCACAATATATTTTTTGATCAGGACCGGTTTCGCTGATCCTGACCGGTCCTGATCAAAAAATATATTGTGGCTATAAGTACTAAAAATATGTGTTTTTATTACTTAAAATATCATGCCTTTCCATCAAGAAGTGACAGTTAACACCTTAAAAGTTACAAATATTATGGTGTATTATGGATTTTACAAAAAACGAAATTATTTTTAAGCGACCAACAACATTTATTTCAAATGAGCAATTAAAGTATTATATAAATATTTGCCGTATCTATTTTATTTATGAATTGGAAAATGTAAAACAATTTTAAACACGTAGTTTGGCAGCTTCATTTAGTTGATTCTAATGTTAATTAAATTTTATTATAATCATATCATATTTTCCATAAAAATTTAAGATAATCAAATCATTGTTTATTTGTTACACAAGAACAACTGATAATTATTTCATCTTTAATTTTCTAGTCGTTCAATGTATTTCAAAGTTATTATTATACAGCGACGGATAATAATTTCAATTAATGAAATATATTACTTTGCCGTGAATTTCCAATTGATAAGAATTTTTCAATTTCTTATCGCTTTAGATAAACTTTTTAATTTCTTATCACTTTCGATAAACTTATTTATCATTTAATATAGTAGACAATTTTTAAATATATGAACATTTCTAAGTTCTGAAAACAAAAAAAAACATTTCACTCGTTTCATACATACACTTGGGCTTCATACTACACGGCTATATTGTTCCACAAATATCGCGTAGTGGGAATCCGAGAAATACGAGGTTCAGAGTTCATACAAAATTAGGTTTTACAAAAATTTCGAAGAATAATAATAAAATGAACACATATACATGACATTTATTTTTTCAACAAATTATGCAGACAATAAAAAACATGTAGATTATAAAATATATAAAATTGCTCTTTCATTCTTTATGACTTTCATATATAATACATTTTATTTGATACTGCTTAAATATTGGTGTTAGTTTTCTTAATATTCTGAGAATACTATTTTTAAGGCAATTTATTTTCAACGCTCTATGTTTGCATATTGTAATTGTTTCATGTAAATGGGATCAAGATTTGTAATTTTCTCTTGATACTTAAACTTCATCACATCATGGGACGAATTTAGTTTGTTTTGTGGTTGCCTAATTCAGAAGATTTTTTTTAAATTACGATAAATTTTTTAAAAACGTGTTACAAAAAAATATTGCAATAAACATGAAAATGAATGGTATGATCCGCCAGAAATGAAGATTCATTTCAATACGTCACCCAATAAAAAGATCAAATATTAATTCTAAATTTCGGGTTGAGAAATGAGTCACCGATCGTACTTTGGAAGCATTTTTACGACATTCAATAGTATCATGCTCTAAAAAATTCACAGGCATGAACAGTAAGCCATTACAATTGCTATACTGTATACATAATTCCAAACTTTAATCTTGCAAAAGAACAGAGTGTGCCTAAAGTTTGATTATTTATGCCTGGCGGATGAAAAAAAAATGCGCTGTCAGCGACTTACTATTAAGCTCCTACATGTTCAAATAAACTTTTAACAGATGTATATTTACTTCCTCATTCACATCAGACCGACTCAAATCGCTGAATTTGTTCTGGTCGTATATTTATCGAAAGAGCCACACGTGAGTCTATGCGAATATATTATATTACTCAGATTTCGATTTTATATCGGCGCACATAGACCGAAAATATAAAATCGTATCTGAAAATAAAAATAACCTGAATTATCTGTATCCATTATATTTAAACTTGTTTATTCTTTTGAAAAATCAATGCATGACGTTTTAAATGCAAAGAGTTTGTTATTTGTATAACCAGGTAAACTCTATTAATCCATTTATATTAATCTCCGCAAAAAGATTTAAAATGGTTTCAAAGCCCACATGCTTTATAATATCAAGTTATTCTTGTATTTCATAATTATCGGTGGCTGTTTATTTTAATAATAAAATGTTAAAACAGCGCCCAATAGTGCGTGCAAAAAAAAAATAGTTACTCGTCCAAAAATGTCTAAAATAGTTATAAAATTATTTTCCTTATTTTCATTAAATTGTCCATTGACTTGTGTGCATATTATTTTCGTATCTTAAATATACATTGATATTGTAGTAATGTTACCACTGAATCCATCGAAAATAAGATATAAAAATACCGCTAGAGAAAGTTATGATGAAAGAACAGAAATCGTACATGCGTATATAGGTGCAGTTATGTTGTAGAATACGAAAAAGCTCCAGTATATCTTTTATACTAAATTACTAATTACATCATTTTTTTTAACTTTTGAAATGATCATTATAAATTCCTTTTTAATGATGGATGTTTAATGATTTAATTTTTACAGAGAAATCATGAGCTTCTCGTAGATTCTAAATGTTATTTGTCGTCGGTTATTTTCTATTTTTACGATTTTTGTGGTTAATATTTTTTTATGTAGATGAGGTTTTAGTTCAATGCCAAAGTGGAACAGTTTTATAGATATGTATTTTAACAAGAAGCACACCTTGAATAAATTATCACGCATTGTTTGTAAAGATGGCTGTTCCAAAACAATTTTATTGAACTCCGTGGGAAAGTCAAAAACAAATATTATAATAAGACTGTCTTCCCTTTAGAATTGCCATTATAGGCAGTAAGTGAATATTCCGTAATAGTCAAATTATAATACCCATGAATAATATTAAACCGCTTAAACAATGGTTTACTCTATGCATATTAAATACGTCATTGTTATAAATATATTATAAAACTTGTACCGAACTGTTGCAAGTTAACCGTAACTATTACTTTATAAGCGGATGCTAGCGTCCGTAAAAATCTATTGTTAGAAAATTGACAACATCAAAATGCAATAAAACGTGTTCAAATTGATTGATATTCAACCAGAAGTTTGTGTATTCTTTAGGCTGCATTTCAACATACAGGAGAGCATTTTTACTCATCTATTTTATCACAACTTCTTGAATAACAGAATAAATATAAATCGAGTTTGAATGCTTTATTTGGTCGAAATCTAAAAGTAATATTTTAGTATTTTTTTAGTAATAGGAGTATTTTGAAATATTCACCGTATACTAACTACCTAAAGGCGAATCAAAAAGACAGAATGCAACTGTCATTTCTCGGTGAAAAGACACTACATAAAAATAAAGACTACGAAATATATTCATAGAAGAGATTAGAGTGAAAATTTTAAAATTTGAAATCTTTATTGTTAATTATATTATCACAAATCATGACCAGTTCATCAATAAAGCATATGGAAATTTAATGTTTCTGGATTCAATCGAGGTTATAATGCAGCTACTAAAGCATGTGGCCATGGAATTCTGAAAATCACAGAAAACTATTCGCACCGCTTGAAAAAACCATCGCTGAGAAAACTAATACCAAAAAAAAAAAAACGGAAGACTGATTGATTAAAAACTAAAGATTGATATGTATTTTAATATAATATAAAGCATTAGAAACTCTAAAATAAATTTAAATAAATATGCAATGTAAATTTTCGTAATTCCGTTTGTTTCACTTTTTTCTTAATATCCACAAAATCTTGAAGTTATTTTTTTTTATTTTCGATGTGTTAAGAAGGTCTATCACTCGGATTAACATCCGCCGGAATGCTTAACTTGTCAAACAAAACAACCCACGCTTAACGATGACAATATTCAAATTTAGCTTTTTACAAAGAGTCTCATAAAAATTATCCAATAAAAATGACAAGTTTGTTTTTCTGATAATAACAATACTTTTACCTGACCAACTTGCTTCGTTTATGCATTTTAGTAGGCGTTTTATTTGACAAAGGCAAGTGACTACCATTATTGTAGAAGAATTTATATCTATCTGCTGTACCATCATTAGACACAATATGAGAAAGACAAATGAATGAAATTTTAGAGGCGAATAAGATGGATAGTTTGGAAAAAGTAATGAAATATCTTTAGGAAAAGTTTCAGGTCATCCGTAGTCTTGAGCAAGGAACTTTATAGTTGGGTTTCTTAAAAAAAAAGAATTCATAATAGAACGATGATTTTTGTTTCTGGTGAATATTTTTACTTCAGATTTAACCGGCTGGCAGGTACATGTATGGCGGTACCCAGCACGCCGCGAATTTTACGACAAAAACAAAACCTTCTAAACACATCGTTATTGAAAGTGTAATAAAGTTTATTTATAAAATTTACCAAATGAATGAATAGCGCGCCAGTCGTGCAGTCATTTATCCATAATCATAAAATTTATTGTTCATGGTGCAGGGTTGTTAAAAAAACAAGGTCAAGGTAATTTTTGTATGAGCGGCGCTCCGTTCACAGAAAATTATGCGTCATAAGACGCTTTTGGCAGTTAACCGGTTAAGAAAAAAATAGTTTTGTCTCCACATGTGTAAGATTTATCATAAAACTGTTTTTTTACTAGTTTACTTTTATCATTCGGTATGTAACAATCCATAAATTAATTATTAATCTAAATATTTTGAGCGCATGTAAAATCGATTAAAGTCAACATAGTATGTAAAATATATCGGAGTTGTAACTAATTCTAGAAGTAAAAATATCTTTCACTTATAAAGGAATATTATTAAAATGTAATCTACATCACGCATTGATTATGTGAAATATATGGGTACACAAATTATAGTTTTTTTCATGATCACTACGTAAGTATATTAATTTATAAAAGATAAAATAAAGTCCTGACGATTCTTGAGATAATGTTTTTTTTTTTGTAATTCAAAGAAATTTAGAAACACAAATATAGATCTGTCGTCATTATTTATTATTGCAGCTGATATCATCTGTCATTATATGGAAGGCATTCATTTTTAAAAATAGCCAATTACGCAATTAAAAGTTAATATTATTAGGATAACACGTATAATAGAACTAAAGAATATTTCATATTTTGAAAATTAAAACCTTAAATAAATTACGAACAAAAATAACTACTGTAGGAATATTCGGTTCCTTTACTAAATTATCAATTACAGTTATCTGTAAGATTTATTTTTATTTTAATGATAAATCAAACCTTTGTTGATTCTTTCTACACAATTCTCGGGAAACTCAGTTGGCACGTTTTAATAATTTTGTCACGAGGCACATCGTAGCTGTAATGTGTAGGCGGTACATCACAAATCAGTCACGTGACATTCCAATAAGGGTGGCAGTCGCTTCTAAGGACGCCCCCCACCCACCCATGTGTGAAACGCACCAGAGGGCGGATATTTGAATGTCGAATTAACAAAGCGTCCTCGTGATCAAGCAGCCAGAACACTTCACCGAAGGCACTCCAAATGTAAAGTCAAAAGGAGCTATGACGTCATAAGTAATGTTTGTTCGCAGAAAAATTTGTGCAAAGTTTTGTTTTGAGAATGAGCCAGAGTCGAAATTAGAAGTTGAATGTTTTAACACGGTGAAAAAAATAGCAATGTATTTTAGTTCTACAAAATTATTTTTCTAAATATAGTTGATAGCTATTTTGGCTCACGCCATCGTCAGAACTATGCTTAAACGAACGTTTGCATATCTATATATAGCTGTGAAAAAAAGGTACACAATAGACACAAGATATTTTAACGACCTAGCTTGTTTCTTGCTCGCAATAAAACTATTTTTTTTCAAAAATTGTAAATTAAACTAAAAAGGCGGCTATGTCAATACCTTTACATGTGGCACGGAAATGGTCTATTACGAAAGCAAATCAGACCACCCCCCACCCCCGCAGAGAGGATTAAGTAGTGGAGAAGACAATATGTTAGCTTGTTCGTTAAGAATCCTTTGTGATAGTTGATGTCTATTGATTTACAGCTGATCCAAAGCCGTCATCCTGCGACACTTACTACAAAGATGCAAATACTTAGGCGCTGACTTTGAATTTATATTATGTGATTCATTTTTAACGTGATTAGCGAATTGTGAATCTGTTTCTTTACTGTTGAATGATCTTACATGTTCCTTAGCTCAAGTATGAGCTCGAGTTGAATGTTTTATTTAATATAATTATCCATACACAGTGTTTACGCTTATTACTGAATGTTTTAAGGATAACAGGTGGATTTTGATGGGTGGTAGATTCGAAATATGTATTACTTCATTTCAAAATATAATTTTCTGTAGTGAAAAACCACTTGTGCGTTGGTAGTGGTAATATCATTACCGCAACAAAATGATACCGACTTTCTTCGCAAGTTGATTATAAGTGATTTAAATTTGTTTGTAAGGCTATAGTTGATATTGAAATTCCGTCAAGTACCATCAGTCGATTTTTTTCCTAAAGTCGTGCGTTACAACGAATATGTAAAAAAAAATAATAAGTAGAGTTGGTGTTAACCAAACTTATGGAGATTATCAAGATAAATTAGGCTATATTTAAATACAAACCAAAGATTATATACTATTAGAGAGACTAAACTGCAATCAGCAGTCTCAACAGTTGAGACGAATCCAGTCAGAGGATTTAAGTCTCTATTAAAATTTCATCATTGTCTGCAACGGACTGACATAATACTAATAATTTCACATAGTTAAGAATTTGTTAGTTGTATTTGTTTACGAAATTATCTGCTTTTCGATATTTTTAATTTGAATATTTTTTTAACTTTTAACGGACATGAAAAAATACGTTTCTTGAGAATCGTAGTAATATTTTCAATACATAATTTTTCATCTCACATGCTTACATTATATCAATTTCCTTTTTCAGTACCTAAAACCCTACCAACGTTTTACGGGAATTGCCCACAACCTAGATACGTAACTGGAAATGAGTCACATTCAATTGTCATGCGAATGAATACCGAGATTCGACTTTTCACGGCGACCTGAATGAAGAAATCAACTTGAATGAAGAGATGGTGGCAAATTGCTTTCTATATGAATCATTCTCACTGAAAGGTAGAACTTGCAGACAATATATCTACGCCGTAGGCAGTAGACGACTGTGACTTAGCATAAATTCAAGAATAAATGTAAATTCAACCCTTTACTCGATGAAAAGAAATTTTATCATTTAAAAAAATCTCATCGATGTTTCGTAGGTATAATAAACCGATTTTTTTTTTATCAAGGGCTCATTATTCACGATTATTCTACATACAGTAAAAACTATCAATACCATTAACAACAAAACCTTTTGGAATAACAAAACGGAATACAAATATGAATTTAAATGCATCACCGTTCGATATATATTTATTTTTTTATTGAGTTCATGTATTTATGTTTCTACAGGAATTATGAATTGGGAGTTTATGCGTGCAACTTGATGACACGGGGTTTGAATACAGCTGCGTAGAAACACATAGTTATGACCATAAGAGTTGATTCGCTGCATTTTAACTGAATACAATATATAATTTTGATTTCTAACGAATTTTTTCCATAATTAAATGACATGAACTTATAGACTGAAGTTGCCGACAAAATATTTTACCGATAATATAAATACATATCCAAATATTGCGAGCTACTGTATTTCTTCTTAGTTGAGAAATGCGTTCGGACGTCGCATTATATGTTTATTAGTAACAAAAAATATTCAAATCACTATACGTTTTCAAAGTAGATCAAATGATATAGTAGTTGTGTATGAAGTATAAACAATAATCCGATTCTCAATAAAGCAATGGCGCGTGTCTTGAAGATGCCATGTTGCACGGATGAAAATTATATCGATTCGTTAGTGTTCTCGGACAAAAAGCCATATCATTTAGACCTAATTTAATAGCTTTTTTTACTATTGTTCAACACTATAAGCACTGCACCGATTCAGCTGATAGTATGCCATGTGCCGAGTTAGTCAAATTAAATAAACATCTGGATATTTTGAATACATTGAAAATAGTATTTGATAGAATATTATTGCTTAACAATGTTTTTACGTGTAGCGAAAAATACATTATTTCTTTTCAGGATCTATAGCACTACCTTATTTATTTCTATTCTTCCTATCGATCATTCATAATATTTGGTACGTAATGCAAAGATTTTATTAGAATTACATTCATAAACAGCTAGTTTTGCGAAAAATAAGTGGACGTATCGAATATGTATCGAAATCAATTGTTATCGATAAAACCAGTCAATAAATAGAACGAAAAAACTCGTGTCACTACAGGCTTAAAGTAATTTGATTTTCTGATATTATGATTATTAAATATTACCAAACGGTTACCGAGATAAATATTGATATCCTTGTTCAATGGAGATATTCATTATCGATGTATGTTATTTTTCATAACACGACTCTTATTTCTGATTACTGAATCAAGAAAGTGTCGATAATACTGTGTTAGCTTACAAGAAAATATTGGAAAATGGGCAGCATTTTCGTTCAGCAAATACTAAATGACAAATATGGGTAAACATCGAAGCTCATTTATCTTGAGTAGATTCTATGCATTGCTATCGTGCAAAGGTTATGCAGGGGAAAATGGGAAATACCATCGACGAGGTAATGTTCCCGTAAATTTCCCCCATGTAGGGTCGAATGACACCAGTAGAAATGGATGCAATAGTGTGGGGATAGGAAACTTTGGGTTAACGCAAAAATGTATTGATTAGTAATCAATATTTTTAACACACTTAAGTTGTTGAAATTATCTGTTCAATATTCTGATTTTGTGACCACATATTTTAGAACGATAAAAGAAGAATCAGGTGAAGATAAAAACAAAATACTGTATCGATATAATGCATTCAACGAAAAATTAATACAAGCATTCTTCGCTACTTTTTCAAGCAATAAGGTCAGTCTACGACTCAGCCTGGTTAAAAAGACATTTCTTACATAACATTATCATAAATTGAAAGAAGCAATGGACTTGACAACAATTTTAAATTAAATAAATAGCCAATTTAATTTAAAAATAAATGATTTTCGATAGTAAAACGTAAATGTCTAAAAAATATGAAAGCTTGGTGTGATCTTCAAAGTATTGTGTATTTGTATTTTTTCCCAGATGTTTTATTTTAAATAATAATCGTTCTTAAGAATTATCAAAGAAATTCACCTTCCCTCACGTTGTGAATCCCTGCCGCAGTGAATAGGAAAATGCAAAATATGTACCTACATAGCACAATGCCAGGCATATACAACATTTTGCAATTTGACACCGATAGGTAAGTACTCTACCACCTACGTACTGTTTTCAATTGACAAAAGTCAGTTTAAGGAAAATTGCTTTATCAGAAAAACACTTTGGTACGTGTGTGAGTACCTACTTGTATTCAAAATACGTCTCACGGGGGTCCCAAACATGAATCATAAAATATATATTGCAGATATTACTGGAAGCTCATAACAAAAATCAGTATTAAAAATATTTTAATTAATATCCTAACACCTTATTTAAACTCAATAAAAAAGCATACATATTAGAAAATTTATTGTAACAATTGTGGTTTAAATCTAGCAAAACTTTCCATGTATGAAGTCTTTATATTTTGCGAATATTCGGCAGCGTTTAACGATTGTACTTAGACGTACAAATATTTTTAGTCGTGGAAAACATTACAGATTCTCAATACAATGTATTTTTGGCGCCATCACTGCACACTACAACAATAACCAAATATTATTAATATAATAAATGCCTATATTTTTTAAATATTTACTAATGATCTAAATTGACATTGTAGTAATTCCATATCTTTGTCAAAGTCTTTTTGATGACAAGTGACAAAAATATAACATATTTACTCTAATATTATTTTTTTCTAATATTCAAAAAAGTTTTGATTTTTTTATAAAGTTGATACGTAATTATGTCGAGGGCTATATATTCAAATTAGTAGTACTGATCTATAAATTGAGGTCTAAAGTGCCTTACCGTATGTGTTTTTTTTTATTATCACGCTTAATGGCGAATGATTAAGGGGGTAATTAAACTCACAATTAAAAGTGAAAATGCACTTACACGCCCACATTAATTGTCAGGTAACCCGTAAATATTGTCCCGAAAGCCATAAACGAGCCAAAAGGGTAGCCATTGCCCATTATGTTTTGCGCGGTGTACAATGCCAACCTATCCGAAAATAAGTATACTTATTCATAATATGACTATGGTTTACTCACACTGACAATACAGTAAATATAATCATCAGCTTATCTAAATCAACTTGAAGCTGAATTTACTATCAGCTGGCGGTTATTTACAAAAAAAATGGTATGTACAAAATTAGTTACGGAGGACAGCCAACATGTACAATTGATCGCGGAAACAATTGCACACAACAGTTTTATCTATATTGATAATTGACCGTGATAAACATATATATGTACTGTCATTTGCACACAGAAAATATTCATTATAACCTATTTTATTTCTACAAGTAAGTAAAAGATGTTTGTTTTAAATAATAAAAACACATTATTATATCACTATTTTCACAATTTAACATATAAATAATCAGGGCCGGTTTCGCTCGTCCCGAGTATTATCAATTGTGTTGATCATAATAATATAAAGTTGTAGAAATAATAGTAAAAAATATTTTAAATATAATGTATTTCCACCGGTAAACGAAAGTTGACAGAATAAAAAATATGTTTTACTTATTTTAAGTATATTTATGAGTGTTATACAAAACAAAAGTACAAGCGAAAACCGCTTGATTTTATTTTCATTCTTTTTTTGCAATTTTTCTAACACGTCATATTTATTTAATGTATGTGTATTTTATATTTGTATGCTTCATGTGTGATTTTTAGTATATTTTCTGTTCATAATATAATACAAATACATAAATATTAATCGTTTTTAACGTGTTCGAGTATACGGTATAATATATTATAACACGGTGAAAAAAATAATGGAGCTCTACTAAGTGAATGCCAATTCAATCAATAATATATTGTATTATAATTATTTCACGATTAATCTGAGAATGTTTTATTCAATATTATTGAAAGCCATTTTCTACTTTATATTGCCTTTAACATACGTTCTAAGCTTATGCTTGGATGGTATCTTACATTTTTGTTTATTTGTTATGAATTTGCGTACCTATAATATTTCAATAAAGACTCTTATTCCAATTTCATGGACTTAACATTGAGTACATATTCTTTCATTATACAAAATTATATTGCACGGAACCGTATATTGCGGCTATCTTTTGTGAAAGAATTTTGTTTCTCTGGTTTTAGAACCTTTCCGCCGCTTCAATTCATTGAAGAAATTTTTCAGTCGGCCTCCGCACTAAAGTCCGTAAAATTCTTTTGCCCGTTGAAAACCAAACGGACGGCTACTGAAAGGGAAATTCGACTCGGTCCAGTTTATATGTATTTGCCAATTGTATATAGTATTCAAAAATACATTACGTAAGTAAGTATAGAATATACACCAATGCCAAATTCAAGCGAATAAAAGAATGAAATACTTTGTATCCCAAAGGATTTTATTTGAAAACTGAAAAGTGTTATTTTAAATTATCAGAACAAAAATAAAAATGGGTAACCAACACAGAAAACTTTATTTTTTCACATTCAATGTTTTAAAATGCATTACTTTTCTAATAGTTAATTTCAATTAAAAAACTATTCGTGTTGTATTATTCTTGAAATTTTTTCTTATTATTTTATTATATAATTTATATATATATATGTATCCTATTTTCTGAACGGTTCAGATACTGAAAGAAATATATAAAAAATCATCACTTTATTGAAAGATCTTCATCTATATATATATTAATGTATGTATGTGTACTTGTCCTTTATGGATTACACCATTCATCTGATCGATATGAAACTTTACAAATTTCTTGAGTTCACTCCAGCAAAGGTTTTTGACTTACCACTACATACATCTAATCTTTATTACTATTTACACTTATTAACACTATCAAAGATTCTTTGTTATCATAACTTGTTTCCTTAAATTTCCTTACTATGAGATCGCAACGTACGACGCGTCAGCTATTACAATATAAAATCTAAATGATCAAAAGTGCGATATGTTGTCAAGTACTTTGAAATGAATTGGCTGTCTTTATTGAAAGACAATCAAAATGAAATTTAATATATATAACTTGAAATGCCTTTAATTCAGTGATGCAATATCATTTACGACATTTTTATAATTAATATTAAAAGTTTTTAAATATGCACATTTGTTTAACTCTTAATTATAAATTGAAATGCATTTGCAAAAAAGCTGATATACGAAGACCTACGCAATATAATGCTATTTGTGAAGGGCAGAATAGTACTGGGTGAAATACTATGAATTGAAAGTGGAAGGGTGAGAGGGGAATGTCGGAGTGGCAGGACGAACAAAGCGTTTCCTTATTTGATTTGTCAAAGGCTCCCTTAGCGGCAAATACTATAATATATAAGAAGGCTATACACGCAAAAATCTACCCATAGACAGTCAAAACTAATCTCAAAAGTTTTTCAATTATTATTCTTGGTTACAACTGATATACGATTATGCGAATCCGTTTTGAAATATTTTAATATCGAATTCAGTCAATTAATCTTTCAAGAGAACGGAAAATAAATACAAGTGAGAGGTAAGGAAAGAAATAGTTGTTAGGTTATCGCTCTTCCAATTTCCCGCTAAAAATAAGTATTAGATTGATTGAATTGGCATTCACTTGGTAACCCCATTATAACTCGATGAAAAAAAAAGCAATGTATTTTAGTTCTACATTTTTTTTAAATAGTTGATAGATATTTCTACCAAGTGAATGCCAATTCAATCAATATATAACAATGTATTTTAGTTCTACAAAATTTTTACTAAATACATTGCTATTCTTTTCACCGTGTTATAAGTATTATAGCTTATATAAATATGCGGAAAAGTGAAAATTTAACTAGAAGTAAAAATTCATTTTTATTATATTCATTCAATGAGATAACGCAAAGTAATGAAAGCGTTAATACGATATATGGTCTTACTATGTCCAAAAAAAGTATTTTTACAGATTGAATAAACATGAAAGAATACACGAAAAGAGAAATATGAAATCAATGATTTTGAATATAAATTATAAACACGTAATTTTCGAAAATTACGTCATATAAAATCGTTTTAAGTACAAATTTATTACCAATATCAGATTAAAATAACTTTTAAATAAGGCGACTATATCATAGAATCGTGAGTCAAATTGAAATAAATTATTTTATCTCCGTCTTGATTGATTAGTAAATATTTTCTTATTATCTATTATCTAATTATTTACTAATCAATTAGTAAATATTTTCTAAAAATATTCATTGTTCCATATTTGAACTACAAATAAATATTCTTGACCAAATGGAAAAATAAATGTTAAATGGATATTTAAAAGATTTCATAGTCAGATATTTTGATCAACGAAAGATCGGGCCTCTCACAAATCCACCTCGCTATTATAGAGCAACTTTTAAATTTCCCTTGATGTCCCGTAACGAGATTTGTCAAATAAAATATCCTCTGCGCGAGTTCTTTGTATCGGCTTCGATTGGAATTTCATCCAACATAATACTAAAAGGTATTTTTTGTTAGGGGAATTATTCAATATATTTTACAGTGAAGTAAATGTGGCAGCTAATATTAGGCGAAGTATTTTTTTTAGCATACGTGACATTTGTCATTGATTATGAAATGGGTATGCGCTTTTTTTATTTAACTTTATTGGTGAAAGCTGGATTAATTTTTGATGTTTTTTTTAACAAGTGATATCATGGTATTGTAATCTTTATCAGACGTTTGTTAGTGTTAAATCTATAATTTAAAAAATATTGATACGCTGTAAGTAAATTAGTCAATTTGTAAAACTGAATGAAATCGGATGTGATTTCATGAATTTATGACATGATAACGGTATTTAATTAACATAAAAAAGACTTTTCATTTGTATTAGGATTCGTAAAAAATATGCGTCATATACCAATAAAATTTAAATTGTACTGATTTTTTATGTTGTAATTCACATCATATTTTTATTTGCTTGATTCATATTTAAGTAGCATCTTAATTTTCTTTCTTCAAATATTAAACTGATTATATATATGTTATTAAATATTGTATATAAATATGATATTTTGGTTTGAATTTGATGTACGATACATTTACGTATTTCATCTTTCAGAGTTTTTTCTAAATCTTTGTGAAAAATGCTGTTGATTAAAAGAAATCTTTAGTATTTTTAAGTCACTTTATCTTTCTATGTCACATTTTGACCGATTTTAATTTTAGCTTGTTTCATGTGGAATATCGTAATAACAACTCGCACACGAAAAAGTAGAAGTAAAACCATTTGGTGGTATTATTTTTCATATATTGATTGTATTATATTCAAATGGGACACAATTATTATGACGTGTCATAAAATTAATGATGTATTGAATTTAAACATTAAAAGTAGACAAAATTATGTTAGGATTTAATGTTTTATGTAATTAATGTGCAGCGATGTCTTTCTTTCTTTCTAATTGAAATAATTAAGTGAGTAAAGATGGGCAAACATTTCGATGCGTCTCGGTTTTATTGCTAGTATGTATTATATTATATGTGCATTCTACAATATGATCTTTGTTTCATAATCAAATTTGAAATACATTTTAATTATTGCAAAATTCAAAAAATCAAAATGATTTATACCAATGACGCACTAGAGTATTAATGTTATCATACATAAATATTCGATTTCGATCATTATGAAGACATCGACGATCGTTAGTATCAAATACAATAATGTATATTTTTAGTTGTAGTGCTCAAGTAAATATCAGATTAAAATGATATTAGAAGAGCAACATGAAATAAATCATTACCGGAAACATACTATAATATTTTTAAAAACATACAATCAAATGACACGCCTAGACGTTATTTACAAACTTACCATCGAATAATACCATAACCTCCAGACAATAATCGATTTTTAACAATTTACCTGTAAAAATGTCTAAAGCGGCATGTTTGTTTTGGCGGTATACTCATACAGGTGGTATTTATTGAATTAGTTTGCATTCGAACAAAGTGTGTCCAGGTATAAATAAATTGTTTTACCTTTGCCGCAACGGTCCCTTTGAAAGACTGCAAAACTAGTCCTAATTGGCGCTAGTCAATATCGGTATGTTGGTTACTATCCGATCAGCTTCCAAGAACTCTAAAACATTATCGACATACTTTTTAATAAATAATTCTACTTAATATTTCTACTGATTCTAGTCACACTAATTATTAATTATTTGAAAGCCAACATCTGTATGTTTTGTTGTTTTTTTACTCTCTAGCACACTTTCGTAAAAGAGACTTAAAATCTGTATATTTACTACTGTTTGAAGACTCGCTCTAAAAATACATTTAGGGATGACAATTTTTATAATGATCGGTGATAGATCGGGAATATATCATATTTCAAATCTGAGTGTAAAAATTCCGTAATTATTATTCTGGATTAGAGTTTTTGTTTCAATATCTATAAAGAAATCTATTTCTCTAATGTTTAATTAATTCATATATAACGATACATAGATATGTAAAAAAGTTATCAGTCGAAGCATGTGAATGAATATAATAATGATTAAAATTTAATGAAATGAAATATCAACACAATTATTAATATAAAACACTCAAATTTAAACAAATTTTTAAGCCTGTCAGTTCAATTTATATTGAATAATGTACTTTAAAACATAACCATCATTTGGCAGTCAATTCGTTAGAAAATATTTTTAAATATATATTCTCTACAATGCTTTTCACTAATAAAATCAAATATCAGCATAAGAGTGACATTAGAGATCCTTGAGTTCAAGTGTTCTTATTCGACACTTTGAGAAACTCAAAGGCGTGTCTACTTAGTGGTTGTAAGTGGACGACGCCAGTTAATTGCACCTTTTAAAATCGAGTCCCAGTCTTTCGATTTTAAGACAGAAGGAACAATGCATTGCAATTATTTACAAATGCAAAAAGATTAACGTCTTATACTTACGTTATTTACTCCGATACTAAGAAATTATAAAGAGGCTGGACTACTATTTATACATTTTTTAATAATATATTGTCGACAGTGTATCTTGAGTATCATTTGTATATTTATCAATATAAAACTTAATATTGCTTTCTTACAAGATATTGTCGCAATAAATTTTTATTTTCTTCTTCCTTCAGTAGATTGATCAAATTTTGACGTCCCTCGTATTTGATTTAGTTAAATTAATATTTGAATTTTGTATGCAGATGGACTCGATTACACTGATTTAAAAAACTTTCACCATCTCACTCAAGTATTAACGATTTGTTTTAATAATATGATAACGCCTAAAGCTTTCTACTCGCATGTAAATTCTCAAAATGCAAAAATTTAAGCCCCCAAGAAAGAATTTTTTTAACTGAAATTATGTTATATTGAAATTAAATTAACTGGAATAGCAGTTGCTTATCTTAATGTTACTGTAATAAAAATAAAAGGAGTTTGGATAAGGAATAAATTTAATAACTAAATTTATCGGATATGATTTGCAAATCAATAAAGTGAATCAAAATTATTTAATAAATTTGATACCGTCAAAATATTCGCTGACAAAAATTATTTATCAACACACTCCATAAACCAATCATCATCATTAAAACGCTTTTTTCATGTGCATATTAATGGAAAAAATATTAATATTTCTAAACAAATTGATGTTATTATTTAAAATAAAACTTCATTGGTTATATTTTTCCTTTCAAACTGAAAACTCTACAAACTTTTAAAATTCCACATCAATATTTTACAAGAAACGTAGAGGATTAGATAGTTCTTTGTTGCAGACTCATCAGACTGGTATCATTTAATGTTCATCGCCGTCAGCTTAAATGAAACGGTTGAATTCGTTCGTTTACATTTTGCTTTCTGCATAAACGGATTATGAGCTTAAGTGAATGGGAAAAGTGTTCCCATCTTTTTTACACAAATAAATGTATAATAAGAGACCACCTTGCTTTGGATTCTTTGGAGTAAGAATGAGAGATCGGACCGGAAATATGAACGCCGTTTGTCGCCTTGACAGTAACTAATTTTTAAACTGACATAAATACCACAGATGAGTGATTCTTGTATTTATCAATCACACATATGCCAGTAGTCTCTATACAGTACTGAAGGCATAGAAATATCATAATATACAAATATTAAAAATAGTCAGATGTGTATTGTAGTTTAAACAAATAACTTCATTGAGATTATTTTAGTTTATTTTTTTATACGGCACTGATAAACAACTATATGAAAAAGAGATTCTGCGAACTTATTTACCCTTAAGAAAACATTTTGACTGAATCTCTTTGTTTCATTCATTTATAAATAATTTTGATATACTTTCAGGAAAGAACAAGCAAATATTTTCCTATGGTAGTTTCATGTCTTAAAGGATTGTTAGTTACAATTATTTTCTTATAATACACCCAGCTATGTTATAAAAAGATCCACTTCTTCTGTGCTATAAAATGTTACCCCATTGTACATTGAAAAATTGTGTATCATTATTGAGAGCCGTTTTTTGGTATCAATTTCACATGTAATTTTTGTTTAATCGTCACTTGAGTGATTTTAAATAATTAAATACAATGCTAAGTACTTTTTCCGAAATTTTATGTTACTAAGATGAGTACCGGTTTCCGTCATTGCGAGTATTATTAATTGGTCTCGCAATGAGCAAAGTTAGCCCTAATGTTAATACTACATATTGTATTTCTATTAATTATATAAATTTGATACTATTCCACCTATAAGTGACAGTTAAAACCTTAAAAAGTGACGATTGAGGGAATTTCAAAACGTACACGATTTGAAGGATTCAAAATTTTCTTACTAAATAATTTTTTTAAGGTTTTTTCTAAGGATTGAAAAATAAAATTTATGTTTGTACTATTCCATATGTTTTTTGTTACTAATGACCTGGGTTTCGCTATCAATATCTTCAGACAAAAACGTGGAAATTCAAATTTAATATAAAAATTTCATCAAGCATCTACAGTTGATATTATAAATTAATTGTACATGAATATGCTTATATCCAATTACGCACATGGTTATAACATGCGAACCTACATTTATACATATCAACTTTGGTTTTTGCGTTACATGTTTACATGATTTGAATTAAACAGTGAAGCCTTTTAGAACAAATGACTGATATTATTTCTACTGAGTAATACACCTTTCTGAGTTATGTTTGCCTCGCGGATGTATGAGCGTGAAATTACATTTATATTTACAGCTAGATAACTCAATCATTATATGTCACTTAACATTGTTGCTGTAATTTTTCAACTCACATGTTTTATTAATGCCTTCAACACTTCATTAGATTACTAAAAAAATATACTAGGTTGAATATTTTCTACCGCTTTCATTTTTATAATACATCTATAATACAAGTTTACTACTCCATAAGTGTACAAATTGAATTTGGGAAATATACATGATACAAAAAAGATCTGCTTCCAATTTAAAGTAACAAATATGGATTCATCATAATGCTTATTTTAATACAAATTTTTCAATGTTGCTTTCTTACTTCTTAATTGTTTTATCACATTTTTCTGAGATGTTAAGGGAATAAATATACATTGACTAGCTTAGCTCTTTTTCGATATAGAATGTATTGGAATGAACGTCATAGAAAAACATGCATTGGAAAATTCAGTATTCATAAAATAGGAAATATTATATAATGATGAAATCATGAACGTGTCCACAATTAAAAATCTGAAAAATGTTTTCAATGAGAACTGTTTTTGATTGTATCGTACATATAATCGATTATTTGTTATAAATAATATTTTATTATTGACGACGCTCAATTCTTTAAGTGTTTTTCACAATGTACAAATAATTTTGGTCAAACCTTTTTGTAAGAATTGAGTTAAAATAGCTGATAACCTATAGGTTACTATAGGTAACTAACAAATAAAACAACTATTAAACGGTGTGTATCAATTTGTGCTCAAAAAACAAGGTATTACACTCTATAAATTAATATTTGATAGCTTTTTCTTTCCACGTCAATGAGTATTGTAAGTGATCGTCCCTAATTTAATATGGACAGAGAACATTTGATTCATCCGGCGACCAAGTCATGATTAAGATATTAACAACGATTCCATACATTTCTCAAATATATATATATATTGAATTATTTGATAAAATTGACGACGAATTAAAATATTCAGCCATATGTTTACTAATTTGTTTATTTTGGTTCTAATTTATTATTTTATTATTTAACTCACTACATCTACGACTAATACATCATAAAAATTGTTCAAAATTACGCAAACTACTGTAGAAAAACAGCTGAACCACCATTTAATAATATGATCTTTACAATGATAGCTGAAAACTTGATTTTTTTTTCAAAGAATGGATGGATTTTTTACTCTATGGTAGGTCACTTTGAAAAAGCTTACGCGTCTTTAAAAGACAGAGCGTCTGGAAGTGTGCAATGCATATGGATGACCATTATCTTCTATTGAGCGACACTAAGTTTATCAAACAAGATCAAACACAATTTCAAAATAGAAAAAACGCAATAGAAGTTTGGTTGGCTCAATGTGTCATTAACTTTCTCATTACTAGTTTTTTTTTGTTCGATTTTCACCCTTTCCACCATTTATTCAAATATATTACTTTGCGAAGGCTATCACTTTTTGATAACATCTGAAAAATGATTCTTTTTATTCCACAGTGCTATTTGTAAAAAAAACTAGCAGTGTGCACTTGACAAATTTTAAACATGTATGTTTTAGATTTATTAACATTCAAACGAGCATTTTGTGTAATATTGACATTATTCCAAGTTAAAAATAAAATAATTAAATGAAAGTACAAAAATAATTAGACAGATTTATAAAATTTGTACGCAAAACGCTTAAATATTATATGTAAAAATAACGACGGTGAATAAACAGCAATGTGTTATAGTTCTACAAAATTTGACTAAATACATTCTTAATACATACGACTAAGGTAAATTGCTATTTTTTCACCATGTTATAATGGAGTTCTACCATTAAATGCTAATTCAATCAATAAATATAAAAATGAATGTTTGTTCGTTTTGAATGCGTTCTTACATCATTAATCCGATTGCAATGCAACTTTGGTGTGGTATTTTGCACATGCCCGCAAAGATTACTAAATCAGTACAACCATCAGATCAGTACAGGTTTCACTTATCAAGAGCACTATCCATTGATACACTAGACAATGTGGATGTACTTATCATATGGAAAGATTTATGTGGCCTGCTCTAGTGTCGTAAAATCTTACGATTTGGTTCTGTACGCAACAAACGGATAAAAAAAATCAAGCATCGAAAAGTACTTGATGAACTGAATTATAACACAAATACTTTCTTTGTTTGAGTGACATTGCAACGCATGCCAGGTTCAGCGGAACCCCCAGTTACACTATTCCGAATTACGCGCTGGCTTGAAATATTCGCCACAAATCCCTCAATTGAGCGATCGCTTGGCTGCGCACACACACAGTCAGATTGCCGTCTGTGCGATGCATACAGTTAAATGTTGGCTGGCGTCTGTGTGCTGGATTTTGTGAGCCCTGTGTACCTAGTAACTAAATATTCCATCAATATTTTTTTTTGCAAATCTAAGAATATTCTTAGTTCTGCATGTTTCTCTGTAAAAAATACAAAATTCCTAATTTCGAATTCAGGATTTGTCGAGATTCGAGATTCACTCCTCCGATTATACGACTCCAAATTACACGGTTTCGATTTTAGTGTAAATGGGGGTTTTACTGTACTCGCTAGTATTAAACGAAGGGCAATAGTTACTAAATGGAGTTAAACGCACAAACTATGTTGATGGTATATTGTTATAAAATATTTTTTACATCGTAAATACAGAGGTAAATAAGTAGTATGGAAGTAGATTATGCAAGAAAAATGTTGATCGTATTTACTTTTGCATAATTTTGATTTCATTCCGCCATTGTAGCATTACGTACTCGTGTGCAGCATGGGATGTCAGTCGTGTGTAGTATTATATTATTCCGACAAATGACTTACCGGGGATTCATTTCATTTGATAGCCTAGTACGTGAGGTGGGTAATTTGAAAATAATGCGATGTTACACTGCGCACAACGCTAATGATGGAGCGAGAGTTTCGGTCTTGGTGCGCATGCCGTATAATTAAAATCGTATATAAACAATTCCGAGTTGTTTCGAAAGTCAGAAGTATACATTATAATCTTTCGAGTGTTGTGTTAAAAGCAGGACAGAATCAGGAATTGAAGCAACCGATGACTGCTACATTGCTGAGATTTGCATTCATTAAATGAAGGGGTGACAATCATTGCCGGGTCGCGATCGCCTTTCTTATTTATAAAATGGTGTAAAATGGATGCTCATCACATTTTTACAAAGTAACAAAAAAATTTTAAGTAACACCTAATTTTTGATGGAATAGTTAATTATTTACTCTTAGTTAGGTATTCAAATATCACAATTAACATTTTTTAATCAAACTATCTTGAATTTTGATGTTATCTGTAAATATGTAATCATTCATATATTAAATAAAGCTTTTCTTAATTTATGATATCTAATAAAGGTGCTTGATAGAATATTGTACAATTCTACATGTTTTATAACTAACGACCAGGGTTTCGCCTTTCAGCATCATCAAATATTCAATCACAAGAATGCAACAGAACTGACTTATGTTCTGTTGACAAAGCATGTGGAATCGTACAAATTATCAATAATTTAAATTAAATAAAGCGTCTTTCTATCTAGGATAGAACACATTTTATAAAAAGAAAAATATTAAAATAGAAACTAAAATAGACTTTGGATTTGAGAATCATAAAACTAGCTTGAACATCTCACATCATAGGCTAAAATAATTATTTGATTCAGCTCTGTACGAATTATATGGAAGCAACCGTAAAGAAAAATTACCGGACTGAATTATGACGTCACTCAAGATGGGCGGCTCTATCACGAATCTATGTGTCATGTTTTCTGAAGCTTAGAACCAAAAGAAAATATTATAAAGATTATGGAAGAATTTTGAAGTAGCAACTCGAGTTTGTGTAATTACAGGCTCGTCAGTAAAGACAAACGAGGTAAATTTTAAGCCTCTGGCTAGAGATCATATGGATTAGTTGTCTACACCTCTCATGTTATTTCCTGTTTAAAAAAACCTTAATTATTACTGTTTTTTGGAATGTCTTCATTTTAAAATTCTTTATTGTTGTACAATTCCATATTGACTTGAATGATTTGTAGAGGGTATATTGAACTGTTATTTAACAAGCAATCAAAATTTGGAAAAAAAAAATTACAGCATACGCTAGTTGAACTAGAGCGCGCTCTAGTACTTTTTCAAGAAGCCGTCGTAACCATTTAGTTACGCACAATATTATTAAAAGTGATATATTTAAATACAAATCAATTAAAAAAAACACTTTTTCTTATTTTTTGGATTTTTAGAACTAGACTATAGATATTTTAACATTTTTTTAAATGTATATAGGTACGTGACTAGCGTTAGTTTTATAAAAATAATTTCCATGAAATCAGTAAAAAAATACTTTTGGTTTCTGCGTTTGTAAAAAATTAAAAATATTACATTTTATCATCTATACGTCATGCTTTCAATATATACAGCCATTGTAGGTTATTGCAACATCAGTTATAATATGTTTTAATCAATAAATCAAAACTTTTTGAAGAATTTAACAGTGTGGCCAGCAGCAGTGTCAGAAAATTATTCACGTAAGTTGATATTTTGCGATATTATTAATCAGGTGTTTTTTTTTCCTCCGATTCCTTGAAGTGGTTCGTTGCTATGGAGGGAAATGAGCTCGCTAGTAAAATAATCGAGAACTTGATTCCGAGCTTACCGATGAAAGCTTAATACCGCCATTGACTGAAATAATTACTTTAATTGTCGTACTTGGGATCTAATTATTTCTGTCTCACCTCAAACATTTGCTGTGCTGCTTCTTTGAAACTATTTCTTACATCTTGGAGAGGATTTCAAATAAATTTATGCGGAAATTATGAATATGGTTTTTCGGCTATCAAGGAAAAATTCATTTAACCAAAAGTAAATTGATCGATTATATTAATAAAAAAAGCAAGACTCATAACTTAATTATTTTTTGTGAACATTATTTTCATTGAAAGAATATTCCATATTGATCAGAAATTGACACATTATTAGAAAGAATATTATGTTTCCCGTTTCGAAGAGACCATAATGAAATGGTTATGACGGCAAGTATAATATGTAGCCTTTTAGTAGTGAATGAACTTAGAAAAAATCAAAATCTAAATGATATATTATATATTCATATTTAAGCATGATACCACATTAAAAATTGTTTTCAGCCATAACTTTGATAATATTTAACAGTTTCGGTTTTTTTTAATGTTTGAAAACAAAAATGATTGAAATTGAAAATGATAAAGTGAAAAACAAACTTAAGTTTCATACGTCTTAACTTTCATTTATTTATTTATTAATGAGACAAACAGTTCGCTGAAATTAAATTAATGGTATTTCAAATATATTCATGGAAAGAGCAATTCAACGAATAAAAGAAAGCGTCAGTTAAATAAAAGCATTCCAGAGATGGAAAATATCTCTCAGAAATGCTTTTTATGCAGACGAAAAGCTTAGACGTAAGTCAGTTTGATTTTCAGGATTATAGGTTTTTTCACCTGAAGGTATTTTTTCTACGACTTCCATTCAGAGCGTTATGATTCTATCACAGACATGTCCCTCAAAAAAGGGTTGTGCTTCTGCAAACGATCAACTCGCTGTCACCCTTCTAGTGCCTACTCAAAAGTAGTATATTTATTAAATAAATATATTTCGTCACAAAAAAACATTATCAATACAATTTTATAAGTTATAAATCATTTCGAGGACTTTTTAGATTGATATTTTTTAGAGGAATTGGCTATCATAAAAAAATGAAAGATATTTTCTGGTACACGACATGAATGTGTTTTTTCTGTTATGTGTTGACCGCTGTAAATATTGTTATTGTTAAATAATTAATTCTTTCATCTCCATCTTCTTATAATTTCAAATATGTTTATAAATTATAATTTTATTTTAAATAATCACATCTATATAATTGTTTATTTTGGGTTGCTATCACAGATATTCGATAATGCGTGCTAAAAGAAAGTGGAAAGGGATACGGGTATGAGTATTAAAAATTAAATTAATTATTAATTGCAGTCTGGTAACCTCGTAGGAGACACAAACGAGCTACTAATATTGTTATATGGTGTCAATAAGCAGACAACTTCGGCGATTGTTAGATTTATACTAAAATTAATGTTTCCAAAAATGTAGAATGTTATTGAGAAGCACTGTTAATATTACTTGGATAAATTAGATTCCGTACAGATAAAAGCAATACGCTTTTATGATTTCCAGCAAATTAAAATTTTAAACTCAGAAAACTTATCTAGAGAATAAAATATAATAATTTTTAAGCTTTCTTATAAGTGATAAATTAGTTGTATCAAAAAAAAATAAAAACTTCAACCAACATTAACTACTTAATTTGCATACTGGCTTACAGCAAATTTTCCGAGATAGGATAGACTTAATAATTTATAAATCATTAAAAACTAACAGGTTAGTCGGTTCATAGACTAAGTAATTGATATATCCATAGAATGTTTAACTAAGTGAAATTCAGAACTTTTTAATGTTTGATTTTACAGATTTATAATTATTTTTAATATAATGACAGATTATCAAAAAACTTTAAGTCTGAAACATTCTTGACAACAAAGGTGTTGGTAGAAAACACTGTGAATTTTTGATAAAGTGGAATAATACGTTTTATAAAATCTTTGTTGAAAGGGTAAACAAATCTTTGAAATTGTTATGTTTCTCTTAGGATTGTGATTGCATGCGACACGCTTCATTCGCTGTGACGAGAGATGTCGTCTGCAAACTTTTGCAAATATAAATTTCAACGGACCAAAATAACAAAATTTTACCACCCCCTATCAAGATTCGTTACACGTCTTATTCCAATTTTATTTTAATATTATGCTAAAACTAATTATTTTACTTTGCGCTTTAAAACTTTTGAATAAATTAAACGCGGAAAATGTTTTAAATAAACGAACCAAATTACATACAAGCCTCTTAATATATGATTCGATTCAGGCGGTGGGAAAATTACAATCCATTCTTTGATCTTTATATTTTTGCAGACATAAATAATTTCTCGAGATGGCAATACTGTAGATAAGTAAAAGTGTGTTCAAAATTTTGTAAAACCATTTCGAAGGTGTGAGATTATAATTATACACAACTACGCATGCCTTTTTACCTATAAATCAAAATCTCATAGCTAAGTAATTGTAGTTTGTTTCCCAAGAGCATTTTACACTTGTAACGTTTTATTTATATCATAAATTTTATTTGATAATATATTCTTATTGAAACGAGTCACGATATTACACAAATAAACTATGGAATTTTAGCTACTGATCATTATTTTAAACATTTCATTTCGGTACAATTACCAACGATTTTAAAAGGTCAGGATTTATTCCGTTTCACCGTTTCTTAAAATACTATTTGAAGTCTTATAAATTATTAAATATTTTGGTTTAAGCGTCGATATGCAACGTTCAGGTATAATTGTGAATGGAATGTTTGATGAAATTTACTTCTTAGAAATATTTGACTCGATGCAAGAAAGTATGTAACACATTTTGATCTAGAATATTGATTTTAAACATATTTATTGCGTGACTTGCTTGAAGATTGTTACGAAACTAGTCATTTTGTAAAGATGAAGAATCTATCAGAAGAATTGTTAATTTTTTTAAAGATTTTTACCTTTAAAATTATTAGTTTATAAAGTTTTTATTATTTTTGATAAGAATACTGTGTATATAATAAAAATGTCATTTCGGAATGAAGAAATTAATCGACTAATAATTTCCAATTTCTGTATGAATTGTGTTGATTTTTGGCCGCATGTTTATCGTGCTTAATTATCAATGACCAGTGAATCTATTGTCATGTTTATTAGTGGTTTTAGACTTACAAAGCTTAAGCTTTATTGTCTAATACATTAGTGCAAAATTTTATAAATTTTAGTTTTATTCAAAACCATTTCATAATGATGGGTTAAACAGAAGAGGGCCATAGCTGAATACAAGATAAATGATAACAATCCCTCAAAACATACGATGGGTAAATAAAAATAATCAACTTGTGGCAATTACTTACTGACGTCTGTTGACTATTGAGAATGTTGAATTTCGAT
Organism: Himalopsyche japonica; assembly: GCA_028555115.1. Classification (NCBI taxonomy): domain Eukaryota; kingdom Metazoa; phylum Arthropoda; class Insecta; order Trichoptera; family Rhyacophilidae; genus Himalopsyche; species Himalopsyche japonica. The sequence goes on along the minus strand of JAHFWJ010000749.1, from coordinate 61,110 downwards.
AGATCCTATGATAACACCAAGAACACAGCAATAATCAATGCAACATTTAATTATAGAACTATCAACATATTAAGATATACATATATTATATAGAGAACAAATAAACTATAGCGTTCGGTTCAAATGTATCAAGAATTACTACCTAAGCTGTATTAGTGACTAGACAATAATTAACATTAGGATATGACTACAGGAAATGAAACGAATTTCCTTTATTTTTTTTCAAGAATAGTATCTCAATAAATTAAATGATTTTCAAATTTAAAGATACTGCACTTAACTTTCTGCCGATTTAGTAAACCAGACAAATTCTTTGTCAACGGGATCGACAACGTTTTTCTTTCCGCTTTCTGAATTCTTAAAACAAAAAATGTGATTTTTACTTAACTTGTTGAAATATAGGCTGATTAATTATTGCATTAAAGATTCCACTGCTTGATAAAACTACACTTGTCAAACTGAAAGCGTGGAACAGATGGAAGTGAATTTAACGGTAATTAAAACCCAAGGCGAGATAAAAAAAACATATTAAACAAAAGTGGCATCGTATGTTATACTGGGTATTTAAAATTCCACAGAATTAATGCCAATCAGTGTAATTTGTCATCCTGATCTTAACAAACATCTCAAATGGTTCGCACACGAAATAAATTAGCAACACCACTGCTGTTGGTAAATGCCAAAAAGGCGAACTGCGAAGGGGTGTTTTTAAATTAAATACAAGTTCACATAAACGGAATGCCAAAAATAAAAGGCATGATTTATAAATACTTTGATGGCAATAAATGATCGCCATGAGAAATGCAGATGTTAAAAAAGTTTAACAACACAACGGTCATGATGGAAGCCCCCCTGTGATAAATAATCGCGAGGATTTGCACACCGGCCCACGCCAAAAAGAAATACCTACTACAACAAGATTTTTCATACTACAATATTAGGGTAATTAAAAATGAGTGGAAAAATCTAGTGTTAACGATTTTACTCGTCATTTCACGATGAACATATTATTGTTTAATTAATTAACGCAAAGTTAATTTAGTGTGGTTCAATTTTAAGTCGAACGTGTTAAACAGACAAATGATTCAATTTATGATATCGAATGAAGGTGTTTGATGGAATTTCAATATCAAATTTGAATTGTCACAACTTTGTACGATTCCACATGTTTTGTCACTAACGACCCGGGTTTCGCCTTTCGGCATCTTCAGGCATTATATCACTCGGATTTAACAGAACTGACGTACAGCAAACAGTTAACATCGTATATGTACCAAAGTTATTAATAAGCCGGTAAATTTGACAAATGATTCGTTATTGACGATGTGAATTAAGTAATTTGCATTCTCTTTTTATGTGAAGTATATTTTCCATGCAAAAAAACCGTGTTGAAACTTGAAAGATTAATGAACATGGGAAAATAATACTCATGCATTGTACTTGTAACGAGTTTTTATTTTGAATTCGTGAAATGAAGAAATATTTATTTGTTTAGTACATGCTCTATATAATAACTCAACATCTGAAAATCAAATCCATTTCTGGTGATTTCAGTAGGACAACTGAAAGAAAGTGTGGTAGGTTTGGTTATATAAAATGTAAGCATTATGTACATTTCAAAAATCGCTATCATTTTTCGAGCCACTCGCGAGATGTGAACCGAAGAAATCTTTGGTGTTGAAAAATACTGGCGATGATTCATCGTTAAAATATTTAAATATAACGCCAAATTTATTCGAAATGTCAATTATTTCTAGTCGTGAGCAGTAGAGTTTCATCTTACATGACGAACTATAATCGAAATTTGTCGTATGCTATTATCTAAATCGTGTTCCTTTGCATAGTGTATCCAATTCAAAAGTCTGTGATGGAAAATTTTGTTGTTTCGTTACAGCGACGAACTTTTGAAAACGAATTTCCACGCACTGCAGGAGACCCTCGCTGCACAAATGGCGCACATTTGCGGTCGACGAATTGTCGTCGTTTACTCATTAACTTAATAATAGTCAGTCGAAATCCATTATCAAATTCTCACATTAAATAAATTTGCCAACAAAAACTCTACATTTTTTTTTTTTTTGGACACGTCTCGCTCGAGAAGGTTACATTTATATTAAATCTATTATTCCATTGCCATTATGTTATACAACTACCTCTATACAAATATATAACTTCAAATTTGATCCATATTATTTTTTTAATATATATGATATGATATGCGTATCAACATCATTTTCACTATGTTAGGAATCAGTTTAATTTCATATTTTTGATATACAGACTTTCAGATATCACGCAAAGAGCTTGTATTTCTTTATATGACTAAAAAACATTTCAAAGGTCGCAGTAATCGTTTTAGGTAACGTATTCCTAATACGCCATCATATTTGTATAATATTTAGAATAATGCTTCAATAACTTCTGAACTATACATTTCCAGCTTGGCCTGTTGCTTTTGCAATGTAGAATATATTTAAAAAAAAAGGTGACATTTGAAATTAAAACAAAAAATAAACGAATAATTATGTTTACAAGGAAGTCAACCAAGCAAGCTCTGGCAATTTTTTTTAACCTACCCTCGTCCATGTAGAATTTTTTTTGAAATCTAAAATAATACTGTTCATTACTTGTGTTATATACAAGCATTCCTACTGGCAGACTGGTTCTATACTTTACAAGAACAAACAATTCATGTTTACGATTTCTCAAAAAAAAAAAAAAATGGTACATGGGATTTGATTTAACCAAGGATGGCAGAAATCTCATTTTTTGTGTAAGAAATAAATTTAAGAAATTATTATACTCTTCCTCGTATATATATATATTTCATAATATATTGAGATAAAACAAGGTTTTCAATAGTATATTCTGTTAAAAGCCCAAAGTTTATATCAGTAATATTCTTTAAATATTGCTATTAACATCTCTTCCATGGTGTAAAATGAATAAGAACATTAAAGCTACTTTAAAAATGAAAGGATTTAAATCATTAGTAGTTGCAATAAGAAAGAAGTTTTCTTCACTCCAAATATTTCAGAAAAAACCATATGATAGCTTATATATTGATTTTACGTTTCACGGGTAATAATTGAAGAAAATATTTCTTTAACCTCAGTGGTAGTGTTTAAAAATATCAATTTTTACTCGTTTAAAGTAGCAGGGGGACAAGCAGAATGACATTAAGTTGTAATGCTTAAAACATTTCGTGCTATATAGCTATACTTTAACTGGGTTTTTACAGTAAACATTGCCGTAAAGTTTACAAGAAGTAACATTAAGCCATGATTACTAAAAGGCAAATTACTCTAATAGACTGTAATGTACGTAAAGTAATGCAATTAAAAGTTTTATTAGCAGTTTAGTTAAATGTAAGCGGTATAAAGCATTGATCTAAAATTTTATTTCAAATTACTTAATAACCTATTTGTTAGTGCATAAAATAACAGTTTAAGATTAACATCACAAGTTTTGAGATCCCGGTCAGTTTGATGATATAAATTACATCTGATATAAGAACTTACACTGTTTATCATAATAGTTTTAGGGATTAAACTTGTACTCGGAATTTATATGGAAATGTTTGTTTTTATTATTTGTATTTTATAATATAAATAGAACTTCGAAAAAGTGTGCGGAAAAATCTCTTTTATTTAAATACAAAATAAGAAATCTTTTTTAGAACACCTGTAATATATTTATTTATACATTTTATATTACCCTTGCTTAACTTCATACTGGATTCGTTTCGTAATTATTAAGTATTAAAAAAACAATATTACTTCAATTATATTTGCTGCAAGTCACAGATACGATATTTAACATTTGTCTCATAAAATTCTTTTTTTTAAATATGATCGTTTCACGGATTGTTTATTTATTCACTCAGTAGAATGGATATATACGTAACACATTTCGATTTTCACGTTTAAATAACGATTCAAAAATTGCATGTCAAATCGTATTTTATTTACATTTGTATCTAAATTAAAAAGCGTGTCCGTTTGGCAACTGCTTCTCAAACGATGAGAGTTAATATAATTAAATTTTAGCATTCCAGTAAAATATGGTCGATAAAGTATCTTTTCAAAATCGGTTAATGCTATTTATTACACAGTACTTTAAAGTTTAATTTATATTATGCAAAATCTTAAGCTCTAAGATTGGAGTGAAATGATTACACCTTCGTGTTTACAAATAACTCATGGCTGTTCCCTTTTGTACCGATTTAAAAAGGTTACCGTTCCAATATTTTAAAATTATAAAACATTTAAGATAAATTTCATTGGAATATATAAGCTCTTTATTTTTAGCCATAGGAGAAAAAAAACATTAAAATATCCAAGTTTGTAAATATCTTCTTTTCGTATAAACCTTGTCAAGGCGTGAAGCCAAAACTATACCATGTCTAGTGTAAAGTTACAAACCATTATACCACAAAGACTTATAATGTGTACTCGGTAATTATTTGAAATAAAAGAGATAAAAGTTAGTGCGTGTGAGCTTTTGAAGGTAGCTCCTGGCTGGACGGTGGTAACGATGATATGAAGTTTAGGAATCTTATTACTGAGGATAATCTTAAATTATAACTAACAAGAAATGAGCTGTATACCTTGTATCTCAGTGGACGAAATACGATGTTGTAAAAAGCAAAGCTGGAAACATTTTTTTGTTGAGTATTATTGTTGGCGTGGAGTGTGTATGAAAAAGAAGCAACACAATGCGTAAGGCCAACGGCCAGTCACTAATAATTAAAACGATGAAGGAATTCCTATTATTACATTTGGATTGGAAATGTTATTAACATTCGATGGCTCGCTGTGTCATCTAATAGATTTCTGTTCGACTTTACTTTCGAGATCTTTGAACTATCAGTCGTATGAATCGTAAAAAAATCTCATACGACATTCGAAATTGTGAAACGAATCTTAAACCATATTCATTCCACAAATTGATCAGTGGCTCCAGGATTCCTTGTGAACCACTTTACACCATAGAATTTGGTTGTCGGTGGAGAGGGGGGGGGGGGTTAATCATCCCCCTCCTTGAATTTGGAAGACAGACAATTATCTGTTTTTTCACTGTCTTGCCTGTCATGTGGATGAAAATAAAAATCGTTTGTCGTTCCCCCCTTAAAAAATTACAGCACTGAAATTACGTCCTTTCTAAGCACTCTTAATCCTTTTATTATATACTAACTCAATTCCAATCAAAACATATTTGCATTATTTAATATACTTACATGTAATATACAATATAATAAAAAAATCACTTTTAAGGTGTTAACTGTCACTTCTTGATGGAAAGGCATTATATTTTAAATAATAAAAACACATTTTTTTAGTACTTATTTCCACAATATATTTTTTGATCGGGACCGGTTTCGCTCATCGCGAGCATTATCAACTGTATCAACTGATCAGTTGATAATGCTCGCGATGAGCGAAACCGGTCCTGATCAAAAAATATATTGTGGAAATAAGTACTAAAAAATGTGTTTTTATTATTTAAAAAAAAAAAAAAAAAATAATAAAAAAAAAATTGTAGCCTACTTGACATGAAGCCCTAAATTTCACAAAATATCCTCCTTCACTGTACGTATTAATATAATCAGCTTTGTAATAACTTGGGCGCCTTATTTATTTTTTTCATCTTGAATTGCTGTCAAATATCTTAATGGAAAAAAGGAAGCCTTTTTCAAAAAAAGCGTCAACATATTTATACTTTAATGAGCAGATAGTATTTTATTGTTATCATGCAATAAAATATTGTTTTATATCAATTCATCAATGAAAATACTGCTTTAGATAACTTAACCATTCGAAATTTCATTGTAGTTTTCAAAATTGTCGAAAAATGTTATTTTACCAAAATAAAATATTACGTGCCTACAGTCGTTGAACGCGAGCACTTTACACTTTGGCTACCATAGAAGTCGCTTGAAAGTTTCTTTATATATCTCGATAGGGTACATCTTCAAGCGGTCTTGACCCAACAATGAGACTCACATGAAATTGGCCCAAACCTTATTATGATATAAATAAAATGAAAAAATCTAACAGATGGATACATAGGTATTGTGCGACCTGCTCCCCGCTGTCCCGAGACGTAAAGCTCTTGAGCATATAAATACGAAATCGAAATCAAACTAAATGTGTTTTTCACTGCCGCATAGAACAGGTGAAGTTAAGAATTAACCTCATTTTCATATACCTGTTCGTTGCTTTGAAGTGATATTAATTAATGATTATTTCACTCCATGATATCTGCGTTCAGTGAAATGATAATTTTGTAGCTAACTACTTTTTTCAAAATCTATTGTTAAATATAACATAATAAATAATTCACGCCACATTTCAAAACCATAAACATATTATACATATTTTACACGGTTTTGATGTGTTTCGAGATATTTATTGATTAGTTTTGAACTATTTTTCTTAAATACTACACAGCATACACTATTCCATTTTCATAATTGTTTCTCTCTTAATATAATACATAACAATGAAGAATATAAATTAACAATTTTATTTCCGCTGTAGTTTGTTATAATATTTTATACTTCAAAAATAAAATTAAAAGTTCCTTAAGACAATATTATATCATTAAGTTGTCAAGTAAATTTATTGTTCATAAATTTAATGTGTGATACAATTTTTGAACATAAATTTACTGTCATAAATTAAATTTTATTATGTCCAATAAATAGTATTCGATGCCTAGACATATCATTTATAAAATAAATACTATCATTCGTAATGTTACGTAAAAATATTTTGGAATCACAAATTAATATAAGATGAGAGTTTTCGTAAGTCATTACTCATAATAAAGACGAAGTAAACATATTTTAAAAACCCCAAGATTTTAAACTATAATTGAAAAATCAAAATTTTATATTGACCTTTCAGGGTATAAGCTCAGACCCATCTGAAAGCCTGAGAAAAAATATTATTTTTAAGCCACATTGGCTGACTAAGAATTTGGTGAATAATTATTAACAAATGTTTCCTCATTTCATTATAATTACAAATAATTTCAAGATCATGACAAAAGTTTCTCTGAATTAAGTAAAAAATAATCAGTCTACACAGAAGATCTCGAATCATTAATAACGTCTTGAAATTCACGGTTCGTAGAAAACACAATCAATCTATACTAAGGTTTTTATTCATTAACAATGATGGAAGTTTATGGGTCCGGAAATATTTTAAAAAAATTATATCCCGTGAAACATTTTTCGTACAACAATTCATTTAATTTTGCGAGTCCATACATTTGACCACGGCACGAAATTTGTATCTTTTTGTTGATTTTAAACATTGTTTAACAGAAACCACCATTCGGTGGTTACGCTGCGAGTAATTGCGTTAGCTACATAAAATAACTACCTCATCGTACCCATTAAACATTAATCTAGTTCAAATGTACTTAACTCTTTTAAACAAGTATTTGTATTTGGTTTATGAGTTATGTTCCGGAATTTCAACTGTAATTATTATTATCAACAGAAAAAGTTCTTTTTGAACAGATGATTCTCTTATTATTGTTTTCTAGGAGTGATAATTAAATCATTGCCATTACTTAAAACCGACAAATAGAGATTGATAAAGTATCTATAAATAAGTCAGACGTAATTAGCGGTAGGTGCAGCAGCTAGAAAGTCTTGAATATTCTATATATATATTGTTTGCGGTTGTTTGCTTGGTGCAGAGGACATCATGGTTCGCAGCGAGTATCTGTTTACGTTATCAAAATTTACAAACATGCATACTTGTTTGTTAATAAAATATATATAATATAATGACACAAATATTTGAAGCAAAGAATAACAACATGAGATGAAAAATAAATAAGTATCACGGAGATAATTAATTCTCATTATTTTTTTAAATATTTTTGTTTATTGCAGGCATGATTTTACTCAATGGGCAAGCTCAGGAAGTGATCAAGCCCAATGAGAAAAATAGTACGTATTCTTTTTTTGAAAGTTATCTATTCTACACGTTTTATAGAAAACGACAATTCTAATAGTTTGCCAAGTAAAAAAGTCAAAGAACCCATTTGATATAATTAATTTTAAATAAATTGAGAGATGAAACATAATATTTTTTGACAATTAAATAATTCTCGCGATGAGCGAAACCGGTCCTAATCATAATATATATTGTTGAAACAAGTGCTTAAGGCTGTTTTCATTATTAAAAATATCGAGCCTTTCCGTCAAGAAGTGACAGTTAACACCTTAAAAGTGATATATATATATATATATGTAAATATTCTTGATTAACTCGTTAATTACAATAGTTGATTTTCTTTTACGTATCTAATATTTAAATTATTTGTGCAATTAGATTTACATATTTTTCCAAATGAAGTTATAATATAAGTTTACATTTTTTTAACCCATAAGCTAGTGAAAATTAATATTTCACAGGAAAATTTTTGATTATGTAGTATGAAACATTTCTATGTTTTAATCTCATAATTCATAGTATAAATGTCTTTTTATAATACAATAAATGGAAATTTAAATTAGAAATATTTTGCTGAGTAATTAAAATTTAAATAATATTCATATCCAGTTCCTCATAAATGACTATTAAGATTTAAAAATTAACGTTACTTTGTGCATTCCAGACGTATTTTATTGCAATACAGATTTCCATATTGATGAAAATTTACATAATTTATCTTCGAATACACCCCTCACTGGTCTTCAAAAAATAGTACGTATTCTTCGTTTGAAAGTTTGATTTAAATAATTAAGAAATACTTGAGAGCTTAAACATAATATTTGTGAAGATTTTGATAATGTTCGCGATGAGGAAAACCGGTACTAATCATAAAATATTTTATTGAAACAAGTACTTGAATGTGTTTTTATTATTTAAAATATCGAGCCTTTCCGTCAAGAAGTGACAGTTCAATCGGCAACTTCAATCTCAGTGATACAAAAAACTGTAAAATCTTTCAAATTTTATTGATTTAAAAAATAATTACATTTTTTTTATGCATAGTGTTTTTTATGTAGAGAATGGCCGGCAACCCAGTCATACGGCGGCAAGTGACACAGGCTGGCGCTCAGAATGAATGCGATGTGATTAATTGTTGTTGGGATGTAATCCCTCCTCTCCCCACTTCTGGAAAATACCCGAACCTGCCCCTTGTGCCCCCTGCTGAGAGCCGTCACGCCGGACCAAAACAAACCTGATGAAATGAAACCGCCAACCGATCTTCGAACGAGCAATGATCAACAAATTCAGCCCGGTAATTTAGAAAAAATCTCAATCAAAACCAGCGATTCATAAATACACATACAAGAGTCATTTCGATTTTTGATTTTTTAAATGTGTGACGGTCCATGAAGTCAGAGTCAAAACATACTAATAAAAAACACCTGATATTAGTATTAAATTTTGCTATAATTGTGGTTTCGTTCTATAAAAAAGTCTTTCTTATCTCGCGTTGATTTTTTGGGGTATATTACATTTATTGAAGTGTGTTATTAAAAAACAGTGGCCTTGGTTAACAAATCTAATGAATTTTGCAAGCAAATACTTGGGTTATTTTATTCCCGCTGGGTTTGGTCAAATTCATGATTTCTTTTAATTAAGCGTGTCGTATTCTTATCGCGTATCTTATATTATATTTTATTTTGTCAAGAGCTGTTTTCTGAGTTTATATTTAATATACTTAACTGAGAGCTCTTTTCTCGTTTATATTTAGATACTTTGTAATACAAGAGTATTTTTATATAATCATACGTGAATATTTCAACTTTTTTGCTTATTTAATACTTCTAAATTGGTACTCAATAATGAATGTATTTCGGAATCACCGGAAAATGGCTATAGACTATTTCGATGAATTTATATAAAATATATTTATTATTATTTATTAATGTCAGTGAACTGCATTTTTATTATATTTGTTTATGTAAAGAGGTAACGATCTGCATAAAACCATTATATTAATGGTTGCGCTATAAAAAATAAATATTGTTTAATTGTTAAAAGCTTTTTTGTGCAGTTTATATACTACAATTAAAAACTCTTCATTTTTTTTCTGCCGATTTATTTATTTATCTGAAATGCAAAACACACACGTATACAGATTGTTTTTGTGTTAGTGCATATAAAGTGAGCGTTCTTCTTGAATGATTTTTGAAATTGTCGAATTAAACACACATACACACACATTTTTTGTTTGTGTATCGTATCTATCAAATGTATTCAAATAATGCTAAATGTTGACTGACATACATTTGGTATTATATTACAGAAATAAATATTTTGTTTTTGTGAGAAATTATCATCTTTTAAAAGTGATAATTTATAAACCAAGGTTAGTTGACACATTTTAAAAAACGCAGAAACCAAAAGCTCGAACATAAAAAAATACTTATTCCAATCAACGAAAAAAAATACGCCAAATAGTTATCTTAAATATAAGTAATGAATTTTTTGCATCAATTCCTGAATAATTTTTATTGTTCATACATAATTGTGCTAACCCTATTTATAAATATTATTGATTATAGTCTGTATAAAAATGTTTCATAATGCGTGATGTGTGCAGCTACCAAAAAAAAATTTAAATATATTTAAACTGTAAGTGCATCAAGCCTGTTTGCGCAATTTCATCTCCTATTATTTTGACCGAATAAACATTCATACAACGCTTGCACGATGTTATGAGATCTCAAAACTATATTTATAAAGAAGTTTACTATCTTGTTACACAATTAACTATGTATTAATTCAAAGTACGTCATAGAAAACACATTAGTTTTTAATTGATCAAATAATAATATTAACATTAACATTTAAATCAATTAGGCTAACACTATTATTTTAAAAATATTTAATACAAATGGGAATTGATGTTGTATTGATTTCATCAAATATAAAATGATAAAGAGGAAAATTTGAATTGTTAAAACCTTGTGACGCAGATATCGCCTATCAGCATCTTCGGGCATTCTATTACACGGATGTCACAGAACTGGAAATTTTAAATTCATTCAAATGGCATCGTAATTATGTGATTGAGCCTTTTCTTAAATACTTTTTAAAATTCAATGTTTAATAAAATAAACTATGAAGATCGTAATCACTATAGATATATAATATATATCATCATATCATTTAGTAAGGTTTTGAAAAGTATCAACTAATGTATTCTTAGTTTTGGTCATAATGAGAATTAAAAACCATCGTACAAACATCATATTTCATTATTACTTCTGGTTAATATTTTCTCCCGTTTGCCATCATAGTATGGCGAAACAGCTCTATCTTAAAAATTCAGTGGTCCAAGTTTGGACACAATAGTCCAAGAAGAAGTCTCGTCCGAAGGCCGATGGCGTTGATTTCATTACGACTCTATTATGTTAGTTTATCCGTGACGGCCTTTCTAATAATATAAATTAAATAATTTCCTTCGAGCAATGCCCGACATCAAATTATCGCCTAGAAGCTTCGCAGCATGTTGTCAGATCGTTATTTTTGTGTACCTACTTCTTGCTATTGTTCAGCGATTATACATTTGGAAACCGATGCAAAATACCATTCGAAGAAACAAATCTATACTCGCTCAATTATTAAAATTGTAACATACCAGTCATTTTTGAAAAATACATATTTTAAATGCAACCGTGTATAATTTAAAAGCTTCCTAGAAAGTGTTTACTTATTAGAGTAGATCTTGAATTAGTTTGTCAATTTTGTTATCTTGCTTACTTTAAATTTGAATATATTTATCGAAATCAGATTATGCAAGTTATAAAGGCATGATACATTATGTTTCTCTTTAAACAAAACGCTTGCTTTTAGAGTTATCGTTTATCAAAGCGATGGTATGATCAGAACTTACCGGTAAATATTGTGTTTCCTGAGATTCTGGTTGGTGAATTCGGGAAAATTAAGTATTTTTAAATTTAAGAGTGAAAATAAATTCAGTGAGTACAGAATTATCATTTTTCTATTTTATGTTGTATAAAGCTTTCGTCAGAAAATTTAAGTGATTATATTATTTCATTCAATATTAAAAATACTATATTTAATGTAATATTTGGCAAGTTTCCACTTTATTCAGTAAAAGACCTACGAGAGCTCATCTTAAACAATATTTTTGATCTTGGTTTCATCAAGGATTTATTTGCATTGAGTTACGTCCATAACAGCGTTACTCTCTATATGGAAAATACTTTGTAAGAAAGCATAAAGCTTAAATATCATATTTTATATAATAAAAACACATTTTTAGTACTTTTTTCCCCACAATGTTTTTTTGATCAGGACCGGTTTCGCTAATAGTGAGCATTATCAACTGATGAATAAGTACTAAAAATTATGTCTCTATTATTTTAAAAATCATTTTTTTAAGAAGTTACAGTTAACACCTTAAAAGTGCTTAAATGTCCAGCAAATGCAAAGCCAATATTTGACATCGTCAATAAAGCCCGTATCAACAATAAAGATTCAGTGAATTAAATTGAATTCCACGTTATTTTCAACACATCATACGTTGTGAACGAGACAAAAATCCCAAACATTCACGACTTCTAGTTTATCATCGAACCACTTGAAATATGAAAAGAAACATTCATTTGCAATGTGACTAATAAAAATAATTGCTTTCATACCAAATAGAATATGGATACTAAAATAAATAACTTCATTTGTACATTCAAAGCTTTTCAAAAACAATTTAATCAAGCACAAAGTGGTATATTGTGTGCGCTGTGTATTCACGGTAAGTAATCATGTATTAGAACAGAAGTTTACACGGATGTTGTATGTAAACGCAATAGTTTCAAAATTGCTTTGCGATTCAGCGTGTATGTGTATTAATTAACTTTTCATAGAACTGCTACCGATTACGATTTAATTACATTTGGACCGGCAAATATTTACTTGTTACGAACTAAGATGGCTACAAGCAACCAAAATTGAAAGCAAGCAATTATATAACGCGCCGTATAAATTGAATGGGAAATCTAAATGCTGAAAATTTTATTACCAGTTTCAATTCATTTCGTTGGAATTAAATTATTTATTTCGATACAATACACTTGAATTATAACTACGTCACATAAAAAACTATTATCTCTTAATAGAATAAATTCATTTTTGTGATTACCATAGTAAAAAAAAATATTATAAAACAAAATAGATATACACATGGTAGTCCTCGTCTTTCGACAAATCGCACTTACGATTAGGTTGAAGAAGAGACTAAAAAAAACTGCTATTGACGATGAGAGAATGGATTGTACTTATATAAGTATAGATAACGAAGGGTTTTAAATATTAATGTAATTAAAGTAAATATTTTATTTTTTATTGATAAAAAAATATAAATTGAACAATACAAAACTACAAATAAATACACATTTTTTGTAAGTACATACATATTTTGTATGAAATTCGATTTACGACCAATCCGGCTTACAACCAAAGTTCAGCAACGTATCTCGGTCGGAAGTAGAGGATAACCTGTACACTTAAACCGATTGCTCTCGTCAAAAGACGAAACCACGTGAGTTGTCAGAGAGAAAATAAAATCTATTTTATACTTATACATATTATGTATATGAACAAACTTTGATTTTGATATTCTATCAAGCATCTTCAGTTGTTATCTGACAAACTTTTGTCATGATAACAAGTTAAAATAATATTGTAAATGTAAGCCATAATCCATATCAATTGCCATAACTACAATCTAAATGGAAAACTGAACCAATCTTTAATGCATGAGACACAACTAAAGTGAAGTTATAAACCATTTCATTCGATCAATTGAAGGTTAACGATAGATAGAGATTTCTCACAAGTGAAGCTAAGCGTAAGAAGTGTAAGCTACTCATGACGACTCCAAAGATAGTGGTGAATTCGATAAAATATCCCCTCTGATATTGGTATATATATATTTTTAACATAATATATCCTCCCAAAGTCGATTATTCTGGAAAATAAAATGCTTTTTGTTACGTCGTTTGTTTTTCACCCTAGCATAAAAAAAACGCAAGGTTCTGGGTAAGCTGATTTAAAAAATGTTTCTAAATAATTAATGGATGTGTTATATTGTATTAAATGGGATGTGAGCTGTTACTGAAATAGAGTACCTATGCTTAAATTTTACGAATATTATAAGCTCTTGTTAGGAAAGTCACATGGCAATTAAAACTGGCTGTGAGTGTTATGAAATTTTAATGAAAATGGAAAAGTCTCTTGTGAATTAAATTTTTTATATAAAATGAAATGACGCTTTCAATAGTGTAGGATTATTTTAAGAGTATCAAAATTATACTAATTAAGTCATTAAATATAGGTTTTAATTTCTCACGATAATGTTTGGCCTCATTTATAGTTTGCTTTGAAGTGTTACATGTTAGGATCTATAATTGAGTTTGAAAAAGTGATAAAAGATTTATAGATAAAAGAAAACTTTGAGCACTGCTTTAAAAACTGTACAGTTGAAATATTTTTACACGACAAATAAAAATGGAAATTTTAAATGAAAATTAACATTTTTCCATGGAGGGCAAAGTTCAGGGTTGCATTCGCGATATAAAAAGTTTTCTGTGGGTTTTCCCCAAAGGATTCGAGTTAAAGTTTAAATGAGAAACCTGCTGCGTAATAGGATACAAGTAACTTAATGGAAAGAAATTTCACTCCAGCCGACTCTAGAGGCTGAAATGGAAAACTCCAGGAAAAGTAACTTTGCAGGTATATTATTTGAAAACAAATAATAATATAGTGTCTAGGAAATTTCCTGCTAGAAACTTATCAGACTTCTACACACAATGAGTTATATTGAAAAAAAAAATCGTACAACTAACAAATTAATAAAAACCCAAATACAAGATAAAAAATAAAGATTCTTTTTCGATAAGTTCAAGATGAATAAAAGAGTAAAATTGTGAAACACAAAATACTTGAATCATGCTGTAATAATAAACAAATATATTGCGTTCACATTTATAGCAATTGCCTTACACTTGACAATATTTTGAATATTTTACTCTTAATATTTCATCAGCATAAATAAAACAAATTTACTAAAAAAATATGATTTGCAACAATTTTTATATATGTTTTACATATTGGGCATTTAATTTTGAATATTGACTATTTATTACAGAATGATACTGTATAATATAATTCATCGGAGCAAAACTGCGTTGTACTGCTCTTTGCCAAACAGCTGTAGATACTTAAGTAACTAATGTTGCCAGAGAAACAGGTATGCAGACTCGTGGCTCGTACATATGAAGCGTATTCAAAATTTTGATTAAAAACATATAAGATTATTTTTCAGTACGAAATTAATATGAGATAAAAAGATCCTTACAACAAATGTACACATTTTAAAATATATCATATTTCGATGAACCCGTTGTACTGAAAAGGTGTCGATGCTAGAAGTGTTCTTTAAATAAGTATGTATGCTTTTACATAAATTCACGATCGATGAAACTGCTCTAAAG
This sequence comes from Himalopsyche japonica, assembly GCA_028555115.1. Taxonomy (NCBI): domain Eukaryota; kingdom Metazoa; phylum Arthropoda; class Insecta; order Trichoptera; family Rhyacophilidae; genus Himalopsyche; species Himalopsyche japonica. The sequence goes on along the minus strand of JAHFWJ010000749.1, from coordinate 45,611 downwards.
GAATTGAAAAATAATCAAACATAAAAATAAAGTTGTGTGTAGATGAAAGTTATATTTGTATTCAAACTATCAAAGTTTTTCTTTTAATATAACTCTGTAATGCACAAAAGTTAGTATACAAATTAACAAGACAATGCAGAAGAATCTTCTAAAGATGGATATTTAATCTTCATTTGCAACTTGTTGTAAAGTCTGGAAATATCTAACCAGCTCTTTTACTTATTGTTCCTGGTATAAAACGTATTTAATATGCAGACATTTACAAAAAATATATTAAAATAGTTCACTAAAATTTTAATAACTTCGGTTCGTGTACGCTCGAGTATTAAACTTTGCAATGGGAAGAAAGTTCGCCATAAAAAAGTAACGGGTTCAAAAAAGTCATAATTGCATTTAAAATTTACTGCTACAGTTTAAATTAATATAAAAATGCTTCAAACTTTTTCTTAAGCCATATGCCTCTCTTGATTGACGGATTATTTCATTTTTGATAAATGCTGCACAAAATTAGCTTAAGTACTAATCAACGAATTTCTGCAAGGAAATATAATTTTTTGAATTCTTTTATTTTAAGAAGAAAAAAATAGTTTTATCGTATAATGGATTGTATCCTAAAGATAGACATGCACAGGGTGAGGTTATGGAGATCCAAATTCTAGAATTTCATATGTTGTAAAAAGTAGTTTAACTGTGGACCACAAAATCAACCGATTACTCGTTTAGTCAATTTAACAAAAGTCGTGTAAAAATCATTAAAATATTCAATGGCAGTTGCATTTATCAATAATTGGTATGGAGCAGTTTTTGGCGGAAAATTATCAAGTTCCATTATAATTTACAAAATCTCGTTTCCAATTTATTCCATCCATTACAAATATTTAGTAATACTTTACTTCAACCTCGTATTATTTTAAAATAATTTATATAAATTTATTACGTACAACATAGGCTATTTAAATATAAGAAGGTTATTTTTTTATTTACTGTTTAATTTCAATCTGCGGATGCTGATAATTCAAACGGTTAAATAAAATATTCTAATAGTTGACTTGTCATCATAGAAATATTTCAACATAGTATAAATATAAATCAATTAAAATCAAATCATTGAGTATCCCGTGGTAACTGCTTACTTGTTAAATAAATACATGATAAATTATTGATTCATCTATAGATGTCTAAATAAGACATCTCCTTGGAACGTGTACCGTTTTATAACAATTAAAAACGAAAATATCCTATGCATGAGTACTTTTATTATATTAAGATATAAGAATATGTATTATTGTCTGATAAGTTCTACAGATCGATCAGGATTATTCAATAATAAAATTAGACATCAAAATTTCAATATATATTTTACGTAAATTAAAAGTTTCATACGACTATATGGATAAATATTTTTGTATGGTTTGTGTGAAAGGAAATCAATGACTATCATGTTTACATCTCTTTCCACCTAATCGGCCTCGTAAACAAAGTAAGGCGATAAGGATAAAAATTGACCTGTCATATTATATATTATATTTTAATTCTTCCATATTAGTTTGAACAACTGATTCATTTCTTTATGATATTTTTGTTGAAAATACGCACTTAAGTGCTCGTTTAAAGTTTAACGAAACTGCACTTGGTAAAAATATAAATCCAGTACTCAATCGACGCAAACTTTCCATATCGATCAGAATCCGGTGGGTCGATGAGTCCAAAGGCATCCCACCGTCATTTTAGCTATCGGATCACAAAACAAATAATACAATCTTGAAAATATTAATAATAAAACGTCCGTCAAGCAAAAACTGAGAGAGAGAAAAAAACGAAGACAATGTTTAAATAAACACAGCTCAGCGAATGTACAAAGTATTGGTCGACAACAATAGAATACCGCGAACGGTTTTATATAAATCATCATCGTCGGAAATCTTGATCGGGCGGCTATCGCATAATAAATTATTGTACGTCACACGTCCTGACGGCAATAGAAACGTCCGATGATCGTTGATTCGGACTGACTGGTCTGCATCCGTCGCTGCGGAATAAGCCATGATTAAACACATTCGTCATACAAGTACGGATTTTTTGATTGAATGATTCATATGACGACAATGTTTGATCTGCTAGAAAAGCAGCGGCCTGTTTTACTTTTCCAATGTATCCGCATTATTTTTTACGCTTCTGATTATACCAGATATGTTTATGTATAAAAAGAATGTATGCCTAGAAATTGAATTGACAAAATTCGGAAAAAAAAACTGTCAAACAAATGTGACAAAGTTTGCTAATACATTATTAAGAAAAATATTTAATATTGGTGTAAAATTATGTGTGTCAATAATACCCAGATACCTTATAGTGACTATAAACTTCATACATAGAAAGTTATTTAAGCATACATATAAAATTCATTGTAATGTCAATGAAAAATTCATACATTTCGTTAATAAATTAAAATCAATTTTGAAATAACTACGTAGTTTTCTAGACAGTTCTACACAGCTATATATAGATAAGCAAATGTTCGTTCAAGCATAGTTCTGACGATAGCATGAGACGAAATAGCTATCAACAGTATTTAAAAAAATAATTTTGTATAACTAATATACATTGCTATTTTTTTCACCGTGCTATTACGACAGATTTTTAATATAAATTTTTACAGTTAGCCAAAGTACTTATACAAAAAAATAGATTTGACAGATATGTTTAGTTGTAAGAAATAAAAAAAAATCCTCAGATAAATTATAAGAGTTAAAATATATTTTTTTTGGATTATAAATTATTCTTTCATCGTGTAATTTTTACTGAAAAGGAAAGGGAATTGTGAATAGAGATCATTATAACATCTGTTAATGTATAGTAGTTATGTGTCGAAAATGCAGCTTAAGAAAAAGCCTGATATATTACAAATACCAAACATCTCAGTATTTACTAAAAGAGTTAGTAAAATTTTTGTGTTCATGTTATACTTTTATATTGCCCCCTTCCGGTATGCCACTTCGTGAGTCAATAATTACGTAGACGTAGACCCTAAACCTAATTTATATTACTTAATATATGTGAATTATAAGTTGTAAAGCATAAAAACTATTTATGTGTATCAATTAATGTCCGTACACGAATTCTGTTATAAAGAAATTAATATAAAAAGTTTACACGAGATGTACAATCATTTTGTTTCGAATGAATATAATTTTACTGTTTTATTTCTTATAAAATGAGCTTTCTTACATAATATAAAGAGGTATGTAAGAATGTGAGATAAAATATTTTTTCAAGACCTGCAATTATGTATCATATTCACTCAAGTGAAAATACTCGCGATGTGCAAACGACCCATATCATTTGAGATTCTTTTAAAATTATGAATGATTGAATTGCTTACCATTCACCATTGATAATTTTCATTTGACACAATAAAACAATTTCTCGTTTTGTTTTGCATATATATTTTACTTTTTACGACATATAAAAATACGAAAAACTTTAAGTGCCCGCACGATGATTGTTAAATATATAAAATAAAAGCGTCAGTTAACATTATGAGACTAAGTACGTTTCTTTGCTTTATTATAATAGCTAGTGTGCTTCGCGGGGGCTAGTTTGGCTTCTGCCCAATATTTGGAGTGAACGACGATCTCTTGTTTTTAGTATTTATAGATCGAGAACTGCGTCACGATTAAAATATAAATCGTTTATTAAAACGTCAATGTTTTGCAATTGGAATGCCGAAATAACCGATGAATAGATAAAGCGATACATTTGATTTGACCCATAACAAACAACGTATTGTAGCGATGCCGGCTGACTTGCCTATCAAAAGATGACTATCGATTAAGTTTTATCAAGATATCAATAAACAAAGCAAGTTAAGACTTTAAATTATTCAAAAAATAAACTGAAAAATATTTAAAAAGCTTCAAATAAATAGAAAGAAAGTTTTATAAAAGCGTTATATTAATTTTTTTTTATTTAATTAAAGAGAATAATTACAATCAATATCTTGATTAATAAGACATGTGGTCGATAAGTATAACTTTAAATTAATTGCCATTATTAGAGCATGTAATATTATTCAAGTTTTCACTATCGTTAAGAAAATGTTTCAATTTGATCCATATATACGTATAATTACTAAATATATGAGTGGAACATTATTATGTAACTGCATATTGCTGTTTTTGTAATAATTATATAGTACTTAATAGCAAAATCTTGTTTTTGTTCATGAAAATATTTATTTGTAAGACGTTAAATTTTCATACTGATCAAATTTAAATCGGGTTTCATCAAGAAAAAATCGTGCGTTGATATCACTTATGTAGCACGACAAATTTAATGAAATTTGGACAGCTTTAAAATAATTTTGACTGATGTGAGGCTTAATCATCCTAAAAACTTTCCATCGTTGTTATTAAGAATATTGCCTAGATCGTGGGGTGGGTAACCTTTTCATTTCAAAAGGCCACATTCACTTATCGGATTATACAGAAAACCGCACTAAAGAAAATGTTGACACCCCCCCCCCCCACCTATAAACTAAATATTTTAATTCACAATATAAATTAGTCAAAACGCAATTTAAAAAAATATATTTTAAGAATAAATACACACTTACAAATCTAATTTTTAATATTGGTAAAAACAATGTATACATTCAAATTGGCATCAGTCAAAAGGCCGCACTAAAATAGCCAAAAGGCCGCATGCGGTCTAAAATTTGTTTCCTAAATAAATTGATCTTCTCAGAATTGCAAGGGTCTATAATATTTTAAATAAATTAATTACATTATATATTAAATTCAGTTTTTTAAATTTCTTGAATTTAGAAAATCAAAAGTTCTTTTGTAATGCATTATATTATATAAATATATACATTTTTATTGACATGTTACTTACTTATTATTTTGGGTTGTTAAGCTATAATCCGTTTATTTCCCCTGAAACACTATGAATTGCGCATCCGATGCTGGAACTCCATCGGTTGGATGAATTCGAACAAATTCCAAGCACGTGCTTTAACTATATAGTTCCAAGGTTTCCTATGACTTCTAATGTAATGAGATATACCTGGTCCAGATTATTATTTCCATATCTTTCACAAATTTTATTTTCGTCAACTGCAGCAATCGCTGAAAGCCAAAAGCATCTACTCTCAAAGCTTTGAATACTATTTTTTTCGCGTGGCTTGATGATTCACTATTGAAAAATTAGTATTTTATTCATCGTTTATTACTAACACATATTCCTTAATTCATTTTATTTTGCTTCTACGTCTGTAAAGGTTGCTTTGAAATTGGAATTTTTCCTGTTTAAAATTGAGTATCTTGTGTTAAAATTTCCATATTTTTGTAAAAATCGTTGCAAGTAACCATTATCGACGATTATTTTATATTTAAAAAAGACGGCACATCGTTTAGAGGTTTACCGAGCAAATCGTATGCGTCGTCATCAAATACCAAACATTGAATAATCTATCATTAAAACTAATAAAATGGTCGATTCTCATGAGCAGGTACCTACTTAATGATAACGCGTGCTTCAGAAAGGTTTTGCTAATATAAGGCATTAATGTTCATTCACTTGAGCGATTTGCAAATTCATGGAAAAGGAAAGATATCAGAAACTAATAACTGTGATTTTGATCTGTTACTAAAACGATTTTGTTAACAATATGCTGTTACGGCTACGTATAATATAAATTGGATTAGCTAGCTAACCTATTAAGAAGGTATTTTGACATTCGTATACACATATAATATGTACATAATTTTTTTGTAAAAAAAATCTTTAAACTTATATAGATACAACGTCACGGTCTCTGGAAAATTTTATCTTAACACATTGGATCCCGGAAACGTGTTTTGGCGTAATAGACCGGCCCTTCGAAAAAAGACAAATTAGATACATTAAATTAAGTATTTGACAAAGAATTTTAATATTTTCTTATTTTCAAGACTCAAACCATTTCAAACCAGTCATTCAATTAGTCTTATCACCCATGAAAGTATTGGTTTACAGGATCTAAAAACACAATCGTTTCGCGTGCAATACACTACACCAACATTCCCCCTCCCGGAGTCGTAATAAAAGTGGCACCGAGACCACTCCGAGGAAAATTTTTGCAAGATTCATATAACAGATTGTTTTGGGGATATAAAAAAATAGATTAAGATCCTTATACTGGCAACAGGAATAAAATAGCTCTGAATATCTGAGAGACACAATTAATTATTTTGTAAAAATTTTCTAGTATAGTAGTAAAACAGTCCAAAATATGTATTATTTTCTAATAATTAATTATTTATCTGACATAATGTTTCTACATTACTTGCTCTACGGTAACACTAAGGATGTTCAAAATTATTAGTCTATTTCTCTTAGAATATTAAAGTCACTACACAGCCAAAATATCTTCTGTTTACTGAATGTATTCTTCATATAGCAGTAACAAGCAAGTAGTTACTTACGCAATCCTTATGTCAATAGCTTTTTTTATATAAACTGTTAATTTGATATGCCCGGTGACCAATTTAAGACAGCTATAATGGTCATTTATACCGGAAACCTTGAATGCCATTAAACACAGCGCTTCTTAATTTTTTTTTTCTTAAATTTAAAAAAGTATTGAATATTTTTTCAGGTGGAATATAAACACTCTCTTACCGTAGTGTATGTCCCCATGTTTTTAGTTCCTTCTATAAGACGCCAGGTTCGTCCAGTAAAAATAAAAAAAGCACAGATATAATCATTGTTTGTAAAGTATGATGCCGGAAACTATTTAGAAAGGCTCTTTTGTGCTAACAATGACATGTGTAATCCTGTTCATACATTGTGTGAGTGCATTTGTCAGTTCGTTGCAATACTCCAGAAATTTTCATTCTCTGTTTTTTTCAATACATATGACAGTAAATGACCCTATAATTTTCGAACGAACACTTGAAAACATTCTTAAAATCCTTTGATGAAATTAATGTCACTATCATTTGCTCTTTAAATCAAATATCATTGAAAACGTAGTTGAAAAATATTCTAAAATTTTTAGTTTTTTTTAAAATAAATATTTTATCACAAAGAACGATTTTTAAATACCATAAATAGTAATCATCGTCAATATTCTCGCAAAAAACCATTTAGACATAAATTTAGGAATTATACTGTTACTGGTAAAAAATATACGAATTGAACAATAAAAGAATATTTTACTTTATAAAAAATTTTATAAAATATTGAATATTGAAATTAAATTTTTTCACAGTAATGATATTTACGAATTTTTTTAATTTGATTTAAATAAAAATTACTATGTATCTCTTTAAAATGAGTCATAAATGGCAATGAGTAAAAAAAATACAAAGTGTTTTGCAAAAAAACTCATTGTATTTTATTTTACTCATTTTGGTTTTGGAAGCACTGGATTATCGTCGTGAATCATACTATCAAAACACATTAAAATTTAGAAATGATTCCCAACGATTCAATTTGTACAGAACATAAAACCAGATAACAGCGTGATATCTCCTTATGAATACTCAATACTACATTTATATTACAGGAATCGATTCAAAAAATCGTTTTTAATTTAAAAGCTAATTTATTTTTCATAAAAGTCACAATAGATTATTATGTTTAGTCAAAAACCACCACGCTATTTAAACCTACATAATAAATACATTTTATTTTATCTGATTTTTTGCAGGCATTATAAATACATCAATAAAATATTTCTCGATTTCCACTTTTTAAAAAATTGGGCTGCAAGATTTTTTAAATACTATTTATGATTCATCGTAAAGCAAGACAATATCAAAAGGCGATATATAATTAATGTGGCAAGACCTGTCAAAAACTCATGATTTTTTTTACCATATTTTCAGTTTGAAGCCTACGAAGTTCATGTTGAATGTATTGTATAATATATTGAAATCAATTTTGGAAAGTAATATAAGTAGTATTATAATTAGTAATTTTATAAGCAAAAAAAAAAAAACATGCAATAAGCGGGGGCAGGTTGTAGTAAATTAAAGATAACTTGAAATTATATCGGAGAAAATCATATAGTACTAATATCAATATAAGATATTCAATTGATTAGAAAGTCAATATATATTTTTAATTATAATAAATATGACTAACTCTAATGAATTTAAGAGATATTTATTGATAATTGAAAATTGTTGCTTTATACATATATTCATATTTCTTCATGAAGTCACATAAAATAAAAATAAAGTTATATATTTTTTATTAGGTTAGATTTATAAATTCAATTTTGCATTATAATTAAATGTTGGTTATACCACTAGTTACGTTTATATATGTGATGCATTTTAAGTCTCTATCTGGACCAGTGGTTCCCACGTGAAATTTCACTGTGGCCGAATTATAAACATCAGCGGTCTTATGGAAATGTCTCGTGCCCGCACTAAAGGTGAAAAAAAAACAACAGTTGCATTTACCAAAAAAAATGATTAATTCATAGATTTATATTAAATAATAATAATTTTACAAATTCATTTGAAAAAACATTTTTTTTAATCACTATTTACTAAGAAACTGTTGGTGGCCGCACATGAGAGCCACTGCTCTAGACCCATCTAATAACTGCTTGGTAATCTGTAATAAGTAAACAAAATTCCTTTGGAAGAATTCTTTAACAAATTTTTTCTTTCATAATATTTCATTTAAATTTCTACAAATGTATTGAAGAATTTATTGACACATAAATTATATATTCAATTTTTTATGAAGAAATGTTGATGGACATTTTTTGGATGAGCTTGTCAATTACATAGCGTAGAAATTGAAACGTCACAGCATATTTGGTCATTGGATGGTTAAACGAGTTCATGTCGATGAGTCTTGTAAATCGTTTGGCTTACTTATATGGCAGTGAACAGACATAGATCAAAGTTTAGTTATAGGTATTATATGTACTCAGATAAAATGAATCATTGTGTAGTGCTAAGTACTGTTGAAAAAATAAAGTGGACATTTTCTAATCTGTGAAAAATACATGGAAATAACATATTTTTTAAACCAAAACTGAGAAAATAATTGGTTTATTTTTTTCTAATCATCTCTTAAAATGACCACCAACGATAAAATAAAATGTAACGTTTACTGACTGATTTCAGTATTTATTTTTTTAAATTGATAGATAAAATCTTCATTCTTGATTCTCTCGTTATAAATTTAGATATGAAAGAAGTAGATGAACAGAAGAAGTCTAATCATTAAATTAAAATAAAACATGGCCCATCAAATAAGCCGCAATAGTGATTCACACGAAAGGAATTCTAGAATTAAAATAAGCGAAATACTCAAGAGATTCTCATCGAATTTAAATACTTCACAAAACACCAGGTAATTTATTACCATACTAATTTGAATCGTTTGACAAATTGTTTGGCAGATCAGAATTAATGACGATATTTCTTCAACCATTAAGTGCCAAAAACTGTTAGACTAACCAATAAAACTGTAAAAGACAAAAAAAGAATGAAAAATATTTTTCACTGTTCATTTTTCAACATTATCTGTGAAAGTATTGATAAATTGTATTCGTACTAATTGATATACATATGTGTAGTAAATTTTGGTACTAAAAAATATATTTCTCAGAGTGCCTGAAGATGCCTAAAGGCAAAACCAGAGTCGTTAGTGACAAATCATATGGAATCGTGCAAAGTTTTAACAATTAAAATTTGATATTGAAATTCCATCAAGCACCTTCAGTCGATATAATAAATGAAACCAAACTTTATTGAATATTGTATTTATACGAAAATAAATATGCACAAATACGTTTACATTAAAAGTGCTATCAAAATATACGCCAATTTCAGTTAAAAATATGTGAAAATAAATAATGAATGCAACAATTAGGATTGCTTATAAAATGAGTTGGGGAACTACTAATAGGCCTGTATTATTGTCATTGAAATCATAATGTTATTCAGAAAAATATTAACCCTCCTTGCTATTAAGTGAATATTTATTTATATTTTAATACTGGTCAACATAATCGAATTACGATGGTAATAATAAAAAACACCATCTACTGTGAGAATGAAGTAAATATCTTAAATATTATAAAAAATCGTGCCATTACTAATAACGATAAATTTTCAGGTACAAAATACCTTGACCAAATAAAACCCTAACATAATGACACGAAATGTATTATTTGTGGGTTTAGCAATATTAATTTTGTTTCATGATCGGTTTTTAAGTGGTGCTTCCTTGACCACTAATTTATTGCCAAATTCGTAGGAAATTCGATCTTCATTTTAATGATGTTGTATTTAAATATTCACAGGAAACGATTTCAAAGTGTTTGTCATGATTATACATCTAGTGTTATGATATTTATATGTATTTATATAATGGATCTTTGATTATAATTAGATATGTGTAAATTTTACTTGAATGATTCCATTAGTTTGGTTATGGAAATATTGTGATTTGGGAATTGTTTTCTTTCATATTGTAACGAATGCAATGGCCAAAAAAACAATAATAGCTTATTGAAAATCGGTTTTCAGTATTTCTTTTATATTAGTATTCATAGTAGCTTGTTTTCCTTTACTTCCGGATACTCTACTTCGGATTTAAAACTTTCAAAACAATTGTCTTTGGGATGTAATGAGTCATTTATTCGAATTTTAAATTTGAACCAACTTTTTGATTTTTTCAGTAAATAACAAAAGAGTGTCGAAAATCAGTAGAATGCGTGCGAATTGATTTGATCAAACAAGATTTTTGTGTATTGAACCATCACTGTCAGTAATCGTTTGGGAAACATAAAAAATAATTATCAATCCAAATAAGTATAATACACCCAGTCCTTTTTTTACGCGATTTTTTTAGACGGCACTGCTACATTTCTTTACGCGCTTCACTCGTTTTTACGTAATTTTTTTCCCAAATTTGTTTTAAAGAAGACATTTATATATGATGCTAGGCATGTACGTTTCATTATTTTTTTAAATAAAAAAAAATATATGTATTTTTAAAACGTAGTTAACATGTGTATCAGATATTATGCGAATTTATGTTTTAGGGTGTGTAAAGAAATATAATGCAATTGCGTGAAATCATTTTTCCACGCGATTTTTTTACGCGCCTTTTTCTGGAACCAATATATCGCGTAAATAAAGGACTGGTTGTATATCATACAATAGGATGTACACAGATGGCTTCCAGACCAATAAAGAGTGTCATATATTAAGATTATCCAGAAAATCAACAGCCCTCTCACAGTCAAATAGTAGAGTAGTATGGATGAAAAAAATATTCTTTCATCATGCTTTTAAGAGCTTTATTTTTAGAAATTTTCATTTTTTTTGGAAATAGTAAGCAACAAAGACAAATGGTATTGGAATTCAAAGAAAGGAAAATCTTTCTGTTGCTATTTTTATATCGTATCTATTCCAGGAAGCAATATGTTCCTATATATTAGCGAAAACAATATTGCTGCCATATATGCAGTTCTTTTAACGTTAATGACACTAAGCCGCGCCGGATATAGAAATACAGCCCCAGGTAAAATGAAATTTTTACTTGGAAAAAATAAATTCACTCCAAAAACTTACAGCAATATAGATATAAATTGAACCTTTTCGACAACAAGTTATGAAATAGAAAGTATATTTTATTGTGTGTGTATACTTGAGAGCCCATAGACGAAGGGTTGTTATTTTTTCTAAGAAAACAGGTACCTGCTTGTCGCGCTGATATGAAACACAATACAATACCTTAGACGTAAATTATTTTTCAATTAACATGGATTCTATTAATTTATTATTTTAGTATCGAGTATTAAAGTTCAGAAGTTGAAGGTGGGTAAATATTTAATAAAATACAATAAAAATAGTTTTCAATTTCTTTAAATTTAGTTAACTCGCCCAAAACAAAAATTCGATATAAAGGATATAATAACTTATACACAACACACCTAGAAGGTGGCCGCATTGTTTATATTCTATTTAAATAAAACACAATTCTTAAGCACTATGTTCACAATTTTATAATTTAATGACCAGGACCGGTTTTGCACTTTGCGAACCATATATATATATATACATATATATATATAATGATAGACCTAATAATAATATTATCACATTAATAAGATTTCAAAAAAATGTTTTTTTTTGAAATCCTCTTAATATAATAGGATTTCATCAAATGGGGAATATTAAACTCTTAAATGCATTAATTTCCTAATATTTAACATGTATGAGTATAAATGTACATTATTCATTAGTCAAAGGTACTATCACCAACTTTGAAGAAAGATGAAACTACTCTTTTTAAATATAAGTAGTAATATTAGGTACGCGGTAATAACTTTACTAAGAAAGTTTACTTTTATTTGATTTTATTTTAAACAAATATGCTTTTTCTCCTAACTGGTATTCTTTAATTCGGACTTACTCTCACTCACCATTCACCTAGAGATAGAAGAAATACAGATAATTTTTAAGGGATAATATGGTTGCTAAGATGACAATACATATGCCTTGATGTTGGACTGCAATTGCAATTTTTTCAGGAAAGTCACTTTTTTGTATTAGAATATCAAATTCATTTATTTTAATGGCAAAATGTTCACAAAAATATTTGTCAATTAAAAATACAATATGTTCATATATTAATATGTATCTACAGCGGTAGTCATTTTAAGCTTTCTACATTTTTGTCTGCATAAAAGGACAATAACTTTGAAGTCACATATTTTGGCATACCAGACATTTATTTTGGTGTTACAAACAATAGTATAGTAAATAGCACGTACTTAAGAAGGGATTAGTTTTGTTCTGAAAATATGAAATATCTATCCAATGATGTTTGTTTATTGACGGTCGATGACGGAAAAGACATCGCTGTAAATTACATTTCATTGCCAATAAATTTACGATGTATTTTGAGCGTAACCGAAAATCCGTAACTAAATTATGGGCGCATTTCAAAAGAACAATAATATTTCTTCCACCGGAACTACTGTTCTTTAGTAAGAATATATTGCATTGTTGTAACCAAAAGTTCGGTGTCATAAATAAGGATTTGGTCACGGTTGAAAATAAAAATAAACAAATTTGGTCCCTTTAGGCTTAACTTGCGGCTTATTTCTGTTTATTTAAGACGTTATAGCAGGTGCCTTGCTTTGTGAGAAATTTAGATAGAAGTAAGTATGCCATTTAGCTTCTAATTTATATGACTTTCATATAAAAAAAACCGATGGAATGCTGCGGTTTCACAAAGAGGGTAAAAAATTATGTGTGAATTGTATGGTCAACCCGATAAATCTTTGATATCTTTCTATAGAAATGATAAATTCAAAATATTATAGGTAGTCGTTGTAGGAGTGTCAAAAATATATTTTTTTCATTCGGGATTTCGAAAGTACAGAAGCAGCTATATTTTAATACACACATACAAATATGTAGCTACATATTTGTATATATGTATATGTTTATAAGAAATAAAAAAGTCCATAATTTTGATTTGTACGCTTAATAAATATCTTATTCATTTCGGATATAATTGAAAAAAAATACTTCCATTGTGAATATTGAAGTCGTATAATTCTATAATAAGTAAGTTGGTTGTATAATAAATTGCTTGGTTTTTCGAGATTGTTTTTCAACTTTAAGGAAAATCTTGAAAAATTTATGCTTTATATTTTCTTGTATAATGTTATGGTTTTTTTACTCACAAAATTAATCTCACAAACAAAACTGATTATTTTATTAGTTTCTAATTCCAAATTGTGATAAGATAAATATTTATGAATCAACTTCACAGGTGTACATAATGGCGTGGAAGTATAATATAAAAAAAGATAATTTATGTTACTTACATATTACATTTTTATAATATTTTTCTTAAAACTTGATAAATACCAAATTACTTTATGCGAAGTAAAAAAACTACTAATTATTATTTGTCCTAAAAAAAGTATAGGAGCTTGCCAGCCCTAAAACATACGAAATAAAAATCTTAATATTTTGTTACGGTGCTGTTCATACTTATTTAAGTTATGACGAAGATATTTCTTAGCAATGTCGTAGTAAGTAAAGACAAAAGTGACAAGGGAAATTTATATCCATGTTCAGCTTTCAAGTGAAACTTGTTCTGTGGAGACTGAGCAATAAAGTAATAAAGGCAATAAAAATTTAGTGCCCGCTCAAAAATGACAGACGATCCTAGTGCTGTGGTAATGTTAAGTAAATACTTGCATTTCAAAAGGCCGGCAAGTGTTTTTAGTGTATATCCATATGACCCGCGTATATGCATACAGCAGAGACTAAAATTATTTGGCGAATATTTTTACATATTAAGTTATTATTTTCATGTAGTGTTCTTTTACATTATTAATGGCAATACCACAGTATTTAGACAGAAGCGAAGAATCAAGAATGAATAATTGTGTGTTTTTACCACAGAAACTTATTTATCCGATAAAGAAATTTCTGTTCACTTAGACTTGACGCTGCACTAAAACGCAATAAAAAACTAATCAAGAAGACAAATGTAATCGTTCCGTTTGGAGGTATTAGAGATCTCGGGGTAATGATGGATAACTATTATGTTAAATAGCAATAGCAACGATAAGATAATGAACATTGTGTGTACGTTTGTGAACACGCAGGTCCTTTTTTTAGCACTTTTATCTTGCACTTCTGACATAGCTGGACGAATCAGAACAGTACGATGACAAAACAGAAAAAAGGAAAAATAAAAAAAAATAACTTCGGTCATATACACAGGGTGTTCGCCGGTAAGGTTTACTACTCTCAGCAATTCCATTGTATCATTGGCTCTATATAACGACACTCCATCTTGCTAAAGCCATATTTTAATTAAGCTCAATGAATCAACTTCTTGTGACAATTTTTTTTAAGCCAGAGTCAATAGCGTTCTACATTAACAGTTACAACAACCTCATTAAAGTTACGTTCATCTTCAACAAAATAAGGATCAATAATTCCTCCAGACGACATAGCGGACTACACTTTAACTTTTGGTGGAGAAACCTTGATGCGGCGTAATTGGGAGAAGCTCTTCATTCAATCATTGAATTTTAAATTTGGAATTATTGAAAAAAAATTATGAATGCAAATTTGTCGTATTGAGTCCAATTTCCTGTGTACGATCTTCACCTAAGATTGATGGATTTTTTTGAAAAAAATCTTGAATAGTGGCAATGTTATTAGTTGATATCTTCGTACTGTTGTTGGCTTATGTTTATATGCTATTGAACATATTTATTTCATTTTACTAGCTAAAAGATAAGTAAAGGATTTCGATGGCATGTTATTTGTAATAAAAATTGAATGTTATTTTTTAATCGTCACAATAATTGTTGAATGAATTTGATAAAATATTTTTACAATTATTACTCGTTGGTTTATCTCATATTTCTATAAAATAATTTTTCAGCGTCTAGGCTTTATGTCCACGTAATATGATTCGTCAAATGTCATGTTTACAAGAATGGCAACGAAGCAAAATAGTAAAATTTCCCGTTGAACACCCTGTATTTAATTTGTTTATTTAGGAATACACAAAAGAGTTTAAATCAATTTTTATTATAATTTCTATTTTTTCACCTTATTATTTCGTATTCTTCACAATCCTACCGTAAGCCAGACACTATAATTAAAAATATTTACTCTTTTTGTATGCATTTATGCGATGTCAACCATATTAAATACATTTGATTATAAAGATGTTATCATATTTTTATTGTTGATATCGTACGTATTTTGGGCATACGTTTAAGCCGAACCATTTTGTTTGAGCGCATACCGTAAAACATAATCCTTAATTTTATTACTGAGGAAATTATGATGAATACTGTCTTCAATAATGCATCGGACTAAATGCTCGCCAGAAGATATAGAAGTATTTTATGAAATATTTTTCTTGGGGTCGTATAAATTAAGTCTATATATTTTATGGCTTTTTATTATTTTAATTTTTATTGAAATGAAATCATAATAATTTATTTACGTCTTAGGGCACAGATTTCAAAAGTTTTTTTAACGTTGAAAACGAATATAAAATTATCAGTATTTGTACGGTGCAATTATTTTTTTATGGAAAGAAAAACATATTTTTATGAATTTATTGGACTTTTATAATTGGAAATAAGTAAAAATGATTATTTTTATCGTGGATTTCATTTTGCATAAAATTGATATTTAAGAGTTAATAGCTTAATAAAATTTAAATCTATTATTATACTATAATATATTGTAAACACTTGTAAATAAACACAAATATTAATACCGTAATGTAAATTTCAAATTAAAAAAAAAACTTTACTAGAAATAATGAATGACAAATAACACTTTAAAGTGAGAACAAAAATCGTTTAATAAATTTTGAAAGAATTCTGGTTACTAAGCAATTAATATAATATAATCATTATAATAATGCAGGATGCTCTATGTACTCACCTCCAATTCACTAAAGAAAGCCATTTACAGACTGTGAAAGTTAAACTATTCTTACAAGGTTTTTAACATAAACAGTCAGTACTCATGAGGTTTTTTTTTTCATATTAAAGTTGTCTTGTCTAGTAATAAGTTGATTGACTCTTTATGTTTACAGAACTAAACTAGAATATATATATATGCAAAATGTATATAAATAATAATTTTATATCAAATTTGGAAATATAAATATATAGAAAACAGAAACCCCGTTTCATAGATATTACATTCATAACTTAGTAAACAAATATACGCAGAAAGATTGTCGAATTTAGCTTTATTTAATTGATATTAAATTATTGCAACATAGCTCTACTTAGAAAAGATATGTTATAAGAATAACGAAGAAAGTAATTATATCAGATGTATTATTAATTATATGTAAGTGTATTATTACCACTAACCCCGTTTTGTGTGAAAATATTTGCTTGGCTCATTTTTTTATTTGTGCATGTGTTAGTCCACCAATTGAGAAAAACACAGTAGAGCTTACTTTTATTTCAAAACATGATCGTTCCAATGAAATTATTCCTAACAAAGTATACCAAAAGAAGAAAATATGTTACTTATATGTACATAAAAATATGCGTTTTTCAATAAGAAAATTCGAGCACAAGGTTTAAGTTTTATTTTTTAGCCATTTTTGCTATGCATTTAAAGAGTGCAAGCTAGAAATATAAAAGAAAAAGGTAACTAAGTGTCCAGAAATAGATACTTTAAAACAAGATTGAACCAAATGTTGGTAGTCTTGTATTCATATTAAACGTAGCTGTGTCTATATTAAAATATCTATATTAAATTTTAGTTTATAATAAAATGCTTTCAATGATATTTAATAATAAAATCACACATTTTTAAGATGTCACGACACTAAAAGAAAACCATATTTTCTTTCTTAAATAATGTATATAAAATGGAAATTGCATACAAGAATACATTACTCTTATATCATAGAATAACAACATGTTGTGTAAAGGGGCACCAAAACATCTCACATGCAATCTTTTCAGAAGCAGTCTCTCAAATGTAGTCAGTCAAATCCCGAAAGATTTTGTCAAAAATAACAATCTCCCTGCTGTATGTTTTGGTTCCATCAATGATGCAAGCTTTCAGAACGCCCCGGCGTATTTTCCGACAATTGACCTATGAATTTCTTATTCTATTATTCGTACATCAAAAGGTTAATAACTTTGTTTTGAATGTTGTTATATTTCGTTTCAAAGCGTAGAAGCCGTATTATTTTTTGTTGACGTAGATAAGAATTTGTTTTTTCCAACAATGTTTGATAGACATATACTTAAAATATTTCATATTCAATAAAAATTCAATAAAAGACAAGCAACATGCAGTAAATAGTTGAAGATGCTGTATAGATTGTTATTATGAAAAAAACGCAATTTATTTAATAAATGACTTAATGCTTTGAAGTGGTCAAAATAGAATAATCTTACATTATCAAAGATACTCATGATGTCATTAAATTTTATTATAACATTTATTATTTTTTATGAATAAATAAAAAAATCCTATAGTATTCCAATTAGCCGCCTGAATAGGAAAAATGCATTACCCATTTTACTCAATTTTAACTGAACATTAAAACGATCGTCTTAAAATTCAGTTTTATTAATAACATCAGAAAAAACATTTTTTAGCTTGTATATTAAACTAATTTATTATTTAAATTTGAATTGTTGCAACTTTATACGATTCCATATGTCTTGTCACAAACGACCCGGGTTTCGCCCTTAGGCATTGACTGACAGACTGTCAGTTCTGTTGCATCCGTGCGATGGAATACCTGAAGATGCCGAAGGGCGAAACCCGGGTCGTTTGTGACAAGACATATGGAAGCGTACAAAGTTGCAATAATTCAAATTTAATATTGAAGTTCCATCAAGCACCTTCAGTCGATATCATAAAAAAAAAATTATAATAATTTATTATTTATAAAAAAAGCTCTACCGGAAATTTATTGCGACGCTGATTTTTTTTGGTGCACTCGTGATATGCATGTAGTTGCAGAAATGAAAAAAAAACATATTTTAAAATTATTTTATGTTATTTTAAATAATAAAAACACATTTCTTTTAGTACTTATTTCCACAATATATTTTTTGATCAGGACCGGTTTCGTTCATCGCGAGCATTATCAACTGAATAGTTGTATAGTATTTAAAATATTATGCCTTTCCATCAAGAAGTGACAGTTAACACCTTAAAAGTGGTATTTTATGTTAGTTTATGAAGATGATAATTAAAGTTATCATGTGATTTTAGACTTTTTTTCAAGACCAATAACCAGCTTTCCACACATCCGTTTTCAAGCGCAATTAGGTAGTGCATGTGAGTAAAATAGAGAAAAATTGTTTGAATATTTGAGCTTTTTATCATTATGGAAAAATTATAATTTTGTGGTATAATAATTAGTATTACGACTATTTATTTTTGAAAGAAAATAATTACATTCAATTAAACTGAAAAAAACTATATCAATCAACGTGAATGAAAAGCCGGTCACGTAAGCGTTGCATTTATGTTATTAATAGCTGCACCACTTTTGTAATAAAGCTTCGTGATTATATGTAATAATTTAAATGATGGATAAGAATTGAGAGCCATAGGTCAAATTGATCAAAATACAATTAGACCGACATAAAATCATTTCAAACACCGAATTAATAACAGATAATTACAGCAATGTATTTATTAATTCGCACTAATTCTGAATTCATTATGTAATTATTTCACAAATTCAATTTAGAAAATCTGTAGGTGTAAATTTTCATTTTATTGTACACAAGTATCACATATGCATTAAATAAACGATTCTCGACACTTTAATACCTTAGCAATATAAAATTTGTTAATTTTAAGTTTGAAAGCTTCCTAGAGTACTTTGTAACCTTAATACAACAGTTGTATCATATATGCAATGTGAAAGCTTTCAGTTTGAGCTGAAATATTAAATGACTCGCCTAATTACTTGATGTTTTAAAAGATTTACTTATTTACAAACAATCATCTGATATTTTTTTAAGCTATGAATTTTTTTTTTTTTTTTTACGACCTTTTTTTCCATATATATTATCCGATTCCCGTAAGTATAGTGTGATCTATTATATTTTCTGGGTGTTTCCTACTTTTATACTGAAGAATTTTTTATTATTTCATTATATATTATTTTAATTGACTCATTATCTTATTTTTGCAACAGTCCTACATTATTAATATAAATCTAAAGTATGACCTACATTTTTTTTAAAGACCCATAAATTTATTTCTGATCATTATATATAAATAAATATGTAATAGATATAATACATAAAAATAAAATAAGGATATAAAGACGAGTTCCCTTTTGAATGAATATACACTGTTATGAATATAATTATAATAGTAAAGTTAATGAAATAAAAATGACAGGATATATTTCAATATGATTTTTCTAGCTAACCCCTATGAATCATCACCGTGGAGACGGAAATAACAGATACGTATATACTGAATTGACTTTGGCAAGAGTTGCATAACGGATGCAGCATACGGCGTTACTTACGGGGCATTCTGTGCCGGAATCGGTAATTACCCCTGGGGCATGCCTCTCAGACTCTGCAATATATCATCGATAGATCAACGCGATGGGGCACTCTATACACCTTTGCTGATTTTCCGATGTAAATATTGGAAAAGCAAAGGTTTCCCGAAGATATCAACATACCTAGGAAAGATAGGGTTTGTGTAATATATATGTATGTCATCTATATAAGATAAGCTAAACTTTATTCTAATCATTAAATTCTTACAGAATATGTATGAAAAATGCTCTGGTATTAAATCTTTACGTCGAGTTATTAATTTCTTAAGCAAAGCTTAAGAATTGACCGAATTGGCATTCACTTGGTAGAACTCCATTATAGCACGGTGAAAAAAATAGCAATGTATTTTAGTTCTACAAAATTCTGTAGAAAATTTTTAGAAAGCTTAAGCTTAAGAAATTATTTTGCTGTAAAATATTATTTAAATCTGAATAGAAATGGCGGGTCAAAATGGACTTATTGAAATATGTTCTAACGCGTCTATACAATTAATTTTATAAATTTGAAATATATTTTCTTTTGTGAATTACTCTTTAATTTATTTATAAACCTGTCGTTGATTTTGTAAGCATATTAAATATTATGAATACTTTAATTTATACAAATAAATGCCAGTGTTTTGAATAGTCTTCTTACCCGGCAAACAAAAAGTCAAACCAGCTTCAAAATAGTTCAGCCAGTTACGTTCTAGAGACCCCGTCTTTGTCTTTCTCGTTATGAAAGATGTTTACTTTATATCCTTCAAATAACGTGTACAGTTAGAGATATTCCATAAATATCACCCAGGATTAACACAAACGACCTCATATTACATTTCCGTTTGAATTTTGCATATGGAGTAGACTAATCATAATCGTTTAATTTAACCTAAATGTTATTATTGTCTAATCTCGCCCTTTTCGGAAATCACGGCTTTAATCCGCATATTCAATGCATCCAGCCAGATGGTTATGGCACCTCACAAATGTTCTGATTTACCAAATACCGATATTTGAATAGAAATGTTTACGTTGAATTCTAAGGCATTGTTGATTTTATCTTATTGGGAATTCAAATCATAGAGAGGACATGCGTCTGTCGCATTATGAAGATAAAAAATAGGTGGACCTGGAAATGGCTTAAGTCTTTAGAACTGATTTCGTAGGAACTAAAGTTGCTCGACTCCAGAATATTTTATTATTCTGAATTGTCGCTATCGAAAATACGCGAATTCTGGAGACTCAGTATAGTATAAAAAAGCGAACAACGCCACAGAAGAAGAAGTTTGACCAAAATGAAATCATATTTTTATTAGATCAACTGTGTAAAGTATAATTTTTGATTTTTTTCTAGGGATAGATTGTATGTCCTACCATGTATTGTATGTAATACCAGCCTTATTTTTGAAGAGCCATTTTTTCTTTCTTCGTTAACTCTATTTGCAGTATTATTTTCACGAACTTGAATATGGTTGCTAAGTTTATTGATTGAATTGGCATTCACTTGGTAGAACTCCATTATAACACGGTGAAAAAATAGCAATGTATTTTAGTTCTACAAAATTATTTTTAACAAATATAGTTGATAGCTATTTCGGCTCACGCCATCGTCAGAACTATGCTTCAACTAACATTTGCTTATCTATATATATAGCTATGCAGAAAAGGCACACAACACATCCTCTCTCCTGTTCCAAAGGCCTAGCTTGTTACTTAACACAATGACACTAAATTTTCAAAATTCTAAATGAAACAATAGGTGTCTATGACAATAAGATTATATGTGGGACGGAAGTGATCCTTCTGGAAGTAAATCAGACCACCCCTTTGTGCAACGGCTGGACAAGTGGCGATACTATTATGTTAGTTTGGTCGTTAAGAATCCTTTGTGATAATTGGTGTCTATTGATTTCTAGCTGTTCTAAAGCCGTCATTCTCCGACCCTTACTACAAAGATGCAAACATTTAGGGGCTGAGTTTGAATTTATATTATGTGATTCATTAATAACGTGATTAGCGAATTGTGAATCTGTTTTTTTATTGTTGAATGATCTTACATGCTCCTTAGCTCGAGTAGATATACTCCTACCTGTCTGTCCGATATAAACGGATAAACATGAGCCACAGGACATTTTATAAATACCGCTTCTGTCCAGTTTATTGATTTTATCTTTACTATTTTTAAGATGTCTGCCTAAGTTATTATTGACCTTGAAAGCTACGTTTATTGAGTTTTTAATCTCCCGATGGTTGCTAAGGTTTTCAAAAGTTACCACTTGGGGATCAGATAGGGATTTAGAACTTTACTTAGCTATCTGGAGTCAGTATGGTCTGATGCATATTGCTTTGACACTATTTCATTTTTATTACAATCCTAAGGGACTTAGATAGTAAGGATGCATGGACAGAGTGCAACAAAACTTAGAAGACCTTCATGTCAGCAAATGACGTGGGAAGATGGAAAATATTATCGAATTTTCCATTGTTTCTTCTGTATTATACCGCCAGAAAAAAAGGCTTCCACATTAAATTTAGTATGCAACGAACCGTTTGATGAAATTGAATTGAATTGAAATCAAATAATTATATAAAGCAGTTGGTCTTTTTTACTAACAGGAAGGTAGCTCGACTATTATCCGGTTCATAAGGAATAATTAATAATGAACATGTACATTGTGATTATTTTCGGCAAGTCAAAACGGATGGCGGCATGCCTTAAAAATTTCAAACAGTTCATATAAGTTTATCACAGCGAGAACTAAGCATCTACTTTGATTAAAAAAAATAATAGTAAAATAGCATTTTTATCTTTGATCTTATCTGAGTATCATTTTTGAAAAAAGTTCGAAATTCTTGATTTTATTATTAGCATGTAAATGTATTTTAAAACTGGTATTTCCTTTTCGATAATGATTAGTATCATGAAAATAGTTACGCTTGGATTTTAATCACGTACTAAAATATTATATATTATTCACATTTTGTATAATATGTATGAGAAGCTGAGATTTATTTTGTTATATTATTTTTGCATTTAATATTCAGATCGAGCTTTTTGACAAAATTTCTCGCTCCACTTAATGTTTACCTACATTTCAATAATTGATAAATTTACATTTGAATTAGGTATATTCTAAGCAAACACATGAAATATTTAGTTTTCTTTTAACGTCACATTTTTTAAAATCTAAATCTTTTTCGTAATAATACATTGCAAATATTTGAGACTTTCTTACCTCTAAGACCTTAGAGCAGCGATTTCCAAGCTAAATGCTACCACGCCTCCTTAAAGAAAAATATTTGCGCCACCCTCCCAACATTTATTTTTTACTGAATATACTAATATAGAAACGTTTTAAATAATAATGACTTTATATATAAAAAAGTGTAATAATTACATACAATTAACGGAACAAAAACAAGGCTTTGCGTGTTTTAGCAAAACCTAAACAAATACGAAAATCTACATCTAAATACACATGAACATTTATTTTTACATTGAATGACTAACTTATCTAACGTATGAATATTTAATACGAAGGGCGTTGCTGTTTATTAGCTTTTCGACTTTTCGCCATTTTTAAAATCTGCCTTTTCTGATAATTTTTACATCAATCAATATTATACATACCAATGTATGTAGATACATACATACATAGGAATTAAATGTATAAAAATGTATTAAAAACAAAAATAAATATTTATTAACCGAATTATTACTGTTACTTTACAAAGTTTTATTTATTTGTAGGTATAATGATATGATTTTTTCTTAGAATGTTTTGGAGCTTCCCCTGGCAATAGCCCGTGCCTGCCAGCTTAGGAACTGCTGCTTTAGAGTGTAAAATCATATTATAATATTATAATATGACAAGAGGGATAATGAGTTAAAATAAATAACTTTACAACTAAAACGATGTAAATAAATACAAGTTATAAAAATATTAAATTTTTCGGGTTTTATAGCTTAATTATCTCATCTTTTATACGAATATGTATGGTAAGTTTTTACATATTTATTTTAAAATCAATGAAAATGCACTAATATTAACAGACTTTTGTCGTAAATTTTTGGACAAAGTCTTAGCAGAAACATGAAGGTATTCATTTATATTGAGTTATGGACACTCTACGTATGTACATTTTTTTTATGTAAATAAATTTTGAAAGATATAATTAAAGTCAGCATTATTTTAAATCCAAATTTGACGAGCTAGAAAAAATGTCTATGTATCTGACGTGGGACGAAGACTTCGTAAGTACATTCCAAATTTCATTATGTTAAAATTTTGCTGGAATCAGAAGCTTGGCAACAAACCGCATGTTAATGGCTTCTTTTGTTTTATAATTTAACTCACCTCGCAATTCATGAAAATTTTTCTGAGAATTAATTCCCGGTTGAATTCTCTGTCAAGTTATTTAAATAAGACTTCACCGACAAGCACCGGAGAATAATGTGACGGCACGGCTCCCTCGATATGCTCGTGAACCAAGGAAGTAAGAATATGAACTTAGTCTTGGAACAATTTCAACACGTCAAAATCGTGACTGTTAGGTTTATAATGCTCCCATCATAACACGATAAAATTTATCGGCGGCGAAAAGTTGCCACAAATAAGCAGACAATGAACAAACTCATTTGTTTCCAAAGCTTTATTGTCAAACAGGAAACTACACGCGTATATATTCTTCGACATTTCATCAAAAACCTCTCAGTGTGATATACAAACCAATTGAAACGTTGATTGGTTTTTCTGTCAGTTATCAACATAAACGTATTTTATTTTTAAAACTACAAAATGCTAAGAAATTCATCATTACAAATCGTTGCATTATTATCAGCGATATAATTTCAATTTTATTTTTATTTCTCGGTGGAGGTGAACAAACTTTGATTTTTTGATTCGTCTGTATGGGCTAGACAGAAAAAATGGATAAGTGCGTGTCTTGTTTAAAATTCAAAGAAGACGGGAGGAACAAATACCTCCATCGAAAACCCTAAATGGCATCCCTGATTAATATTAGAATCGGTTTCACTTTGCAAGCGTTAAAGTCACTGAAAAGCAACTGACAGACATCATAATTTGCATGCAAATTATATTGAATTCTTCTAATTTTGCCAACTTTTTTTTTATATACGGCAAAATATAAAACGTCATACAATATATTTAAGAAAAATGAATATTAATAAACTTGGGTAATTATAATATTTATATACTTTTCAATGAAAATGATTATAGAATGGATTTTGAAGTAGATACAAAACACATTCTCCGAGATCTCTATTAACAGACAAAGATTTGCAAGAGAATATTTAAAAAAAATCTGTTTTGCTTTATTTGCTTAATTTGACATATTTTATAAGTACTATAGTAAAGATTTATGGTGTTTGGTGTATGAAGTAAATCCGGCAGTCAGAATACAATATATACAAATATACTATTAATTTTAATTATACAATAATAGAGTTTTGTAATTTAAAGTTATTAAAAAAATTGGCATCACCTCATTATATTGTATTTTTACGTGGAATAAAGCGATTGTTAGATGTAAATTTTATTTTAATTAAACATTCAATGTCCTATTCAAAAAAAAAAATACAGTATTACTGTTTCTATAACTTATTATAATTAAACCAAATTAAAATGGAACATATTTGATAAATACAAAAAGAAAATAATAATAAATTTGTTGTGAATTTATATCGAAATCTAGGTGAAACAAATACTACGGTATTGGTTTCAAGTTGTTTCTCTGTAATAGTTAGTTACATTTTCAATCTTCGTGGAAAATTTAGAGTGCCATCGAGGTGTCTTTAGAGATTCTTCTCGGAAATCGTATACAAGTTTATTATTGTACATTCATTGTCCAAAGAAACATTTGTGTTGCTTAATAAGAAGATAATCAAGTAACCATATTGTAGTGGAGTCAAGGCTAGGAATCCAGCGGATCCGTTCAACAAGCTGACTTGTTAGTTTTCCCCCTACTCAAAAAGTTTACATTATTTCTCGACTATCTTCATCACTAAGAACGTGTGTATGGGCCATTAAAGAAGAATAAAAACTAATGATCAAATAAATTCAAATAATATAATCAACAGTTTACTATTCATCGCTGTTCCATTATTGCTTTTAATGTAAAAAGATGTATCATACAAATTAGAAAATTTTACATTTAGAAACACAAAACCGGTTAACCGGTTGAAACTGTTTACTCGTTAAGAAAAAACAGCAACGTAATTTAATCAACTATCAAGATTACTAACATTTTAATGCACATGCCATTACATTTATTGTATGTTTTCTTTCAGTATAAAAAAATATTTTTTTACATTCATTTATGAATATTTATTTACGAAAGACTAGAAAGATGCGTTTTAAACATGTATGAAGTATAGTAAAATGTTATAAAAGATTGTTTTTGATACTTAATATGAAACAATATTTTCATACGAGACCGCCAACAAAATAAAATATAGTTTGTTATGCTATAAAAACAAATAGCTTTGAGAATCTCTGCTGATTCGTTTGAATGCGATAATAAAAGGCGGTCGGGAAATTGATTTCATTGGCTGTAAAATCTGATATTATAATGTTTGAAATTGTTTAAAACAGGCATTCGGCAATCAGTTCCCATGGTTACAAGGCTTACCTTTCCCAGATATTTAGCAATAGAGCGCAGTGTAATAATATTTTAATATAATAGTACGGAAGCAGAGTTCGTGTTTGTACAGGTGTGATATTAGCTTAATTAAGTTTTCCCAATTCGAGCTCGTACGTGTCGTGAAAATGCTGCAATATAAATCACACACGCTTACTAGATTGTTCATATTTATATAGCCGTTTGGAACAGTTTATAAAATTGGTCAATTTCGTAACAAATCATTGTTACAATAGAGCTTTTAAAGCTTCAACCGAGTAAAAATTTTAAGCGCAGAACATACGAAAATCAGTAATGTTTACACATTAACGATTAATTACAAATGCATAACGGTAAATGACACATTTTAAGTCAACAAGAATTACATATTTAATATATAATTCACTTTAAATGTGTTTATTAACTGTCACTTCTCGGTGGAAAGGCGTGATATTTTAAAGAATAAAAACACAGTTTTAGTACTCATTTCCACAATACGTTTTTTTGTTAAGACTGGTTTCGCTCATCACTAGCATTATCAGATCAGTTTATAATGTCCGTAATGAGCGACACCGGTCCTGATCAAAAAATATATTGTGGATACAAGTACTGACAAATGTGTTTTTATTATTTAAGATATGTTTTTCAGTTTATTTTTATCATTTCGTTTTGTATTGTTTATTAGTAATTTTTAAAAATTCAGATGATTTTTATACTTTAAATTTAATATACATCACCCAATTACCTGAAAACAAGATTTGGTGTCTCCTTATTTCGTTTTAAACTACGTATATTTTTTAATAAATATATTAATTAGGAATTTTAATCTATAACAATAAACTAACCATTTCATTAATTTTATCTAAGCAATTCAATTGTTGTTTGTGTTCAATGATGAAAATACATTAACGTGACTCGCTATCAAATCTTTTAAAATATGCGTGCCTATTACAATTAAAACAACTTATATGATCTTCAAATAAATTAATAAATTCTTAATTTATTTTTTAATGATCATGATAAGTGAGTGACGTTGAATCTTAAAAGGTTCAGGTGCATTTTACAACTTTGACGTTATCCTCATAAATGTGTTTTATGATATGAACATTAATGAATCACAAACGCTGGAAGCCAAATATTAAATGTCTAGACAAACAAATTAATTTAAAGTCTTTGGAAAGTCGCAGGTAAAGTTTTAGTTGATCGATTACAAAACCTAAAACCGTTTCTTTTTGTTTGAAAGGATTATCGTAAAATGCACATGTACTTTTAAAAACTATGAAGACATTATGGTTATTTAAAGAATGTGATTAAAGAACTAAGAGTCGCAGACTTCTAACTCAAATCAATTTAATAGTGGAATTATTTACTCTGGTAAACAGCAATACATTATATTTAAGACTGCCCTTATAATTTTAAATAATGGATATGCTTGACACATTTTTGCCATTTTGATGTTTAAATATATAATAAAGATTCATTACTTACAATGATAATAAACATAAAAATATTTCAGAAATGATAGGGCAAAGCTGCCGACATCGTGATTTATGATATTTTAGGCGTTGTAAAAAATCATCAGAAATCAACCAATTATTGTTTATATGAGTTATTAAATATTATTTTACAAGTTCCTATACCATTATTATGATTTCGAAATTCATAAAACGTATGTATTATCGAAATAAATATTTTTTCTACATTTGTAAAGATTTGCAATCAGAAATCAGAAAATAAATGACTAATATTTTCGGATTATTTTCAGATTAATTCTCATGGTAAAAATGTCCTTTTATCACTAAAGATTTTTTTTGAAAATGTTGTTGATCAGCTATAATTAGTACTGTAACTTCTAAGCAAATTGTTCTATAAATCATATAAATATTTTGAAAAAATAAATATTTATTTAATAAAATAAGAGCTTTTATGAAACTATTATACCTTTGATACCCAATAAATGTAGATCTCATTGTAACATAGATCTTGAATTAATAAGTTGAATAATAATCACTTGTAGATGACTTCTTAGTTTCATGTTTTTGTTTATCAACAAATCCTCTTCACCCCGACAATTGTTTTTAGGCCTATTAATATATTTCTGATAAAAAAATGAATACTCCAAAATAATATAAAGTTGTCTTATCTAAAAAGTAATAATATTTTATGTTGTAGTTTAATTTTTAATATCATAAACATCATCATCATTTAAAATGTTCATAAATTAGATTACGAATTGTGTATCTCTTTATTTTAATTTTCGTGGTATGTGATGTATAATAACATTAGGTATAGATATACTTCTTGTAAAATATTCAGTGAAGAAGAAGGAACAAGATATACTAAAGAGATAGTTCATAAGGTTACTAATTCTCCTGCAATAAATTAATTCAATTTTAATACTATTTTTTTGGCGTTGAAAATTATTATTTTTGAGTCCATAGATTGGTAAACTTTGATCTCAAACGAAATGATTTATGGTTTTGCAGAAAACTACACAAAAAAGTACAAATTTGTCTTAAAAAACTAAAACTGTAATTAAAAAATCAATAAACGATACAAGTCATGACTGAGCAGCGAAATTAAAATGAAAAACTCATAAAACTAGATTTATATGCAATAAAGTGCCGATGGTGAAAACGTGTTTTGTCATAAAAATAATTCAAAGGCACATTTTTATTGAATAAAATGTTTGTTGTGGCTGACTTTTTTTTGTATGAACATCGACATTCATAATTAAGAATAAAATTTATGTAACATTTTAGATGTGCATATTTTTGAGCCAACTATTTATCACGACTAAATAATTAAAAATCTCATAAATAATTCTACACGGTGGGTGTTTTTATTTTTGCAAAATGATGGTCGTAAACTGTCAGATTGTATTTTTAGAACATAGCACATTATAAAATAACCATAATACATATTCACTATTAGTTATAGTCTTCTGAAATATTTAGATATATATTTTTTATTAAAGCATATAAAACGTTCACCGATTATGTTTTTTTTTATATTAAATCGAAAAATGTTCACACCAAAAAAGCTATTTTTTTTTTGATTAAGTTCAAATCAACGTTAAACATACAATATATATTGAATCAAATTAGGATTAATGAATTACTCGTTTGATAATTATTTGATTATCATTTATTTTCACATTTTTTAAAATCTGTTTTATTAAAGATCAAATTAAATTAGATCAGTGCTCCACAACAATTTGTCTTCCATGAAATACCAACGTTTTCACGGCACACCACAAGTCGATTTATAACAATACAAATGAATCACCTTCGACGACTTGGTGAAAAATGAATTACTTTATTTATACTTTTTCTTTTAAGTTCACATTATATATTGCTCAATATGCTTATAATATCTATGTACATAAAAAGTTTTCTTTATTGGCAATATAATCTTCAATTAGGAAGAAAAAAATAAAATATTATGTGATAAAAAATTGACGGATGATGTTATAAAATATTGAAATTTATACACGTTATTTGGACTATTTTTAAATATTTCTGAATTCAAAGTGAATACATTTTTGGGTCAGTCATCCCGTTGATTTCACGATTTAAATATAAGAGAACAATCTAGTTATCTAATCTACGATCCGATGATGTAACGCTGCTTAGACGAGTGAATTTTTCAAGGATTTATTTATTCAAAAAATATTCTGGTGCTATATATTTGCCAAGCGCGCTAGGGGACTTTATTAGTGAAACTGTATTGTATCATATATATTATTTTATGACAGTATTTTTTTAAATATGTGTGTAAATAGTTATACGGTTGTATTATTATTATATTATTGGTTTATACTTTCTATGTTTTCTCATTGCTTTACTCTATTGATAAAACAATTCTTCACATAACACATTTATTAAAAATTGAAACTGTATTAAAAATCGAGAAGGGCACATTTTAACTTATTTTTTAAAATAACAAATTTCCGTTTTATATTATATGTTTCATGTATTGCTATACAGAAGAAATTGTTACCGTGATAATTACCAAAGAAAACTAAGCCAAAGATCTTCTCGAAAAAAGACTGTAACCAATTTTACTTCGATATCCCGATCGAAATTGTCAAAGAGAAAAAAATTATAGAGAACCGTTTGTACATTGAAATATAATATAATAATCAAAAACCACGTAGTATCGAATTTAGATTTTCGTCTTATAGAGTTATAATAGTTATAATTTATCTAAAAACTCTAGTATAGCATAATATTTTATCGACAGTGTTTACAGTTGTATTGTTATTTTTTTTTGGTTAATTGATAATAATATTAATATTAAAGTAATGATATCGGTGGACTAGAGAACATTTTAAATCACTGTAGCCTGACCATTTACTCGTAAGTAACCGGACAAAGTTGTAACAATTCAAATTTGATATTGAAATTCTATCAAGCCCCTTCAGTCGATATCATAAATTATAGAAGATTTATCTTTAGATTCTTAGATGTTTTTATAATACTTGCAAATTTAATTTATTTTAAGTGAATACATTTATTATGTGCAGTGATTTCTATGACGCAATATTTCAATGTATAGTCTTGAAAATCTAAGATTAGGAGTTTTAAGTTCTAAAATAAATCAAAAATAAAAAACCCTCTACGCAATTTCTTCACGAATAGCATATCTGATTATTTCGACAATTTCGTAAAATATTAACTCTTTTTAATTAATAACCAGACAAGTTCAACAAACATTTTATATGATTTATATTTTATAATACGATAACAAAGACCTCGGAGCAATGGTCACGATCTACAATTGTCACGAAGTTTCAATCACTTCCTTGGTGCAACAATTCAACGTAAAATAAATACACAAATATTATTAACTTTGTGAAAAAATACGCTCTCTTCCTTTACACAAAAGAATCTGAACTTCACAGTTCATCTCTGGAATTATTATATTCTGTATACAGAAAAGCAATAATAATAAGTTTCAACAATTTTCTCCACTGGCGGCGGGTGGTATGTTTTTTTATTGTAAAAATAACGACTTAATAATATATTGAGACATTAACATAATAATATACGAATACGATATGTTTTAGTACCCATCATTGACGTCTGACTAAAAAATGTTATGTAAATATCAAATATTTACAGTAAATTCATTGTCAGTATTGCATTAAATCACAATGTTTGTCAAAATATTAACTTGTGCGCACACTTTTCCATAATGAAGATCAGTAAGGGGTCCACTCAAAGATATATTATGTAAATTTTCATCAATATGGAAATCTGTATTGCAATAAAATACGTTTGGAATGCACAAAGGAACGTTAATTTTAAAATCTGAATAGTCATTTACGAGGAACTGGATATGAATATTAATTAAATTATAATTAGTGAGCACAATATTTCTAATTAAAATTTCCATTTATTTTATTAAAAAAAGACATTTATACTACGCAAAAGATTCGTCAAATCATTTATATGAATTATGAAATTAAAACATACGAGCGTTGCTTACAATATTAATAAAAAAATACTATGTAACATTATTTTTCGCTAGCTTAGGGGTAAAAAAATGGGAATCTTATATTATGACTTCATTTGGAAAAATATGTAAATCTAATTGCACATAATATTTAAATAATAAATATGTAAAAGAAAATCAACCAATTAACAAGTTAAGCAAGAGTTTTCCAATTAATTATTACAATTAAACATATTTATTGAAGTTATTAAATATATTTTCTATCAAAATATGTATGAATCTGTTTTTTGATCAATATTATGAATTTGCACAGATTATACCCATGTTAAGTAAAACTCTAATATTATCAAAATTCGGAAACAACAGAAAACGTGGTACTCTTTCTGTATTATATTATTAAATAATAAATATCATCTACGCTATTTTTTGCGTATATTTTTTCTTACTTGGCAAAATATCCATTTTCTTTATATAAATACAATACGGTGCTAAAATAACGCCTCTGGTATTTTCAGTTACTTCTGCAAACGCGCCATCAGAGCTAAAGGCGACCGTCCCAAACGAGCGTTGTTCCGGCACCCATTTGAGCCAATCTGTTTGGCTCTTCCTTATTTGTGCGACAACCAAACGAGCTCCTAAAAATTAAATTTATTTAAATATTACAAATAAAATAAATCATTATACCAAATAAGATACATATTTTAAATTACTAATATCCATACTGTTAGTGTTCATATCCATTATTTTAATGTTTTTTTTTTAGGAAATTTCATATATCATGGTTTTATTTGGAAATATTACGAGCACTGCTTAGACAATCTAAGTTTTGTTCACAATTTAGCAACTCTTTTTTTTAGTGTGTCTTACTGTTGATAAAAATAAAAAAACTTTGATAATATTTAAGAACAAAAGTTCATAATAGCAAAATATTTATTACAGCAATAGTTGTACTTTAAGTAATTATGGATTTTATAAGTCGTTTACATGAAATAACTCCATCGTATATTTTCATCATAACCGTATCACAGATAATTTCCTGTTATATTACACCACTTACATAACTTTTATTGAAACCATACACAACATTATGATACTATCGTTGACAGGCTTAACATTTTAGCTGTCATAATTCTTGAAAAATATTTTTACTAGTCAAAATAACTTTAAAGATAAATAAATATGAACTAATCTATTTTTTTGTTCTATATTTCTACCATTGCTATAATTTTGTGGTGAGTGAAAAAAACATTAATATTTTCAGAAAAAATGACTCACTCTTTACATATTTTCCTTGCTTACTGAACATTATGGAACTTTTTTATATTTGTCATAATTTTTAGACAAAGCTTAAAATTTTTTTACAGCGATAAAAATCATATTATCGTACATAACATCGGCATATTTTGTAAAATATCCATGGTTGGTAAAACATCAGGAAAAATATGACATCAAAGAACCTCACAGCGGTAGGTGGTTTTGTAGATAGCTGAAGAGATAAATAATTGCCATTATAAGTGAAAATAGAGACAAGAATAACACAAATATTCGAAGCAATGAAACATAACACGTGATGTCAAACGTGATAATTAAATTATTTTTTTACATATTTTATTGATAAAATTATGATTTAAATGTAAATCAATTAATAAAAGTGACTAATTTTTAAATAATAGTCTCCATTTTATTACCAAAATTAGCGGTTTCCTATTAGTTGGCGCCTTTTAATATTATTTTATTTACATACCCAAAAAAATTGTACCGTTATAATTGTAAAAAAAAGATGCTGCTTAATTCATTATTATTAGGAAATATTTCAGTGGCCGTTAAGAAATTGTGAAGAGTAATAAGAATATATTTTTATTGTATTGCATCTATAGATCAGTGTTCCCCTACCACGGTCCGCAGCTGGGCCGCAAAAATTATGGCAAATTTAACGAAATTTAAAAGTCATAAAAAAGAAACTAATTATTTGTTTCAGATACATCGCTGCAGCCAAGAATATTCAATATAGTAGCAAAGATACAACTGCAGGTTTCGCAATAATATGTTTAAAACAAACATTATTGTTGTTAAATTTGAATTGTATTAGACAGTTAGATATAGTCATGTCCATCTGTTACACTATAAGATTAAAAAAATATTACATAAAAAAAACTTTTTATTTCAGTATCAGTGGTCTGCGAGTTTTTTAATTTTTTACCGGACCGCAGATGCAAAGAGGCTGCGAAACACTGTTATGGATAGTCTTTCAATACAGATGGCGCTTGACTTTCGTACTTAATTGAGTTCCTAGAATGTGTTTGTACGAAAATTAATTGTAATTTATACTTGATCTAAACTATTATAATTGGAATATTATAATTATTTATTAGATATCAGACATATTTTCAAAACGTATTTCTACATGGTTACCCTATTTATCGTTCGCGTTTGCATTGCATTATTACTCTGAACCCTATATGGACGGCAAGGTTGAAATGAGATCCATTTATCGAGACGAAAATGTTGCCCTTAAGATCGCGATGGAATGGCCAGAGAGGTGTTTCGACTTGAAATAATATTTGTTTGATCCAAAAATATTGAATCGTAAAATATATGTTTGAAATATTAAAAAAAAAACTTTGAGAAATACCTAAAGGGGCACCGAAAATAGTATAGTGTAATGTGTATGAATGTTAACCAATAATTTGACACCATGTTGACTTAAGTCTAGACTAGACAATAAATTTTGTTTTTTTTTTAATTTAGACAAGTTATCGCTATAATTTTCGGTAGCAAAAACATTTCGAAAATCAGAATCGATTTTTTTAAAATAAAATAAACGTCAGAGACAGCAATAAAATTTCTAGATTAAACATAAATGACCAATATAAAAATGAGAAAATCTTTATTTTCGCGAAGATTGGGTACAAACGGCAGTTAGAAAACCTACTATTTTCCTCGTAAATTTTATAGCATTATTTTAACGTTCATTTTTTTGACGATGATTAAGCTTTGTTTAAACAGTGTCCATGGAAATGAATTTATTGATAGCAATAAAAGTTTTTCTTTGGTTCTCTTTTTCTAAAATGATATTGAGATTCATTCAAGTTTTGTACCGTATAGTTGTAATAAATAAATAAATAAATAAATTATCATTTTAGAAAAAGATAAATCGATACTTACTTATTAAAATAATGATGAGTTTGCATATTGCTTGATGAAATCGATTTTAGATTGTAGAAATTTCAATATTATAAAATATGTTGGTAGTATATACGGAGAGCCATGAAAAAGTTCGTTATTTTGACACTTTCAAAAAATGTATCGATGGCAGAAAGTCATAAATGTTTTCAGTAAGTAAGTCAGCAGTTCAGAAGATAGTAATAGTGCTACCAAGATAACTATTGTATATCACCCGACTTGGGTTGCATATTAATTTGAACAATGAATACATTGAAGATAATGAGTTTCATTTAATTATAAAGTTTTTAGGATTTTACTATTTAAATTCTACTTCTTTTTCTGTCTTGCAAGTGGGTGATATTTTTCTACAAATTAAAAAAAAGGAAGCAAGTTTACTTTAAAATCAAATTTTGTGCAATAAAAATCATTTCATCGGAATTGATTTTTTTGGGATTCAAAATTTATATTTCATTCTATTTCCATCTGATGCAGTCACTGTCAACTTTAAAATGACAATCCTTTTTTGGAAAGATCAGTAGCATTTTTTAAGTAATTGAAAACGATTTATAAATAAGAAAAAAATGTCGTTCTGGTAAGTTTTGCTGAAATAAAGTAAATTTATTCAATATTTTATGTCAATAAACAAAGTGTTTGTTTTAGTGTTTATTTACGTGTATA
The DNA here is from genome assembly GCA_028555115.1 of Himalopsyche japonica. Lineage (NCBI taxonomy): Eukaryota > Metazoa > Arthropoda > Insecta > Trichoptera > Rhyacophilidae > Himalopsyche > Himalopsyche japonica. The sequence goes on along the minus strand of JAHFWJ010000749.1, from coordinate 9,587 downwards.
GTTAATCCTGATCATGATAAAAAGCTTAAAAACAGCACTCGTTAAATATTTTTTTGAAATATTCTGTGTTGGAATATTCTTTAAGTGGCGCAGCAAACTGTTTTTACTTTTTAACATATCACCTTCCAATGTACTGTATATGGGTTCCTAGCGGAGCTTTTCTTGGCATAAATAGTAACTTTGTGGCAAATCAAAAGCAACGATCTATTTAATAATTATTTTATAGCACAAACACTTTCTTTAGCTGAACTATTGAATAACAACCAGGTTTTATAAAAACAGTTTCTCGAAATCGGTAGCAGATGTGGATGTAGAGGATTATAATATTATAAAATAGTTTATATGTATTATATTATAAATTGAAAAACGTCAGTAAGAAAATATTTTATTGACATTTTTTAAAGTATTTCATAGCTCTTTATAAGAAATAAATTATCACTACCTTTCAAGTCATTAACAATTCTCATAACAATATTTTACAGATTATTGATATTAATTGAAAACATTTGATTTTCCTTTTAATATTTTTATCTGCGCTTTTTTTCCACTTCCTTTATCGATAAAAAATGAATATGTATTAGTTTGGTTAACTTAAATTTTTTTCTGTCTGCAGAAAAAAAATGCTCGTTGTTGCTTTCATTTTGCGTCCCTCTGGAGGATCCCATTTGTTGCAACTTGTAGCAGCCAACCGATGCTAGTTTACATAATTTACCCCTTTCCAAATATGATCAAATCAATAAACATGCTAAGAGCTAAACTAGATTGTATTGAATCGGGTGCAAAAGTACCACGGGAAAGCTATTCATCTGTCGGGATGGTGCTTGCTGTAAATGGGCATTCCTACCAATTGCATAGGAACAACTATCATATATATAATAGTTAAACCAAGCATTCCTCAACAAGTGAGAATGCCGTAACTGCCTTTAAGGCTTGATCTTTGAAATTACTGTTCATATTTTTACTTCTAGTTACATACGTAAATTTCACTACCATACTTTACGCAGAATAAACTGCGCTTAAGTTAAACGGTTTACACCGACTTATAAATATGCATATCGTATGCTATGTATAATTTTTTTTATATTTTGAATTCTTTTTAAGATGCCATATTACATGAGACTTCCAATAATGATTATTATACAGGTATTGTTTATTATCCAGTCACATGTCCTCATAGTTTATTTAATTGACGAGAATAAAGCTGGCTTTCAATGCTATCTCAAAATGCCTAGTATTTAATACCAGACTGATTTTTTGACACAGACAGCTAAATCTCTAGCCCGTCAATTCTAGGATTTTTTGGTTAAGACATTTTTATGACATTCATATATTGTCACTTACTGCATAAAACAACATTGACACTGCTTTTTGATTAATTTTTTGTTTACTGGCGGGGATTTTTTTTGCCTTGTATACACTTATTTTTTTGAACTATAATAAACAATTCTGCAAAAAGAAAAACTAACTAAAGAAATAACTATTGTTTTTCACAAACTGACATCAAATCATTAAACACACATCCATTATTTGATTCCGTTAGTCTTATCTAAGGTAACCACACAGTTAAAAGTTAACACACTCCAAATAAATATCAATCAGATTTCACTTTGACTTTTTGATTAAATTTACCCTTTGTTAAACACGCCTCACACTTGTTATACTATCAAATTTATATATTTTTAGATTTTAACTCCTAAAAGTTTGGCAAGTGGTCTAACGAATGCATTTTTCTTTTTTAGTATGTGTGTAGCTACATTATCTTCTAGCATGGCAAAGCGACAATGTAATCGTAAATATAATACAAACGCTTGCTGCGGGTGTCGCCGGTCCAATGTTCCACCCTGCGCAAAACAGGTGCGTGCTAAAGTACTTAGCCATGTTTCACACAAGGGCCTGTTTTTTAGAAATACTTCTTATCTTATAAAACATTTGTTTTATTTCAACGATTTGTGTATGTTATGGTATACTAAATTTATATCATCATCGTAATTATTAATTTAATAAGAGATTTTATGATTTTATATTTAAGCTTGTGGTAATATTATATTTAAGGGTAAACGAGATGTAAAAGAATCTAGAAAAGCTTTGTCTCTGATCTCAAAGCGTGAACTAAAAAAATTAAAGAAACACAATTTTTTTTAAAACGTTTGAATACGATTTTTGTTTTTTAATGAATTAATCCAACAGATAAATGAAAACAAAAATAAAATCGAAAGAGTCAAAAAACTTCTTCAAATACATTCAATATAATAATTAAGATACGTGATACATAACATATCGTGGAGTAATGCTAAAATAGGACCCAAAAATTTACAAACTATTTTCTAAATATAAATCAGTCTCAGTATAATCCGTCAACCAAACAATGCGATTTGGTCTAATTAGTCATTTGAAAATCTATCACTTTATTTTATGCCGATACGATTTAGTCTTGACAAAACTGTGAATAGTTTTTTTAGTTTTTTTAAACCATCAAGTGTTATTTATGTCTTTGTTCTACCCGAAACTTAAAGCTTATTAAAACCATTATTAACATACGATGCACCACAACTGACTGCAGAAGATATCTCTATTTAAAAAAGAATACCAATGTTATGAACATTATATAATAATTATAAATTTAAAATGATGAAAAGTAGTCAATCTTTTTTATATACAGGAAATTAAATTTATTTGGCTAAATTATGACTTGCAAATTTGCATCACAATATATAAAACGATGTGCAATTGAATATTGCAGCCCTTGAATGCTCTGCAACTCAATAATAGTATAATAGTAAAACACGTTTGCCATTGGGTGTGTGCAATATATAAGTTGGGTTAAAATGGTCTGGTGAAGATAGCTACTGTTATGCATCGGGTTAGTTAATTGGTTAGCATCACATTTCAATGGATTTTGTGAAATTATGGAGCAGTTTATTGAATAAAATAATCGTATCCTGTGATTATCCTTGGAATAGTCATACAGGTTTCATGAATTTATTTAGTATTCGTTAAAACAAACGACACCTTTCGGTGATATCAAAATATGGAAGCTAAACCATAGGTTTTTATTCAATAGTATAAAATAAATATAAAATATATCCAATAGAAAAAATAGCAGATCATTTGATCACAGAAATGTTTTTTTCTCAATGATAAATAAAGTATTAATATAGATCCTAGTTGCTGTTTCAAATAATCGTTGCTTTTGTTTATGGATCTCACCGACATAAATCTTATAACAAACAGTTTTATAATGATTTTTCAATCGATTTCATTTAGAATGATATATGCAATGTGAAAAAATCCTTTTTATTCATTCAAAACTAAAAATTGGGGTGGTTTATCATACCTCTAATTCTACCCTATCCCTACCTCTGACATATTAGAAAGACACTTTGATCGGCGGAAAAGCTTGTCTTGGCCTATTACCATAGGCTCTACATTAAGAGTGGACATGGCTTGAAAAAAAATAATTTTCATTTCAATGTCGAATGTTGTTCATTTTATCTCATAACAGAATGTTTGTTGCATGATATTTTGTAAAGCAATCGTTGAATCTTCACTGTATTAAAAGAGATATTTATTGATTTAATTGGCATTCACTTGGTAGAACTCCATTATAGCACGGTGAAAAAATAGCAATGTATTTTAGTTCTACAAAATTATTTTTAACAAATAGAGTTGATAGCTGTTTCGGCTCACGCCATCGTCAGAACTATGCTTAAACTAACATTTGCTTATCTATATATAGCTGTGTAGAAAAGGCACACAACACATCCTCTCTCCTGTTCCAACGGCCTAGCTTGTTACTTTAACACAATGACACTAAATTTTCAAAATTCTAAATGAAACAATAGGTGTCTATGACAATAAGATTAAATGTGGGACGGAAGTGATCCTTCTGGAAGTAAATCAGACCACCCTTTTGTGCAACGGCTGGACAAGTGGCGATACTATTATGTTAGTTTGTTCGTTAAGAGTCCTTCGTGATAATTGGTGTCTATTGATTTCTAGCTGTTCCAAAGCCGTCATTCTCCGACCCTTACTACAAAGATGCAAACATTTAGGGGCTTGCAGCAGGGCTAGCTTGCATCGTTTTCAAGATTCACTGAATCATTAATTCATTGTTTCATTATAGTTATGGGGCAATATTAAAAAAAAATGTATGTGTATCAAATTATATCCTATGGGTGAGGTTATTTATAGATTTGCAGACATTCAAATCACAATAAATGAAGGTGCAATCTACCTGTAATATTTTACACTCTGTTTTCATACATAGCTTAAATAAGTGTGTCAGTATGAAGGTGGAATTTTAGTCCAAAAGTATTTACAGCTAAAAGTATTATTTTTCTCAACATAGTTGACGTTTGCAGCGACAAAAGTGACTCGTTAAAAATGCAATTTGCAATTTTCGTTTGACAAAAAAGGAGGCATTGTCTTCTTTTAGTGTCGTTTCATTCAGAGCGCGCTTATTTAAAAACCAGGAGTAAAGTTCACTCTTCTCTTTTACACAAACAAGCAGTTTATTTTTATCCAATCTCGCAGCGCGCGAAATAATTAAATCTCTCACTGGGATATGCTAGGACTTGCCTCTCCAATGGCCGTCCCTAGTAGTTTTCAAACAAGTCGACAACCGCCGAATATTTTGTAGTTATAATACTATATAGCACAATTTCAAATATTATTAAAATAAAACTAGAATAGAAACCTAGTGGTAGAAACAGATTTTATTTAAACAGATAAAATAAAACCAGCCCTAATCAATAAGAAACTAAATCCTAATTTAATAGTGCTTAAACTATTTTTTTTTTAACTCAGTAAACTAAAGTTATTTCTTTTTTCACTTTTAAGGTGTTAACTGTCACTTCTTGATGTAAAGGCATAATATTTTAAATAATAAAAACACATTTTTTTAGTACTTATTTCCACAATATATTTTTTGCTCAGGACCGGTTTCGCTCATCGCGAGCATTATCAACTGATAATGTTAGTAATAATTAAGATAAGCGAAACCGGTCCTGATCAAAAAATTTATTGTGGAAATAAGTATAAAAATGTGTTTTTATTATTTAAAATATAGTTATTTCATTACATTCTTATCAAAACCAGAACTTTATTTAGGAAAGCCATATACTCCTTATAAGACTTACTAAATCCATCCATAAATATTAAGAACTTTCTATAGATGAGTATAACAAATTATTTATTCCTTATTTAAAAAAAAGTCGAAATAATATTCACATCTTGTACTTTTTAAATAGAACAGTACTCGCTTAATTAATCACTTCGATCGATAATGCTCGCGATGAGCGAAACCGGTCCTGATCAAAAAATATATTGTGGAAATAAGTACTTAAAAAAATGTGTTTTTATTATTTGAAATATGCTTTTCCATCAAGAAGTGACAGTTAATACTTTAAAAGTGATTAAAAAAAAATCACAACTTGTCTAGAAATTTTCGATGAATAGAAAAAAATTATTCATATAATATAATTTCCAGTCGGACTTTCGACTCTGTGGATAATGCTATAATTAAAAATTTTAAGATATTCAGAGAGTTCACGACGTCAAAATTACTGCCCATATATTAAAAAGTCTCCTATAATTTTATTCTACTTTCACAGACTATAATGCAAGTGTTCAATGTTTGTATGGAAGATTTTTTTATTATTCATAAACTTTAAAATACCAGAGGTCAACTGTCTGAAAGCGAACTTTCCGTATTCTGTCCAGAGTGTGGTCACTCCACGGACAAATGAAGAGTGTTTTGCTTTATAATTACGGTACAGTACAAGGTATAACCAAGCTAACCGAAGCAACCTGCAAACGGGTACTGACTTAAGGGAATATCAAATGAAACGATTATTTTCCGGCAATTTTAGGATGCTTTCATTTTTTTAGGTAAAAATATTTTGAATTGAAGCCAGAAAAATAGCATATAGATACAGAGATAATTGATTATTAATTTACTTAATGTGATAAATTGAGATTTTGAAACATAAAACAATTAATTACAAATTTTCGTAATACACAATAAAAATCAACGCTTTTTAAAAATAAGGTATCTAATAATGTATAACAAATTTTATTTCTATTTGCGATGTACAGAATGTTTATTGGCTATGCCTTTGAAAAATATTGCATAAATCGTTCGGAAAATTAATTCTTTCATCCCTTTAGCCAAAGACGTTGAATATTCATCTAAATTTCTGCCTTTTAGAGTAATATATCATTTAATTAAAAATAGTTAACGCAAACAATGTATTTGCAGCTAAAAAATACAAATTAAAAATATACTTACATTTTATTTTTGAAATCTGACGGTTGAAATACCTACCCTCTCTTTTGCACTGCATGGGAGTTATTAACCAGAACGGTGACATACCCGGCATAATGAATAGATTAAATGCCACACATCTCTGAGGTCATTTTAACCATGCCTCTACAACACCAAAAATTTCATTCAAATTGTAGCATCTAATATTTTCATAAAATAATGACTAAAAAATATTCATATTTTTTTTTCTTTTTTGCCACTGTTCTGAAATTGGTAGTGTATATTTAGAAGGGAGTTAAAGTATACACGTACGAAGATAAGATGTCTTATATAACTACGCGCAAGATAGCAAATTGTATTACCTTTAAAATAATCTGATATTCACTATTCCAGGAATTGGACACTGAATATTTTGATAAAAAAGCTTTGCAAAGCTCTCATCACATCTTTACAGTTAAAAGTATTTTCTTGATGTCTGGTTCATCAATCAAATAGTAGATTACAATTTTTCTAGGCAATAAAATTTTTAAAAAATCCGCAAATAATATTACTTGAGTATAATTATAATACTTTGATTCTAAAATTGATTAAAAAGATTAAGAGAACACATTACGTAAGAGGATGTAAAAAAATCAACATCTATAATATTAATGTTATGATGAATATATTATTATATTAATTATAAATTCTTTATATCGAAGCCTTACTTTCGACCAAATTATTTAAGCCTGTTGTTATTTTTAGTTTGTTCAATTTAAATGCGTTTTCTCGCACAGTACAAGTTTTTCATAAGTAAGGGTTGTAAAGAAGTATTGTAAATAATACTTTTGAAAATGGTATTACCTACATGAAGTTAACAGAATATTTTTAATGAAAAGAAATGAATTTATGGATGCAACATTAACAGCAGCAGTCATATTGAATGTGGTGGCCTTTTAAAATTTGACACTGTGGATCTTTTTTCTGTGACGGACATTTTTCAAATATATTATTTAATGAGTTGTTAACTTAATCCAGATTAATAATTAAATGTATGAAATCCATATTAATATAGTTGATAGAAAAGAATACTATCGTATAAGCGATATCCGTTCTGCAGTAGTAAATGTCGTTAGCTTGCGGATTTTATGTGATAAATAATCCTGGTGCAAATATATATTTCAATTCTATTATGGAATAATGTTCACAGGAATAAATTCGTTTGGTGGCTTAACACCAACCAACCTATCGATTCTCCAACGCTGAGTGTAGCACGAGAAATTAGCTAACCGCGAGTCCTGTCATAGCTCTTTTTTTCTGTTTTTTTTCCTTTGAACAAACGTAGGTGGAGCAATCGAGAAGAAAGTTATTTTGGTAGAAAATCATTCAAAATAACATCTTCATTTAGTAGTCATAAGCTCTACATTATAGAAAGACTTGTATTAAAATAATGTGTATCAATTTGAAATAACTCCAAGGTAGATTTTTTGAACAATAAAACGTTACAGAACTTAGAAAAATAATAAAATAAAAAAATCTTTAATAAATCGTTTTTTTCCAAAAATTTTAAGAGAATATTATATAATATATCTATATTTAAGTTGGCTGTAGATTGTATCTAATATAATATGTTTGGCTTACATCGTTTGGTCACCGCTCTCACAATTAATACGGATTAAAAAAAACGCCAACTGCTGATTAAACGCCATCCGCAGCGGGTATATATAGGCAACTGTTTAATTAAAAAGTTTTTTTTATTTCTTTGGGCCGCGGTCATTATTCCTTGTCGGCGATACGTACTTTTTTCCACTGGCCAAAGTTAAATCCTATTGTTTAGCAGTGCGAGTTTTTGCGATCCAGTGGCATGGAAATTACAAAAAAAAAAACATAATTGATGATTAAATTATGGACATCACGTGTATTCAAATATTTTTAAATAGGAGTCCATACTAATAGATTTGCTGCAAGAGGATTTATCTTTTGGAACGTGTTCGAGAATTTTTTAAAGTCGGAAGGCCCCATACAAAATATACTTTATTTGAGGATTACAATTCTGGTCGAACGGTAAAATGATGATATTTTCGGATTTTATAGTAAATAACGATATAAAAAATTTTGTGTGTATTATTTTTCACATTGATTATCTAACATTTTAAATATATAAATATTATATTTTAATTAATTTCGAAAAAGTCATGACATTATTTAACAGCTAGATAAGAAGAGCTACTGAAAGAATATAAGTAGAATATAAAGGATAATATTACATTTGATATAAAACAAACCAATTAAAGCTATATTATGAATTTTCAAATAGAACTCCTTGAAAATTGGTCAATCACTTTTTTTGATCCAAGAATATTAGGTATTTCAGCTGCGATATTAAATCACTATGTAAATTTACCAGATTTAACAGATGAACATAAAACAGTATTATTAAATAAATAATCGCTTGAAAGCATTTCGTTTTAATTATTTGAATCGTAAAAAAGTATCGTTTCCATTCGGTCGAAAAAAGGGAAAAATCTCTTAACGGTAAATTAAATGTTAAAGTTCAAAAGTTTACCTTTCAAAAATTAACAGCTTAACAACAAAATCATTTGTAGCTATTTCATTAAATTATGCCTTTTTAATGCGTGGTTATAATGGTCAATTGACAGTAATATATTTAACGAATGGTTACTAATTAATAGATTATGTTGCATTATTAATAGAATCGAAAAATACAATCAATTTCTTTTATAGAGAACATGTTGGCGTAATAACGTTTTTCTATAAAATATATTTTACGAAAGCATTACTTATTCACAAGATAAATGGGTGTAGCATAGAAAGGACATGTAGTTTATTTTTATCGTTTAGTTAGATAAATACGATGTGAGCACTTAAATATTTTGTGAGACAAAATCATATGGCTTATATATTGTATATTCTGCGGAAGTTTTGATGAGACAACCATACAAAAATTAATAGATTTTCAAAGTGCTGGGAGTATATGGTCACAACACAATGTCTTCAAAATTATCTTCCCCCTGCCAGTCTCCGTGCTTTTGCAAGGTCATCCCAGTGTTTTTGTTTTACAATGCCATGTATTTTGAATGGATGTTCATCAAGGTGATAAAATCCATTATATTAGGAGAATCATATAGGGCTTAAATTTATCTCGGGCACCCTAATCTCATCTCTAAATCTTGTCATCACCTGTCAATCATCTCGATTTGATTTTGAGCGCAGTAAAAGGCTAATAAATACAACATCTCGCCTCCGAGCTCCCAAAAAAGTTAAATAACCGTATTCCAATTATTCGTTGCATATTATAATAAAGTCCGATTTTGTGCACAAA